>JARHVA010002214.1:600000-1002500 GCA_037957365.1 Torreya grandis
AAATTTGATACATGTGACTGCGTTTGGCATTGATAGGTATAATAAAAATGTATAATTTTCTCCATGTGAAATGTATAATAAAAATGTATAGATCAATGTCCTCTCCTAATAAGAAATTTTAAATAATTTTAATCATTGAAAATCTAAGGAATAAATACAACTGATGGTATGTGAACCAAGTTATCACTTATTGAACTTGATTAGAGAAACATTGTGGGATGAACATGCCCCAAGGAGATGTAATTGTAAAAATAGTGATTTGAGGAGCGTACATTCCTAAAATTCCATTGAGAAGGTAGTATTATAAATTTAATGATGTAGTAATGTCAACCACACTACCCTAAGTATCAAAATATCTATTTTTTGGAACTCAAAATTAGGTTCATAAGTAAAAAGATCAACCATTGTAGATGGATATAGACCCAAATTACTTACATAATACCATCATTCCTCACTAATCCTCAAAAAATAATGTAAAAAAAGTGTTTGCATGGACAAAGTCCATGCCTTATATGATCCAATTTTTGCATGTCCCAAAATATCTTAGAATTTCTCAAATTTTCCTTAAAATCATGTGAATATGTCTAAATTTTCTCATTTTGACCCATTTTAACTATATAATGTCATAGAATGAAAAGTAATCTATCTAACATGAACTAAATCTATGAAAAAAAATCACTATATGCCTCACTTTTTATATGAGGGATGAGGCCTACAAATTACCATCTCAAAAGAAAGAGTTATGCACATCATATATTATATAAGAAAGTCTAATTATGTGAAATGCATAAAAACATGATAACATATGTCACCATAGAAAATTTTATGATCTTTAAAATCATATATGAAACATGTAATCCAAGGCAAGGGTAGTTTCTTGTTAATTGCATATAAGATAATCATGATAATTCTTTTGAAAATAGGTGTCCATTTCAACTAAATATGTCAATGAAGCATGCAATAATTAGATATGTAGTAGATGATTGATATAAATAATGACAACATCAAATAGAAATAGATAGCACACAATATAAATGTGTGTGATAGATATCACAATACCAAGCACAAATTAATAGTCAATTACATCCATAGAAAGATATGTAAACACACATGCACACACACAATATAAGAATAAGCTATAAGCACACATCATAGTAGAGAAACACACAAAAATACAAGACATGACTTGAATATGACCTGACATAGACACAACATGGCCATGACATGGACTAGAGGATCCTTTAACACAAATTAAATGACACAAAAAGGCTTAGTCAATGTACCTATAGAGCATAAAACAAGCAATATAGAATACTTCAATGGCTAATCAATGTCACAATCATTAACATCAAATAATCATGAAGCAAGCAATGTTAGTCTTCATAATTAGTCAATGTCAACCTTAATGGAACACATTCACAATGTTGGTGTAAGGCTATTGTAGGATTAATGGATTAACCAATGCAATTTTAATTTAGAAATCAATTACTAACTAATAAAATACTCTTTGATGGGATTGAATCATTTGTTTATGTGGAAAAAAATCAAATATTTTTCATCAATGTGTATTTTGAACTATTTGTTGAAGTTTTTATCTTTATGGGCTTTATGCTATTGACTAAATATCATACACATTTTGGATACTATCAGCCAAACATTGTGCTATGTGTTGAATTTTTTTTAATTAAGTCATGTTATATTTGGAAAAGTATTTTTGTAATGGATTGATTATTTAAGAGATTCATGTCTTCAATTAATATTGCAACAAGCCTCCAAAGTTACATTCTCAGTTTACTTATAATGTAGATCATGATCTATTTGATGATGTGTCATATAATATCCACTTTTCTCGTGTTTATCTTGCAGGACATCATTTGTATTCTTACCACTATTCTGAAGGGGTGCCTTCCATTTATTTTTATCAAGGAGAAGTTGAATATGAAGGAGATATCATAATTTAACAATGCTCACCATGTTTGAAATATATTGATATTACCATAGTGCAACAGGCATAAATTTTTGATAAGATAAGTAGTCATCTATGTTTATACAAATTCCATCACCATCATCATAGTTATTATCCTCTATATTCTCTAATTTTTGAATTTTAAAATTGGTCAATAATTTAATATTTAATATTTATTCTTTTTGTGTTTCATATATATGTGCTAGTCCTTATACCACATTCTGATGAATTGACAATGTTCATGGAAATAATGATTTATTTTCATTATTCTTATTATTTTCTCTTATATCATATGTATGTATTCATTATAATGGTATGAACTATAGTATGATATTATGGATGATTGAGTAACGTGCAATTGTGGTATAAATCCTTTAGTAGGTTACATGCTTTTACAATATTCGAAAGGTCTATTATCTATAAAACATGTATGCAAACATCCATCATGTACAAAATTCAAACATTGATGTAGGGTGGATGGGATAACATCCATATAATGAATCCAAGGTTTGTCGAGTAAGAGGTTATAATTTAAATGGTTCAACATCACTTGAAATGTAGTGGGTAATATTTTAGATCCAACTATTACATCAAATGTAATTGTTCCCAAAGCTTGAGGAGGTATGTTGTAACCCTTGATATTCATATCTAATTTATTGATAGAATCGATAGTGATACCAAGTTATTGGATAAATGTGATGCTGTAAATGTTCATCCATGACCCATTATCTATCATTGCCCATTTAACCCCCTTAAGATTTATACCTAAAAATATAGTAGGAGATTTCAACTTAAAACTTGTTGGATGGGTAAATATTATTTTCTCAAATGAAATTATATCTTTAATTTTATTTTATTTATTGACAATGAACACACAATAAGCAAGTTTTATGTTACTTGGTAAATTTGCATTGCGTAGCATTGTATAAATAATGTCCTTATAAATAGTTGATTTATTTGGCAATTATAGTATAAATAGTTTTGTATGAGTATTCTTAAGTTGATTTATAATGTCTTGAATTCTAACTCTATTTTCTAACACTTTAGGTTGTGAAGTGAGATTAACAAGGATATTTTGATTGTCCCCACTTTCCACTACAGGGTTTTGTATCCTACCTCTGTGCATTGTGACAACAACAACCTTAGTAGATAATATAATCCTAAGTCAGATAATAGTTGAGGGGTGATTACTAATCTCACTAGGGGATATGAAAGGAAGAGGGGTAAATGGAACCATACATTATCCTTCTCTTCGAGTGGTAACCATAATAATTTCAAATTTGACATTCATGTAAGACATGTTATCAAGGTAAGCTTATAATTATTCATGTATAATAACATCCCTAGTTTCACTACTTATTGATTTATCATGTTTCCTTGTCTAAGAGATGAATGTATTGTACTGTTGCTAAAGGAAAGGCCTAATTTTTAATAACATGGCTATATATTCTAGATATACATAATTTGGACCCATAAAAAATATAAATTAAACATGAAATCAAACCCTAATAGGAGAAATTTTTGAAAACCTAAAAATTATGAGACCCTAATGTAGAAGGAAACCTAGGGTTTTCACATTCAAAGCAATGATTAGGTTCACCAAAATATTTTTCTTATTTTTCACCTAAGTGATATAAAATAATGAAAAATGTGTACTAATTCAGATTATAAAAATATAGCAATTAACATAATAATCTAAAATGAAAAGGCTAATTGAAATTTCAACTACTTGATTTAGAAATAACAAAGCAAGAGAGGGATGATGTACTTATCTAATTATGTTTACCTCTTGCTCACAAAAGATGTCATCGAATCTAGAAATGATCTTTATGTGATTCATAAACTATTAATATTATAAAAAATGTTGAAAATAGGCCACGACATTGTTGGAAAAGCTAGACACATGTGGCAACTAACATTGTCAAGGTTTATGAGAAGTGTCAATTTGCATAGTGGAGGTCTAAAACTTCTAAATACCTTGGCCTAAGAATGCAATATGATTATATGTGGATGAAATTATTTGATATTACACTAAAATACTTATTTTTTATCTCTTTTAATTGTGCTAGATTGACCATAAGATGTTCTAAAAAATGATTAGTATTTTGGGTTGGGCTAACTCCAACCACTCCCCATTAAATGAATAAGCATTGTATATGTTCCAATATTATGATGAGGACTCAAAATACATATATTTATCCCACTTGTGTGTGTGTGTGTGTGTGTGTGTGTGTGTGTGTGTGTGTGTGTGTGTGTGTGTGTGTGTGTGTGTGTGTGTGTGTGTGTGTGTGTGTGTGTGTGTGTGTGTGTGTGTGTGTGTGTGTGTGTGTGTGTGTGTGTGTGTGTGTGTGTGTGTGTGTGTGTGCGTGCACGCGCGCGTGTGCGTGCATGCATACGTGCATCGTGAAAAATCTAGAATACAATATTATCCTTTGATCTTTGATACTTGATATCATGAAACTTTGATTTTGTGTAGTTAAAATTGAATTTATGAACTACTATAATTCTTCTCCTTAAATATTTGAGATGTGTGTATACATTGTTATAATTTTTCACTAGAGTGTTAAGTGATTCCTTAATGTTTCTAAGACTTTCCAAGTGAACAATAACCTTAGAGATAATTTTTATTTATAGATGTATCTTCATTATTTTTTCATTATGACTAACCCATGAAACATTTCTCAGCTAACCTAATGGAGATTTCAAAATTTTAAAAATAACTATTGAGGGCTCCTAGACACTACTGAAAGAGTACAACCTATACAATAACTAACATTGTTTGGGTTCATCGGTATTGTCCTAGAAGTTGAAAACAAGGATATAAAATTTAAAAACTGTCTATATAAGATTTCAAAGGGTTCTTGTATAGAATAAACTAGTCCTGAATAAATATTTCTAGCGAATAGAGCTAAATAAGATAATAAATGGTCATATGAATAGAGTAAAATTGTGCTCAAGAGTAAAAAATATGTGCATTATCCAATTATGTTAAGATGTGGTAAAATTAATATTGTCAAATTGTCATAAACCAAATTTAGGTCTCTACATCTATATAATACTTAATATTTTACAAAATCTTTATATATTGGTAGATTATGTGATGGGTTTTTAATCCAAATAAATATTAATCTCTCAAGATTTTATCATGTCCCCCATAACTTCCTAACCAAAAACATTGTTTATATATTTTTAAGTTCAATAGTTTAGTCAAGAGATAGGTGATGGCAATTTATTTATCGATGATGTTAAATCTTCTTTCATCCTTCTTAATTACAATCATATTGATGTTTTTAATTTTTTTTTTATAAAGGCCAATTTAAAGTTTTAGTTATAGTTAAGGAATTCTTTTTTAAGTCTTGTCATTCACAAGTAACCATTGTTCCATATAAAGACATCTCGAATATAATTATCAAAAGTACAAGACAATTCTAAAAAACATTTTGGTGACAAGTAAACATAAATAATTAGGCTACTATCTACAATGGAATTTCAGTAGGAGTATCTTTTCTAATTTTTTATTGAATACACCTACTTTTACAATATATTTTTGATTGATACTTGTAATGTATTCTAGATAATATTAGTAGTAAATTTCATTATTCAATATTATTTATAAACTATTATACATATGGGCTCCACTAAGGTTCATTTTTATGTGGTACAAGTATTTTTCTTTCATCCATATGTTCTGTGACATCTTTAGGGGACTTATAAATTCATGTTATTGCATTTTTTACTAAAAGTAAGTAACTTCCTAAAAGTTAAAGCCTTTAAGTATGGTATATATAATGCTTAATTTAATTTAAGTTATAGGCAATGGAGAGCATGGTGTGAAATAGAGTTTGGAGTTTTGGTTTAAAAGTGTGCTAAAAAAAAAAAAAGAAGAATTATGACCCTTCCCCTCAATGTGTTAACAATCTCAGAGGTTATGATGCCATTGAAATTGTATGAAAATGATATAAGAATATTTTTTTCATTACATGTTATGTGAGTCACATGTCATCTAAGCAAACTCTAAACACCTAAATTAAGTATGCTTTAAAACCTTATGTAGCCATACAATTTATTTGAATTAAATTATGGCCAAAGAATTTTCTCTTTTTTCATTTATGAATGCCCAACATATTCTAGCTAGTTTGAATAAGCCCAATTGTTCATTTATGTGTAATACTCTTTTTGCTTTATATACTTGATTTTCATCATTTTGTCATATCCTAAAATGCATTTCTTAAAGTACTTATGTGCATCAAATTCTAAATTTACCCATATCATTATGTGATATTTTAGATGATATTATAAAACCCTTAGACTAATAACCCTAGATGATGTCTTAGACACAATATTCAAATCTTATTTTTCATACCATTTATCATAATGTCCCCATTTGACATAGTGGTAATAACCCTTCTTATGGGTTAATTATGCATATTCACTACTATTTTAGGTGTCCCAAGTTTTTTAGCTCATAGAGGCACTCACAAAAAGTCATCTTAACCATTTAAAATCTTATGTTCCCCATTTTGACAATTTTTGAGTGTTATGGGTTTTTTTATTGTGTTATTATAGATTTATCAAAACAAATATGATGTTTCCTATTCGAATAATGTGATTATGTTAGAGAAGTTGAAGTGTTGCCTAAAAAGTGTACACTTACTTTAAAGGGAGTATCACAACAATTTTCCCATATTTTTCAAATCTAAATTATCTTATTGACACAATGTGACTATATTAAATAAGTTGAAGTGTTGCCTAAAAGTGTGCACTCACTTTAAAGGGAGTATCACAATAATTTTCCCATATTTTTCAAATCTAATTTATCTTTCTAATAAACATGCAACATTTATTTCCACCCAACCTAATTTTAAAGTGTCATATATAAAGATCTTAAAAAAAACAATTTATTGGTCCTTTTTAAATAAATATGTAGCAAATTTATCTACCCAATGTAATTGTAGAGTGTCACCTATAAAGATCCTTAAAAAATTTTGACACACCATGACATATCTATTACACTCTTTCATTAATAATTTTCATTTTTTCTCTAAGATAACTAGGAACCAATCCTAAGGTAAAAACATCCATAACATGAAGAAAGAGAAGGTATTCAATACCATAAAAGATTCAATCCTAGTTATAAGGTTAGCGAGAAGATAAACTATAATTAAGGATCTTAACTAAAGGTTAATCAAAGAGGTCGATTCCCTTGAAGACTCAAAACATAAACAAGGGAGAAAAAAAACCTAAATTGCTAACAATCTTATTTCAAAAGAAAAGAGGGTCTTCAAGTTGAAATATAGACCCAAACCAACTTCGCTAGCATGGCATTATTTTTTTTCAAAATATCCTTTTATTTATTTCTGAGTAAGGATTCACAGTAGTCAAGAAAAATAGTAGATGTATCATAGGTTAGCGAGCAAAAAAATTACATAGGACTATCATAGACCCCAAGTAGATATATGTACAATTATGATAAAACCAACTAGACTAGTAGAAAGACAAAAAGAGGCATATTAATCACTCTAAAACTGTCACCTCCTCAATTCTTTCTTCACCCCTTCTTCACTAAAACCAACATTAGTAGCTTCCCTTAGGCCAAGAACCAACTCATCCTCTTCCATGTAGCACAATTAAGATTCCAACATGTATTTCACATGTAGCTGAGTTCTTAATTATAGACCTTCATAAGCTATTGTAGGATCTCATATGGTTGTGATCAATATAATCCAACCCCACTTAGTGAATGGGGGTTTTTAAATTCATGAAGTGAATACATGCATGTCATATTAGAAATCAAGATCTCCATATGCAAATCTTGGGCCATATAAATAATGTTGCGATGACCCATTGACTATTTTGGATTGAGCATAAGCAATTTAAATAATTTTGAAATGCCTTCATTTTCAACATCATCCATATTTGTGGCTGCAAACCACATCTTCTTCAACCAAACTCTCATTAGTGGATTCCAAATTTTTATGTTGATGAAATTGATAAAATTATTTTCCACTATCTCTCTTGTTTGCCATTGTCATTGCAAGGTTGCCTTTGCTTACCTGATTTAGTCTTTTCAAGAGTTACATCCATCTCAGATTTAACCCCTTTTCCTTTTTCCATGAAAAAAAACCATAAAGCTTTGAAACCTTCCCAAAAATCCCACACAATAGCCAAATCTTGTGCACTTTCAGACTAGCTATAATGATAATGACTAGCTACAAGGGTTAGTGTCATAATGATAAGGAAACAACTCATGTGAGCCATCCAAGTTCCCAATGCCAATGGATCTCCAATTCATGATTTTCAAACTATCATGACAATACATGGATATAAGTGACATAGGTGTGATAATGCATTTAAGCTTATAGATCAACCAAAAGTTATTGAGAAAGGGGGGGTTCTCAAAATATAAAGCTTACAATCTTGACTTGTCTAAGGTTGACATTTGCATTATCAGTCCAATCTACAACTAAATTTCCTTCTCTCTACATATGGATGAATTCAATCTATTTAAAAAGTGATCTCAATTGATAGATTTCATTTACCATAATTTTAGTGTTTCACATTTTTATTACATCTTTTACAATTATATTGATGATTATTTGTGAGTATCCCTCCACTATGAGCATCCTCTATCCACAATAAAGGGTGATTCAGATGCCTTTTAAAAAAGCTTTTATTTATGACACATTATTTGATTCAGTTCCAATGTCCTGAGAAAATATACAAATTGATTGTCCAACATGATCTCTGAAAACCCCTCCACTTCCTACCGACCTGGGATTGCCTTCTGATGCCCCATCAAAACTAATTTTAATACTTCCTACATTAGGGGCTTGCCAGCTAATTTATGGGAATCTTCACATACCCATCCCTCATTCCCCATATCAGGGGATAGATTTCATGTGTTTTAAATCACATTTAAAATAGGCATTTGAGTTAGTTTTTAGTTAGGTTGAAACAACAATTTTTTCCCATCATAATTATGAATTTAATGTTTAAGGGGTGTTGTAAAATCAACATTAGCTTATCATAAAAAATCAATCTTATGCCTGTCAAAAATTTTAGGTAGACCATTGAGTCATGTGAATAATTTTTCATTCAAGTGTTAATGTCATGTAGAGTTTTACACTTAACTAAGTCATAATCCTTTAATTTAGAACACCCTTATGACATCAGAAATAAATTATAAAAATTAAAAAATATAGTCTTGTCATGTTAGTATTATTTAGTCCCTTTCATTTTCTCAAATATTCATAAAATCAAATTATAAAAATTAAAAAAGATAAGCTTGTCATGTTAGTATTATTTAGTCCCTTTCATTTTCTCAAATAGTCATATCTCTTTTTCAACATTCTTGTCCCCATTTATCCCCATAATATCTCCAATACTTCAAAAATTCTTCTTATAAGATTTGATAGAGAGAGGAGATTATAAATTATTCTTTAGAATAAGAGGTTTTTTTGATTTTTTTGTTTAGTAATATATTTTGATTTGATATGTAGTCTTTTGATAAAGTTTTTATTTTTAAGTTATATGTTTAGTATTTGATAAATTTATTTAAAAATTAGGGTTTAATATATATGAATAAAAAAATAGGGTTAGATATGTTTGTATAAAAATTTAGGAAGTGATAGGTTTGTATGAAAAGTTAGAGTTTGATAGTTATGTGTGAAACTCTAAGGTTTGATAGTTTTTAATGGAGTAATTTTTATTTATTGCTTTAAATGAGCTTTGATTTAATCTTTAATAAGACATCATTTTGACATTGAAATATTTTATCAAAGTGATAACACTTAAAAATGCTTACTAAAGTTTTCTCTTATTTATTTATGGTGTGTTTTTTGCTACCATTTTTATTGGACAATGTTATTTGTAGTTTTTTTTTTTAAATTTCATTTTAGGGGCCTATCAAATTTATATTACTCAGTTTTAGTTCTATTTTTCATGTGGTTTTTTTGGCATTAAAGCATGTAATAAAAATATTTTCAAAATATATCACATTAAATTAGGATTTTGGCCAAGAAGTTTTTTAAATAAAAAAATAAATATCTTTGAATCAATGTATTTACATATCCATTAAAACATAGTGGAAATGGGGATTTTATTATATTTTGTATTTGTAAATTTGAGGCCTAATTTTTATAATCTATTTTTATAATTTATTTATTAGTTATATGGAATTTGATGCCAAGAACTATTATTATATTCATTTATGTAGATGGTGGTTCTCTATTGATGAAAACTATATTTTGCTTTATAGTTTTTTATTTATAACATATGACCTATTGATGATTAGATTATTGTAAAATAAAAAAAAGTAGTATTTTCATGTTGTATATGATGCTTGGATTTATATACAATGTGATTGTCATGCCATGATTAATCTTGCTTAGAAGTGTTAATTGTGCCAGTGACATGGCATTGTGGTCAGTTGACTACCATGTAATATTATAATTTTAACTTTTTATGACTATTGCATAGAGTGCTTGAGTGTGATATTATCTTATGTTTACTTTATATGTACTTGGGTTTTGGTTGTATTGATGGGTGTAATTAATGTGAAGGATACATTGATAATCAAGTGAATTCAAGTGATATAAGGAGGTAAAATAAGTCATTCCATCACCATCTACACACTCTTTAACTACTTGATCCTTTATTTTATCCTTATCCCTTATAAAATTTATAACACTAGTGTTCTTTGGAAACCCCACCTAAACTAGATAGAATGTATACATTACTAAAACATATTCTAGACATAACTTTTTTTTGTCATGCGATCTCTTGACTAAGAAGGAAAAAGTGTTGGACCATTGTAAGTGAATGAGATTGTGGTCCCCAAATATTTTCTTTATTCAATAAACTTATATTTTGAAGATAAGGCTAGATTTTAAAAATGTGTAATGAAATTTATCCATTCTTGATATGTGATTAGGGTGTGAAAGCCAATTAATTATGTATGAGTGTGTTTTGGAAAATTTGTCGAACCCAAAGCTTGTTTATAACTATTTAGAAAGGAAGTAGATGTTCATGGAGGTTTAACAAGAGGAAATAAAATATAAATGATATATGATTGGTGAGAGTTTGAGATATTTTATTTAAAAATCCTAAATTATCCTAATGGAGGGCCCTTGGATTTTTTTGAAAGGAAGCTTAAGAGCCAGAGGTCAAGTTAGAATAAGTGGAGAACCTAAGATAGATTCTTGTTCCATGAAATTTTATATATCTTATTGTATTTTTTTTTTATAGTTTAAAATGAGGTTTCCTTATTGCTTACATTATTGCATTTAATTTTTATTTAGGCATATTTTGGTATTTTTAAAGGTTTACACATGGCTTCTTTGTTAAGCCTTGTTTCATGCATTTTTATTTGGCATGGGAATCATTGTTTTGTACTATTTTACTTGTAAAAAAATTATGAATTTTATTGGTGAAAATTATGTACCGTTATGTTTCCAAAGCTAAATTTTTAGTTGTTATGTTTGGATTTTTATGCTCATTGTGATCATAATCTATCATAATATTGTAATGATCATCATATATCATGATATCATCATAATCATCATTTATCAACTCATTGATTTATTGTCATAGGCAAGATTGTCTCCATTATCATTTTTAAAGTCAAGACCATGAAATTTAAAAGATTGGACACCGACCTATGAATACATAATTAATATAATTATCAAAATACTTGAGCCTAAAAATTTGATGCCAATTTTTATTCTCAAATTTTTACTCAACATTATCTTGTTGCACAATAAATTATATTGTTCATTCTAATGTTTGTAGATTAGTTTCTGTAGTAATGTTTTTAAATTAATAATAGAGGTTTGGAAGGGGGTGAAAAAAGGTTCCTCACCCATTTTAGTAACATATAAAAATGTATTGCAAGGAGATCCAATCTACCATAGTAGCATGACCGAAAACCCACAACTCTATTTATAATGTTAAAACTTGCCTATGGCAAACAAGAAGAAGGAAAATAACTCAAAAAGCCAAAGGTTGCTATACAAATAATCCAAATAAAGGGTTATAAATATTTTTTTCCTTCTTGGACTCATTAAAAAAAAACCCTTCTACAAACAATAAATCATGAATAATATATAAAAATAACCAAATCAAACATATTTATGACCATCTAAACCATGATTCTTCCACAATTGATATATAGAACCTTCTACAACCAAAACCTTGTATCATTCGCGACCTCTACATGGACCCTTATCCAAAAACTTGTATCATCTATAGCCTATCATCAAAACATTATCCTAATCTAAACATGCCTATCCATGAAAAAATCCATTATTGCATCTCATGTTCATATATCACTCTAAAGTCTATTGGTATAGATTTTGTTTCCTCAAGGGGATATAAAAACCATAGTTTCTTCAAATTCACTTATATGAGAAATTTTGACACTTATGTTAACCTAAGATAAACCCTTTAGATCCAATAATGGATGCCAAAATAAGGTAATTGGATTTTCAATCCAATTCATGCTAAACCATTTTTCCTCAATATCCTCAATTATCTATTGTCCATCAACCTTGATTCATTTAGATTATACAATGAAAATGGTTCCTTTCTCCTAAGAACTCATGGAAGATAATAACATATCAAGAAACAAGTCCTATAAGCATAAAAACACAACTCCTCACACAAATTTTCCCTTTCTTCTAATAATTCCTTCTTGATATTGAATCTTTTTGCTTCGATATAATTATTTTCCAACATATTAACATAGTCTATAAGAATATCCTTGGGATTTGGAAACTTAGCTTTGAGCAATAAGGGATGGGTATCTTCTAAATGCTTATAATGAACCCATTACTTGCTAATTCTAATCTCATTATGAATATATGAAATGAAATATGTAAGACTAACATTCCCAACAAAAGGATTGGCATTATACTTTAGTTTATTAGGGAGAATGAGGTTATAAACATAGGCTTCACAAAAAAATATTTTTGTCATTTTTAGATGAAGAAAAGAAAACTTAGAAAAAATTCCTTGGTCTTCAAACATCAGTGCTTAGAAAATAAGCAATTTTTCCAATTTGAATTTTTAACCAACTTCCCTTTAAGATTAAGGAATATCCCCTTGGAAGGGCCTTATAAGAAGAAAGATCAGTTTCCATATCACTAAAAAGGGCAATATGTTTCTAAAGGTCTAATATGGAAGTATTTATAGCCTTTAAATCCCCATTCACCACTTGGGAATGAGCATTTAAATCATTTTATATTTTTCTACCTTTGAAGTCACATATTGAAGTTCCCTTGGGAAGGTATCCCACAATCTTAGTACCCTCAGATTGAAGAGTACCAATATTTTTACCCAAGACCTCCCTTGGAATAAATTTAGATGAATTATTTTGGGTTTCTTTATCCAATAGTAATGGCATATAAGTCCCACGAAGAATCTATTGATGTTTTGTAGCATTTGAGGTGACAATTACTAAGAAGACTAAATTCTCATTACATGTATCTATCAAAAATTTCATCCATTATTTGAGATATTGAATTTATACTTCTTGGATTTTAATTATCTATAAATTATTCATCAATTACAAAATTAAACCCCCAAATTCCATTTCCTTTTAATCTAAGTTCATCTCTTCAACAACATTAACTTCCATTAGAATAGGGCCCTATAACATGGAGTCTAAAATGAGTATATAGGGGTGTGACAATTTTTCAAAAGAACCATCTTGAAGAAATTTATTAGTGTCTATTTTCTTATTCTAAGCCTTCTTCAACAAACTAGCTAAAAAATGACAATTGTGATCTAGAGATCTATGGTTATGAGAAGAAGAGGTTGGTGAGGATGAATAAGGGGAGAGAATCAATCTTATTTTCATTATATAAGAGTTAATTCCATATCCATTTTCCATAAATTTATCATAGTATAAATCAATCCATAAACAAGGTGGGGTGAGATATTTGAATAAATAAAAAAATGTGTTTGATGAGTCCTTGGTGAGCCAGGGCATTATAATTTCCTTTTTAGATTCACACAATATCCTTTTCAAAACTTCTTATGTTTAAGGTGAGAGAGTAACTTAAAGTTATAGGAGAATAAAACTAAAAACATACCTTTGTAGTTAATATATTTTTGAAAGAAATTGAGCAACATCTGGCTAGAAATTAGGAAGTGAAATTCTAGAGATCCATTTACCTGTACTATAACATTTTATCATGTTAGCAAAAACTCAACTTGTAGTGAGTGCCTCTCTTTTTAACCATCCACTAGTGTTATTCTACCTATGACATGCCAATTACCCAGGCTAAAGTTTATTTAGTCATAACCAAAGTCAACCTTTGATTTTGAAAACACCATCTTTCCATCCATGATCAAGTTTAATATTAATAGTATAATGAATACCAAAAAACTTAATTAAAAACTAAATCCACCTTGCATCAATAAGAACCCTAATACAATTAGGGCTTTCATTGAGGGCATTATGATTTTTTGGTTCAGATCATATCATGAGCTTCATTAAGTGAAAATGAGAGGCAACAAAGAGTAGACATATAGAAAATAACTCTCAAAAGAAGTAAATATATATCTATACTAGAGAATATAAACAAATCATCCATAGTGGATATGCATTAGATATCAAAAAAATGTTATTAATGAGGAAAAAGGGCCCATACGATTCAACACATATCACTTACCCAAAAAACCATTAATAAAGAGTAATAATCATGAGTGACACCTCACTTTTAATGATATAATCTCCTAATAAAACACAAATGGAAGTTATTTTCAAGACATATCTATCACATCAGTTTGACAACCATTGCAAAAGAAGACCAAATTTTCAAGCATTTCAACCACCCATTGGTGGTCGAACCATTAAAGGCCTTATAAAATACTAGAGTGGTAGTAATGCATATCAATTAATCCAATAATAAAAGTGGAATATGATTCCAATTTAGGACTAACCCATGTATTATTAGCATGATGCCTTAAATTTGGTGCATGTTTTCCCTCAATAAACTTATTAGTGGTTAACTTTGAACAAGGATGAGGAAAGAAACACTTTATATTATTATATTAATTTTTTTGGTTATCCTAAAATAAGGAAGCCTTTTAAATATCTTCCATATCCAAAAATAATGTTCCACAACATCCTTACTTTTCATTCATTGAGCAACAATAATGTTAGAGTCATTAATCTTAGTCATCAAAGGAGTATTAGTTTGCTTAGTATTTTTTTACCTAAAAAATTAAATAAAACCTTTTCCCCAGAAAATTTTTCCAATTTTTTTTGTAGATTAGAAATGAAATAATTTCCTTATAACTTAGTTTTCATAATAAATATTTAAAAAAAAGGTTTTTCCATCAACAAGGATGGAAATGGAATATGGCATAAGATCTTGGGAAACATCTAGTATCTTCATTATAACATACCACCGAGATGTAGTTTTGAAGGATGTAGGATTGAATGTATAAAAACATCTTAGAAAATCCTTAATTTTCTTCAAAACATTGAGATTTTAGTATTCTATGGGAAATTCATACAACCTTATCCAACACTCCTCATACAAATCCAACTTCCTTTTAGAATTCACTTCCCATTTTTTAATTTCAACTTTACAAGAGAATAAGTACCCAATTTTTTTTAATAAAACAAAATCCCTATCCTCAAAATTATGAAAAGTGATCATGAAAAAATCATTTTGAAGAAATTAAAGTGTTTTCAAATCTACCCCCTCCAATGCTTTTTCAACTATTGTTGAAAGATGGACCCTTTTAAAAGATTTACTTTAAATATTCTAATTAGGGTATTATTATAAAGTATTTTTTGAAACTAAAAACATATTAATAATGTAAATGTAAATGTTGATCCATGGAAATTTCCTTATAAATATGAAGGGATTTGTTTGCATTATCTTCAATGGAAACTTGAATAGATTTGTAAGATCCTTTAAAAACCTCTTAAAAGGATTCAATATTAGATCCATCAGATCCTTTTAAATCCCATTAAAATAATTCAAGATCAAATCAATTAGAAACATAAAAAGAATAAGAGAGTACCAAAAATTCATTAATTTTTGACAATCTTGAATCCTTTTATTTAGTGACATCTTTAGAAGTGGCATCATCATTATCATCCTCAAATACTTCATCTCCTTGGTGATCATAATTGTTTTCTTTTTTACGTATATTAATATTGTTAAGAAGGTCATCCAAATAACAACCATATTTGTCCTTGATCATATAAATATGCTTCTAATATAATAAGAATACCATCTCATATGTATTTTTTTCCTCAATTTTCTTTGAGTCAATGTATTTACAGATCCATCCAAACATAGTGGAAAGGGGATTTTTATTATATTTTGTAGTTATAAATTTGAGGCCTAATTTTTAAAATCTCTTTTGATAATTTATTTATTAATTATTTGGAATTTGATTCCAAGGCCTATTATTATATTCATTTATGTAGATGGTGGTTTACTATTGATGTAAACTATATTATGCTTTATAGTTTTTGTCTTATCACATATAACCTATTGATGATCAGATTATTATGAAATAAAAAATAGTAGTATTATCATGTTGTATATGATGCTTGGATTTATATACAATGTGATTAGAATGACATGATTACTCTTGCTTAGTAGTGTTGATTGAACTAATGATGTGGCATTGTGGTCAGTTGATTATCATGTAATATAATATTTTAATTTTTTGTGACTATTGCATGGAGTGCTTGAGTGTGATATTATCTTATGTTTACTTTATATGTAATCAAGCTTTAGTTGTATTGATGGGTGAAATTAATGTGCAAGATAAATTGATAATGAAGTGAATTCAAGTGATATAAGGAGGTCCAATAGGTCACTCTATCTCCATGTTCACACTCTTCAATTACTTGATCCTTTGTTTTATCCTTGTCCTTTAGACAAGTTAAGACCCTAGTGCACTTAAGAAACCCCACCTAAACTAGATAAAATTTATACATTACTAAAACATCATATAGACATAGGAAATTTTGTTCATGTGATCTTTTGAATTAGAAGGACAAAATGTTGGACCATTGCAAGTGAATGAGATTGTAGTCCCCAAATATTTTATTTATTCAATAAACTTATATTTTGAGGATAAGGCCAAATTTTGAAAATGTGTAATGAAATTTAGCCATTTGTTTAGATGTGATTAGGGTGTGATGAGAGGTATTAGAGGATCTTAATGGAGATTTATCTCATACAAAGAATATTAAAACTGAATACACAATCCAAATACACAGAGAGTAATTATAAACACACACTATATTATCTTATTATCTTCAATTTCATTCATGACATTACACCTTTATATATAGGAAAATCCTTCCATAATCATGGAGATTCACCAAATAAACATATCCCTCAAATCTCTCTCACTGACAACAAACCTATGTATGTGAGTTTGTTGTAACTCACTTACACAAATAACTAGAAAATATTTTAATGCCTTAACAAACCAAATGTCATGTAAGTGCTATTTTTTCCTAACATTTCCCACCTTAGTACTTACATGGGGAGAAAGTACATCATGTGAATGAAAAATAGAATCATATGCCAATGCATACTTCTAAGTCTACATACTATTGTTTGAATCTTGTTGTCTAGATCTTGTTGCATATGATCACTTACATACGAGAACTTATCTCTCTTTTACTTCCAGTTGAATGTATTCATTGGCCAAACATATTATAATAAAGTACAATAGTTAGAGAATTTATGTAGTTAGAGGATTTTTGTAGTGATCTTACCTCATAGATACAACTATTTACATATTCAATGATATTTACATTCTCCTCTTATCTAACATAGCAGGGGAATGATTACAAATTTTTATTTTTTTCACACACCATCCACAAAATAAAAAATCAAAATATTATGAGGACTAAATCCTCATTGTTCTCTTATGTATCATCTGCATGTGATTATTTCCACTCAATATTTCACAACATAGATAATCATTACTACCACTAATGATTATCCTTGGCATAGTCATTTTGGTTTATATTACACCACTATCTCATAATGTGGCCCCATCGCTAGCAGCTTGCGAGAGGATGCTATTTGTCCTTCAACCTCCTATGTCCTCCATATTCCTTCATGTAGCTAAAATAGCTAAATTAGTAAAGAGAATTCCTCCTCCCCACACTCTTGACATAAATTTTACAAAATGGACATTAGTTACCCTGATAATGTGTTTGTACAATAGTGACAACTCTTTTTAGAAAAAAGATGACAATAACACTAAACCTATAAACTTTTATAATTTTGATTTTTGATGTTGTCACAAGATGACTAATTTTGATAACAAGAGTATTTATATGACTATGACTAAATATATGATCACCACTAAAAAAATAAATAAAAAAAGTTACAAATTAAATAATACTAAAAGAAACAAACTTTATAAAAACTTAAGACTTAATCTGTAAACTTATATGCTTAAAAACCTAAAATTAAATACTTATAAATCGATCATGAAATGAAAAATTAATAAAAGACTCTAAAAACTAATTACTAAAGAAACACATGCTAAAATTACTATTTTTGACTTTTTAAATGACATTCATAGCTAAATATGTGGATAACTTTTAGGTAGTTTCTATGCTCATTATATTTGAGGGTGAGAACATTAATAGAAATGAAGAATTATTGATCACGATCCACAATAGGTTGGTTTGAACCTTCAAATGTAGAGCAACAATAGGGTTGGGAACTAGAGTCCAAAAATATCAATACGACTCTCTTTTTCCCATGGTTTCTTCACTTTTTTGAGTTATGATTTTGGGGTCCCATAAACTATTATTGGTCTAGTAGATGTTATTAAAATATCTATCTATATATCTATCTATCTATCTATCTATCAATTTATAACTATACACTACGATAAAGCTCTAAATACTTAATTTGATGAATCGAACCATAATATCTTTTGAATATGTAGTCTTATATCAAAATGCAACATCCATGTTACATTAACATGTCTCAATGCATAATTTGCATATCAATAGGTGAGTGATGAGTTGGTTCTAAAGGGACATGGTAGATATGTAGAGCCTGATATGAAAATAATGATGACTAATTAGTAATGCAAAAGTCTGACCAATACTATGGATATAACATCGAGAGTTTGAGCCAAAAGAGCAGAAGTTGCTACATACAAGATTATCTAAGAAGTCTTAGTGGGATGATGATAGATAAATTGGTAGATGAATATATTTGATGTATATACAAGTCTTTAAATTAGATAAGCTAAGCTAAATTTGAAAGACAGTGAGCCGAGCTAGTAAGAAGACGCTGAGTTCCTTCTAATGGCAAATAAACTTCTAATGAATCTACAAAACTCTATAATCTTAATTTTACAAAATTTATTTCCATCCAAAGACTATCATCTATAGGAAAATATATACTTATAGTTTTACATGTGAACCATATTATTTCATCATTGAGAATAATCACAATAATTTTTCTTTGATACAAACGAAAGGTATTAGAGGAAATTACTAGATATTTATCTCATACACAGATTAACAAAACTAAATACACAAGCCAAATACATAGAGAGTAATTATAGACACATGCTATATTTTTCTATTGTATTCAATTTCATTCAAGACATTACAACTTTATATATAGTCAAACCCTTCTATAATAATTGAGATTCACCAACTCAATATATCCCTAAAATCTCTCTCACTAACAACAAACCTATATACGTGAGTTTATTATAACTCACTTATATAAATAGATATAAAATATTCTAATGCCTTAACAAATCAAATATCATGTAAGTGTTGATTCTTCCTAACATGTGAAACCCAATTAGTTATGTATGAGTGTGTTTTAGAACCCTTGTCAAAACCAAATCTTATTTCAAACTATTTAGAAAGGAAGTAGGTGTTCCTAGAGGTTTAACAAGAGGAAATAAATGATAAATGACATATGATTGATGAGATTTTGAGGGATGTTATATAAAAACTCAAAATTATCCTAATGGAGGGTTATTAGATTTCTTTTAAAAGGAACCTTAAGAGCTAGAGGTCAAGTTAGAACAAGTGGAGGACCTAAAATAGACTCTTGTTCCATGAAATTTTATATGCCTAATTGTATTTTTTTATGGTTTAAAATGAGGTTTCTTGGTTACATTATTGCATTTAATTTTTATTTATTCATATTTTTGGTTTTTTAAAGGATTACATATGGCTTCCTTCATGCATTTTTATTTGGCATGGGAATATTTATTTTGTATTATTTTAATTGTAAAAATATTATCGGTTTTATTGGTGAAAATTATGTACCATTATGTTTCTAAAGCCAAATTTTTAGTTTTTGTGTTTGGGGTTTGATGTTCATTATGATCATCATCTACCATGATATTATCATAATCATCATCTATCATGATATCATCATAATCATCATGATCATCATCTATTAACTCATGTATTGATTGTCATAGGCAAGATTGTCTCCATTATCTTTTTTAAAGTCAAGGCCATGAAATTTCATAGAATTAAAGGACTACCTAGTGGCTTTGTTTATCAAAAGTGTTTATGATGGATCATTGCCACTTCTTCGATATATTTTGGTAATTTTATACTATAAGTTGTTATTAGTATATCACTATATCTATCATGCATAATGAAAATCTTTGTCTTCAAATTCAAAAATTAGCCACAAATTGGTAGTGTCCATTATTTTCTCCATATTGGCCAACCACTACTGCCCAAAATGAAAGGTCAAATTCAATTTTTGATTAAATACCCATATGGGGGTATCAACTATTTTTTTGAACATGTGATGGGTAGTATAATGTACCTAAGAGACTATGGAAATAGTGGAAAATGTTGTAACTCATGTATATCATGTCCTATCTATCATAAATTTGTAATATTGTAAACTATGTCCCAATTATTTACATCAATATTGAGATTATCCTAATAATCCCCATAAATATTTGTAATAATAGTTACATGTTCTTGTCATGGGTGTTTTTGAGTATGTCCCATTGTAATTTTGACTTTCGAAATATCGAGATCTAAGGTCTTTATTGTTGTTATTACATAATATGTATACATCCTTCATTTATGCACATCTAAATTTGTTTTTTTAGTGTCTCACAATGATTTGTATCATGGCTTGTTATTTTATGACAATCATAATATGGTTATCCTTCTGTATGTACTATCCTACTTATTGACATATGCCTGTTAGGAGGTAAATATATCATCTTATGCTCAAATAACATAGAAATTATTATGTGTAGAACATCTTTTTGAATTGTGATCTATAAAATTTGTTGTGGTGAGATATGTGAGGACTCCACATTATTAACATGATGTATTTGCATTTATCCCTTGTAAGGAAGGCTTAAAGCTTTTAATCAAGAGGGATGGATTATATAGAAATCATTCACATGTTAACTTGTTAGATTTGCCTTGACTTTATTTGTATTTGATCATGTATCCTCTAGTGGTGGATTGAAATTATATGTACCAAGGCCTATAGGTGTGAACATATTGTATGAGAGATGTTCAAGGGGATTAAAGTTGAGTTTGCACAACTCTTCATATGTCATATCGGTAGAAATATCATCATCACTATCATAATAATATAAAACCTTACCATATTCTTTTTTAGAATTTACCAAAAAAGGAATCTCAATTTTTTGATTTTCTTGGTGTGTACTTATTTTTGGTTCATTTTGCAATGGATTTTGCTCTTTTTTTATCATCTTGTATATTATCTTGTTCCTTATGTGTATCTATGTATAACTCAAATTTAGTTCCTTATGAACATCTTGAAATAATGATTTATCTTGCTTGATTCACCCAATCATAAGTTGATATATTTTTAAGTGGAATAAATTACTTGGGTGGTACCATTTAAGGAACCCTTTTTGTATTGAAGTGTAATAATCTAAAAATGACACTTGAGTTCTAAGTGTGTTACTTGAGACTGATCATCCCTAGCTTATCCCTAGACCTATCTTAGGGCCTATTTAGACACATATCCAGCCTTTGTGTGGGCCACACATGTCTTTAAACATCCCTAAAGAAGTTTCAGACCTTCACTTAAATATTTTGGCCCCCAGTACCTTAGGTTATATCACCTAGACACTCATGCCATAATTGGGATAGTAGTGCTGATGATGCTAGTGTCCAAGTTTGGGCACTATTATCCTTTTCCCTCATTTTATCTCCAATAGATATCTTGTCAAATGAGAAACCACCTAGGGTCAGCCTAGACCTCTTTTAAGACCTGTACAAGCACTAGAACAATATATATACATGAATTTTAGTCCCTTATCCACTAGATGGAAATCATATGCAAATTACACAAATAAACTCAAAAAAAGTTTTATCATAATCAAGGTTATCAATCCATATTTTCCCTTACTTCTACATACAACCATCTACAACATCCTTAAGCTCAAATTACTCATATTTATAGTCTCAAAAACACTCAAAGCATTCAATTTGACATTCATACTAGATTCATTTGCACTTGCACAAATACTTAGGTGGGGAGAACTACATTGGGCTTGATCCTTCCTTAGAGTATTAGTATGTATCCAAATCTCATCACAATAGGGTGATAAGGATGTCCAACCTACCCCAATAACAACACATTTTGCTACTTGTGCCAACTGAATGCCCTAGTAACATGAAAATTTAGGGTCTACATATAAAATCAATCAAAATAGGTCACCTATAGGGAATCAAAACTTGTGTGTATAAGAATAGGATTGGCATAATCAGAGACACATGCACCTAAAATCTTAGAACATTTATTCATATGGGACACTGGTGCCAAAATAAGGATATTAGCACTAGATGGGTCTAGTATCCAATGAGGGTGCTAGTATCTAGGAAGGGTTTTAACACCTAGATCCTATTTGTGACACTCATATTAGCTCATGTCCTAGTTTTTACCCTCCATATCTCCTATCTCAATCAATTTCTAGCTAAGTACTTGTATACATTATTTATTATTATTTTTAGAAAGGTTAAACTAGGTTAATTCTATTAAAAATCAGTGGATATATTTATTACATATTTCTACCTTGATTTACTATACTCAGACCCTTTAACAACCTAGGGATTAAACTCCATAATTTTAAAAAGTCAAATCATTCTGGAAACCTTACTTTGAATACTACTCAAACCCTATCCTTATATTCTCTTAGGGTTTATATCCTTTAGTTTTCTATGCTCAGATATTAGTTCTAAAATCTTATATTTATTTTAGTATTTAATTCTTGAAATCTTTCATAGATTAAATTTATTTAAAGGTTCAAAATATAGAACTATTTATTTTCCTACTTCCTAACCTACAATGGTAGAATTGAACAACTGATTAGATGAAACTGATAAGAGATAATTACAAGATTTATAAACATTTATATATGCAAGATAATTACAAGATTTCTTTTCTAAACATTTAGATATTCAAGATGACCTTATCAATATTGTCCATGGGGAACTTAAAAATCCTAATAATGGTTAATGATTTACTCTCCCAAATAATAATTTTGTTACACCTACTTTGGGGTCAACTCAACTTATATAACAACCTATTTAACTCATCAAAATTCAATAATGGAAACACCTCCTATGGCTAGTTCCTCCTCTCCAGATATATAATCCCTTATGCATGGGATTAATTCTCTACAAGCTAAGGTGTTAAATCTTGGGCAGGGTGTTACTAGTCCATCACATGCCTGGAATTCTCGTGTTCTTTTACATATAAATTTGGCACATCACATAGAAGTAACTTCTTTACCATTTGGCTTCATGACACCTAAGCTTATTTTGAATGATGGTAAGGGTAATCCAGAGCACCATCTATAAGCTTTCCATGCAACATGTTTAGACTATGTGTCCAATGATTGTCTCCTTACTAAGTTATTCCCACAAAATCTAAAGGAATATGCCTACATAAAGATAAGGGCTATTAATAACAAAAGCCAAAGGGCATAATTAATATAGCATCAGAGCCACCTCCTTGCATGGTTTTACTAGCTCCTCCATGAAGAGATTTCCCCAACCTTCCAGAATCACTAATACATGTTTTATAGTAGCTCTTGGAATGTAATGTCATATCTCTCCCTCCCATAAAAGAGGTTGATATGACACAACCTCTTCCAAACAACCATGATTTTAATGCATTTTATGACTATTAAAGGGCACCAGGGCATACTATAAACAAATACATTAGTTTGAAACATAAGATAAAATATTTGATAGAGGCTAACATAATTGATGTGGGTACCCCCAAAGAAGCATCCAAAGTTTAACAAACCTAATCTAAGACATTGAAAATATTATTATATCTATTTCCAAAGCATACAACTAATGAGGTAGGGGGCACTTTAGGTGTTCAGTATCTATATTAGGCACATCCAACATCAACCTCATATCTCATTACTATAGAGGATGCATAACCCATATGTAATATCATTGGTGTGTATCATACTAAAGTACCAACTAGACCACTCATCACTTTATTAGTGTAGGATATTATTGATGATGATTCAGATTTATATGCACTTTCTATATGAGCCTACATTGATCATCATCCTATTTATATTCTTATGGTTGATAATGGATCAAGTATTAACATGTGTATTATCACACTTATTTATCATTTGGGTTATTTAGAGTAGGAAATTTATCATACCATCATAGTTATTCATGTTTTAGTGGCCATATTCAGAGTGCCATTGGGGAAATTATACTTCCACTATAAGTTGGAATAACACATGTGGCCATTAGATTCATGGTATTCATTAATACATTTGATATGTTATTGGGTAGTCCATGGATAAAAAAACTATGATCCATTATATCCACCATGCAAATATGCCTCAAGTACATACACACTAATCAAGTGGTCATAGTTGAGGGGATTTCATATGACTATCCTTTACTTATCCCATAGCAAATCACACCATACCTACCAATTATATTTTTGAGCATAGTTCTAATCAACTACAATACACATTTCAATTGAGCAATCAATGTAGGTGACGTTAACTTGTATAGTGTTACCACATGCATAATCTCCCATGAAGACCCTTATTAGAGAAACCCCTATATTAGAGATATGTTGCATATTCTACAGGGCCTGCCTATACCCATTTCCTTTTGATATCACTATTATTGAGTTCACAGGGTTCTCAACACAAGGCACCCATACTAATTAAAACATATTCTACTAAATGGGTCCCTGATACCCCTATAATGCATATGACACCTCAATCGACTTCACAGATTCTTAACACCATTTCATAGGTAGTACCAACTATAGATCACTTGGTACAACATGTTTTGGGACCTCAATTACCTTTTCATACAACACACATGATTGTGTTACTTTATTTGACACATGCCACATTGATAGTGAGTCTCCCATGAGAATTGTTGTCTAGTATGTTCCTTCTTGTATATAGTTTACTTATTTCTTGCTCCTTGTATATAGTTTCATTTTCATGTTACTTGTACACAACTTATATCTAAAAAAAAAAAAGTAATATAATATGTCAAAACAAAAAATGTTCAAATATTTACTCATAAAATACAAAATTATAGATTATATGCATTGTCATGTTTATACTTCTTATATTTTCTAGACACTACATATGCTAGCTATCTTAGTCAATTTTTATCATACATACATGCTTCACTTGTTCTTGTCAAGTGTTATCATATACTTACAAGACCTAGGTCCGCTACATAGATATAAATTTGTTACTATATACCCACTAGGGGTATATACATAGATACATGGGTTCCTCATTTGATAAATTCACCCATTTGGGGGCATCCTATACATATTTTTGATATTAGGTTACATCTTTATAAATTCTACATCACAAAATTTAACATTATTATATCTTGATATTGATCATCCTATACCGACTCATAATTTTTTATCGACTACTACTAATTTAAACTCATCTTATGTATATCTTAACACTTATACAAATTTGTACATGTTCAAACATAATATCATTTATAACTTTCCTAGTTTAGACTTGATTGTGTCTCTATGCTTCTTCTATTTGAGGGAATTTAAATATGCCATTACTCTATGGATATATACCACTTATTTTCATCATATGTATGCTTTGACCATGTGTCTATATCTTTATGTGTGCCTTCCTAATTGTGTATGCAGACATTTGAACATGTCATTCCATGTGTCTCTAAGCCAACTTGCTTGTTGTTTGCGTATGTGGACATTTGAACATGTCCTTATATGTCTTGCTTTATCAGATTTAGTGACATGTACCCATGCCCCTTATATTGTTTCCCCTTGGCATAATTTTCATGCCTTATGTGTGTTGTATGTATGTTTTCTTTTATGTGTCATAGCCATGACACTTTTATCTTACTTGTTACACACTCCTATTTTAGATGCCATGAGGGACCTCATGTATCTCCCCTTCCTACTTGGGTGTCATGATGGACATCATGAACCATCCCCCTAGGTATCTACTCAATTATTACTCAGATTTATTGTTCATAGAAACTATTATATCTATCTTGACAACATTGTAAATGATAGATATAAAATACATCATACACCACAAATTTATGCTCAAACTATCTTACATTATGATGTTATGTATGTACATTATATATTTTTATTATGTAGATATCATATATGATCTAGTTAACACACATTTTGTAGAGATTTTTAATTTAAGAATAGTTTTTACATAGGCAAAATAACTCCCCTCAAAAGAAGGGGCATTCACCAAGGTTGTTATAGATATCAAGCTATCCAAATACACTAAAAGTACAATTTTTAGCATAGGCACAAAATATAGAAATTAGTTTCATAAAACACAATGGGAAGTAATGACATAGATACTAGTTTTAGTTGCACAAAACTCATAATAGTTAGACATTAACACCCAAACTAGGACACTAGCACAACTAACACTACTATCCAAGATATGACACTAATGTTCAATAGCCTTAGTTTTAGGAAATTACAGATTGGCCATAAAAATATAGTAGGTATAGTTTAGGTTTACATAGGTTCAATTAGAAATTACCAGTTTTGGCCAAGTTTAGCTCAGATTCATACCAATTTGCTCAGATTAGGGATGCACAAAATGATCATTTAAATTTAATTTTATATTCTCATATATAGATTATTAAAACTAAATCCAAAATCCATATACTTAGATATCATATTTGGGGGCATGTGTGTAGCACATTATTTTTCTATGCTCACTTATGCATTGATTGATCAAATGGAATGAAAAAATTCATGCCATTATCTATGTTGTACACACCAGACACCATGTTTTAAGTTACACACCAGATTAATGCCTTACTCCATCTACAATGGTTGGCATTCCCAAGTGGCCTAGATCTACCTAATATTTTTGAGCAACCTAGAGATATTTTACATTTTAGAGTTCCTAAGTGGTCACAAAGCCAACATATATAGTTCTAATTATAGTTACACATCTTTAATTACATCACATAGTTTCAATTTTAGATAGATATACTATACATGGGTAGGCAATGATGAATTCATAGTCTACTTGAGTTCTTGAGCCACCTACATGAGAGGGTCAGACAAACCATCAATCTAATCCAAGCTATTCATAGGTCATGATCCACTAAGAAAGGGTGGTCAATGATGGATTCAAAACCAAATTGAGTTATTAATCCAACCACATAAAGAGATTTGTAAATCCATTAGCTCAATCTAAGTTATTCATTGATTGATCACTATATACACACACATGTTATCACCAAGTTTATGAATTAGTTCACGTACCCAGTGAGTTGTACTCATTCCTTTCCTCTCTCTTATCTATTTTAGTTCTTTTATGTTTTGATTTTGATAAATACTAAGTGAGGACTTATTTATGAACATTTCATTTGTAGGACATGCAATGGTGCATGTTTCACACACTCAAACCCAGATTCATGAGCTTTAACTCTTAGGTCAGTCTAGGTACACTATTTTTTATTTATCCTAGTCATTTTCATTTGTTATATTTATAGAATAAAGTGGGGGAGGCAGATTTAATCATTTAAAAATAGAACTTGAGTGCTAAGAGTGCTACTTGCGACTACCCATCCCTAACTTAGCCCCATACCAATCTTAGGGACTATTTAGACACTTATCCAACCTTTATGAGGGATACACACATCATTAAACATCCCTAAAGTAGTCCTAGACCTTCACTTTAGCATCTTGGCTCCTAGTGCCTTAGGTTTTACCACTTGGACACCATTTGGGTGTTATTATCCTTTTCCATCCTTTTGTATCCAATGGACATCTTTTCAAATGGGTGACCACCTAAGGTCATCCTAGACCTCTTTTAAGACCCACACAAACACTAGAATTATATATATATATATATATATGACATTTATCTCTTTATCTATTAGATGTAAATCAGATACAAATTATATATATATATATATATATATATATATATATATATATATATATATATATATATATATATATGACATTTATCTCTTTATCTATTAGATGTAAATCAGATACAAATTACACAAACAAACTCAAAACAAGTTGTGCACAATCAAGGTTATCAATATTTATTCCACCCTACTTCTACATATAGCTATCTATAGCATCCCTAAGATTAGATTACTTAGATTTATAGTCTCAAGCACACTCAAGTCACTCAAGCCAACATACTAGATTCACTTGAACTTGTGTCAACACTTAGGTTGGGATAACTACATTGGGCTTGATCCTTACTTAGAGTATTAGTATGTAGGAAACTCTCATCATAGTGGGATGTTGAGGATGCCCAACATACCCTACTAACAACACACTTTGATACTTATGCCAATTAGATACCTAAAAACATGGAAGCTTAAGGTTTACATATAAAATTAATCAAAACAGGTCATCTATAAGGAATTATAACTTATGCACATAGGAACAAGCTTGGTAGAATCAGACACAAGTCCACTTAGAATATCAGAATAGCTATGCATAGAGGACACTAATGTTAAAATAAGGACACTAGTACTATATGGCACTACTATCTATAAAGGTTTTTGAAACCTGGTGTTATAATCAAATTTTGATTTTTATCTATTCTAGAAGAATGATGTAAGACTAAAAGAAGGGTGTAGGTTAATATAACCTAGATGTTGTGCATGCATGATCTAGATTGTTGTGAGAGCTCTTATTTGGCTTGGGAGGATGACCTACATAAAAAAGAAATTAGAAAATGGTCGGTTAGCTAGGTAGGAAGGTGGATTGCCTAACAAGCTAGATCTAAGAAGTATATGACTTCTTTGAAGGCTATCAATCCAAATTTTAAGACGAGTTGATGTGGATAAAAAAAGGTTGCATAACATAAATTAAACAAATTAATTTAGGTAAAATAAATACTATTCATAATAAATAATAAGATAATATCATATTTGGGGGCATGTGTGTAGCACATTGTTGTTATATGCTCACTTATGCATCGATTGATCAGATGGAATGAAAAACTCCATGTCATTATCTATGTTGTACACACCAGACACCATGTTATAAGTTACACACCATATTCATGCCTTACTCCATCTACAATGGTTGGCATTCCCAAGTGGCCTAGATCTACCTAATATTCTTGAGCAACCTAGAGCTATTTTACATTCTAGAGTTCCTAAGTGGTCACAAAGCTAACATATGTAGTTCTAATTGTAGTTACACATCTTTAATTACATAACATAGTTTAAATTTTAGATACATATAATATAAATGGGTAGGCAATGATGAATTCATAGTCTACTTGAGTTCTTGAGCCACCTACATGAGAGGGTCAGATAAACCATCAATCCAATCCAAGCTATTCATAGGTCATGATCCACTACGAAAGGGTGGTAAATGATGGAGTCAAAACCAAATTGAGTTATTAATCCAACCACATAAAGAGATTTATAAATCCATTAGCTCAATCTAAGTTATTCATTGATTGATCACTATCTACTCACACACACATGTTATCACTAGGTTTATGCATTAGTTCATGTACCCAATGAGTTGTACTCATTCCTTTCCTCTCTCTTATCTATTTTAGTTTTTGTATGTTTTGATTTTGATATCTATTAAGTAAGAACTTATTTATAAACATTTCATTTTTAAGACATGCAATGGTGCATGTTTCACACACTCAGATCCAAATTCATGAGCTTTACCTCTTAGGTCAGTCTAGGTACACTATTTTTTATTTGTCCTAGTAATTTTACTTTATTATATTTATAGAATAAAGGGGGGGGGAGTTTAATCATTTAAAAATGGAACTTGAGTGCTAAGAGTGCTACTTGTGACTACCCATCCCTAGCTTAGCCCCAGACCAATCTTAGGGCCTATTTAGACACTTATCTAACCTTTATGTGGGACACACATCATTAAACATCCCTAAAGTAGTCCTCGACTTTCACTTTAACATCTTGGCTCCTAGTGCCTTAGGTTTTACCACCTAGACACTTTTTGGGTATTATTATCCTTATCCATCCTTTTGTCTCCAATGGATATATTTTCAAATGGGTAACCACCTAAAGTCATCCAAGACCTCTTTTAAGACCCACACAAAGACTAGAATTATATATATATATATATATACTCAAACAAACTCAAAATAAGTTGTGCACAATCAAGGTTATCAATCTTTATTCCACCCTAATTCTATATATAGCTATCTATAACATACCTAAGCTTAGATTACTTAGATTTATAGTCTCAAGCACACTCAAATCACTCAAGCCAACATATTAGATTCACTTGGACTTGTGTCAACACTTAGGTGGGGAGAACTACATTAGGCTTGATCCCTACTTAGAGTATTGGTATGTAGGTAACTCTCATCACAATGGGGAGTTGAGGATGCCCAACCTACCCTACTAATAACACATTTTGGTACTTATACCAATTAGATACTTAAAAACATGGAAGTTTAAGGTTTACATATAAAATTAATCAAAATAGGTCATCTACAAGGAATTATAACTTGTGCACATAGGAACAAGCTTGGCAAACTCAGACATAAGTACACCTAGAATCTCAGAATAGTTATGCATAGAGGACACTAATTCTAAAATAAGGACACTAGTACTATATGGCACTACTATCCATAAAGGTTTTTGACACCTAGTGTTATAATCAAATTTTGATTTTTATCTATTATAGAAGAATGATGTAAGACTAAAAGAAGGGTGTAGGTTAAAAAAAACATAGATGTTGTGCACGCATGATCTAGATGGTTGTGAGAGCTCCTATTTGGCTTGGGAGGATGACCTACATAAAAAAGAGACTAGAAAAATGGTTGGTAAGCTAGGTAGGAAGGTGGGTTGCCTAACAAGCTAGATCTAAGAAGTATATGACTTCTTTGGAGGCTATCAATCCACCTTTTAAGACAAGTTGATGTGGATAAAAAAAGTTTGTATAACATAAATGAAACTAATTAATTTAGGTAAAATAAATACTATTCATAAGAAATAATAAGATTAATAAGATAATATCATATTTGGGGGCATGCATGTAGCACATTATTTTTGTATGCTCACTTATGCGTTGATTGATTAGATGGAGTGAAAAACTCCATGTCATTATCTATGTTGTACACACCAGACACCATGTTATAAGTTACACACCAGATTCATGCCTTACTCTATCTACAATGGTTGGCATTCCCAAGTGGCCTTGATCTACCTAATATTCTTGAGCAACCTAGAGCTATTTTACATTCTAGAGTTCCTAAGTGGTCACAAAGACAACATATGCAGTTCTAATTATAGTTACACATCTTTAATTACATCACATAGTTTCAATTTTAGATACGTATACTATACATGGGTAGGCAATGATGAATTCATAGTCTACTTGAGTTCTTGAGCCACCTACATGAGAGGGTCAGATAAACCATAAGTCCAATCCAAGCTATTTATAGGTCATGATCCACTAAGAAAGGGTGGTCAATGATGGATTCAAAACCAAATTGAGTTATTAACCAACCACATAGAGAGATTTATAAAGCCATTTGCTCAATCTAGGTTATTCATTGATTGATCACTATCTACACACACACATGTTATCACCAAGTTTATGCATTAGTTCATGTACCCAATGAGTTATACTCATTCATTTCCCCTCTCTTATCTATTTTATATTCTATATGTTTTGATTTTGATATCTATTAAGTAAGAACTTATTTATGAACATTGCATTTGTAAGACATGCAATGGTGCATGTTTCACACACTCAAACCCAAATTCATGAGCTTTACCTCTTAGGTCAGTCTAGGTACACTATTTTTTATTTATCCTAGTCATTTTCCTTTGTTATATTTATAGAATTAAGGGGGGGCATTTAATCATTTAAAAATGGAACTTGAGTGCTAAGAGTGCTACTTATGACTACCCATCCCTAACTTAGCCCCAAACCAATCTTAGGGCCTATTTAGACACTTATTTAACCTTTATGTGGGACATACACATCATTAAACATCCCTAAAGTAGTCCTAGACCTTCAATTTAGCATCTTGGCTCCTAGTGCCTTAGGTTTTACCACCTGGACACTATTTGGGTGTTATACATATATATATCACATGACTTTTATCCCTTTATCCATTAGATGTAAATCGGATACAAATTACACAAAACAACTCAAAACAAGTTATGCACAATCAAGGTTATCAATCTTTATTCCACCCTACTTCTACATATAGTTATCTGTAACATCCCTAAGCTTAGATTACTTAGATTTATAGTCTCAAGCACACTCAAATCACTCAAGCCAACATACTAGATTAACTTGAACTTATGTCAACACTTAGGTGGGGAGAACTACATTGGGATTGATCCCTACTCAGAGTATTGGTATGTAGGCAACTCTCATCATAGTGGGGTTTTGAGGATGCCCAACCTACCCTACTAATAACACACTTTGATATTTATGCCAATTAGATACCTAAAAACATAGAAGCTTAAGGTTTACATATAAAATTAATCAAAATAGGTCATCTATAAGGAATTATAACTTGTGCACATAGGAACAAGCTTAGTAGACTCAGACACAATTACACCTAAAATCTCAAAATAATTATGCACATAGGAAACTAATGCTAAAATAAGGACACTAATACTATATGGCACTACTATCCATAAAGGTTTTTTACACCTAGTGTTATAATCAAATTTTGATTTTTATCTATTATAGAAGAATGATGTAAGACTGAAAGTAGGGTGTAGGTTAATAGAACCTATATGTTGTGTGCGCATGATATAGATGGTTGTGATAACTCCTATTTGGCTTAGGAGGATGACCTGCATTAAAAAAAGACTAGAAAATGGTTGGTTAGCTAGGTAAAAAGGTGGATTGCCTAACAAGCTAGATCTAAGAAGTATATGACTTCTTTGGAGGCTATCAATCCACCTTTTAAGACAAGTTGATGTGGATAAAAAAGTTTGCATAACATAAATGAAACTAATTAATTTAGGTAAAATAAATACTATTCATAAGAAATAATAAGATTAATAAGATAATATTAAGGTGAATGGAAAACTATAAAAATATAGTTCAGGTATGGTCAGGTTGTTATTTTCTGGTCTGTATTGTGACAAAAATTAAAAAAAACAAGGTTTTGGTTGAGGTTGAGAAGTAGTTTCTGCTTGTTGATTTTGGGTGTTTGGTTTTACATAGTGATCATCAGTGGTTTGGGTGATTATCAATGATCAGGGTGATCGGTGATGTCAGGGTGATCATTGATGGTTAGGGTGATTATCGAAAGCTACTATCTATTCTATTTTGGGTCAATAAGGTTGTTTGGTTGAGGTTGTAGAATGGTTCTAAAAGGTGGGTTTGGGTTAGATATTTATTGTGAGGTAGAGGGTAACCTTTAGAGGTGTCTATTTTGAGGGTTAGTTATTCAGATGATTGAAAAGAGGTTATGGGTGGATGGGTGAAATTTCTAAAATAAATAATTGAAACTTGAAATAAAGAATAATATACTTAGCTCATGATTTGATAGTTGACAGTTGATGGCTTGGAAAAGTTTTGGATTTTTTTAAAGATGATTTCTGATGAAGAGATATCTGCATAAGAAGTTGATGATTTATCTTAATCTCTATCCTCTCTCTTGCTCTTACCTTTTGATGATTTGCTTACCTAATCTCCCTCCCTCAATTTCTCCTCCTTTCTTTATATAGAGGAGAGGGAGAGATCAATTAATAAGTTAAGAGGCATATCTAAATTTAGATTCAACATACATAGTCACATGAGTGGGTAAGGATAAGAAGGCAAGGTGGAGTTAACTTGAGTTAAGTTCTCAAGTAGTGAAACCTAACCATCAATAGTTAGGGTGATCATTGATAGTTAGGGTGATCATTGATGGTCAAGATGATCATTGATGGTTAAGGTGACCCTTGATAATTGATAATTCCAAGGTAAAAAATTTAAGGTTAGGTTAGTCAGGTGGTCAATCCTAACTTGGGTTAATTTTGGTTGGTGGTCAAGAGGTAAGAGTTGGTCCCTAAGGGGTCCAGGGGAGTTTGTGACATTTGAAAACATCATGTGTAGATTTTTGGTGTCTACATTTTCCCCTTATTGTTATGCATCTTGAATCAATAAGCTACAAAATAAAAAAATGGATTGTGAGTTAAAGGTTTAACTTTGTCAAACATGGGAGGAGGTGTTCCCCTTCAAACTAGGAAGTGATGAGGTATCACATAATTAGGTGTGGGTTTGATGAGTTGGTGAGTTGATGATAAAATGGGTGAATGATAGGTTTGGTAATTGGAGCACAAATGCACACACAAAGTGAGATAAAAAGTGTGATAGCCAAGATCACGCATTAACTAGGTTGCCATATTTTGTAAAAATAAAGGTCTATGATAGAAGGACAAATGATAAGTGGACTGCATGATTATATTTAGGCATGGTGGCTAGGTTTACTCATAAATGAAAGTCTTCAAAGTGATGTCTATGTTTTAGTGGGTATCCAAGGTAGGAAGTACTCCTAGTGAAAACATAAATTGGTTAAGTATCATGGGTATCTGAGGTAAGAAGTGCTCCCAAGAAGACACAAGTGGGTCTAGTATGTGCTAGGTAGTGCAAGTTCAAAAAATGGGTCAAAATGGTAATTTTTATCAGTACAGTTAAATAACCAAGAAAAATTCATCACAAAACATGATCTAGTTGGGTCAAAATAGACCAATGGTGAGGTGATGAGGTAGACAGGGTGGGTGGAGAAGGTAACTCCATGGGTGAGTGATAGTTGGTGGAGAAAGGTGATCTCCAGTGGTTAGTTTGTGGAGAAAGGTAATCTCTAATGGTTGGTGGTACTCAAATTGGTTGTTTAATTTGGGGTACCACTTGGTTTAGTAAAAATGTGTCCCATTTCTTCGTGAAAGGGTGTAAAGTGGGTAGTTGGGGGCATTAATGACCAAAAAAAAGAAGACATACATCTTGACAAGTTGTCATGAAATTAGGAGTATGATAAATGATCCAATTGGCAAATACCATAATCAAAAAATGGGTTGGATTATGAACGCAAACCCTTCATGCTTTGATTAGTTGTTAATTCGATGGTTATAAAGGTAGCTTGATCACAAAGTGTCAAGTAAGCTCAAAATCTCTTGATTTACTATAGGGTAAAAATGGATATGAGTGAAAAAGGTGGATGGGTGGTAGTGTGACCTTCTTGTAAGGATGGCTTGCCCCTTTTGTAGGTAGCCTAGGAACCATGATAGATAAGTGCATGCTTTATGCTAGGTGTAGACTGATCAATGTGAGAAGTCTATTAATGCTATTGTGAAAGATGATTGCAGCTTTCTTGGGATTGCTTTGCTTTTTTTTTGACTTGGGGTCTTTGATTACTTTGATATGATGGTGGTAGGAAGATGATAGATGCAGAAAGATTATAGGTGATTGTAAGTTTGACAAATTTGACTTAGCTATCCTTCAAGGGAGTGGTCTACGATTTAGATTTGCACATGTTGATAATTGTCCTTCAAGGGACAAATCTATATTTTAAAGCAATTTTGATAGGTATGGGTAGCTATCCTTCAATGGAGCAGTCTGTAATGATAGAGATGTGACCCAAGTGATATTTGGTGTCCCAAATGGATTTATGCTACTATATACATAGATGAGTCTATATAGGTTTAAAGCTATCCTTTATGGAGGCAAAACCATAGCACAAGGAGGTTGATGATGGGTAAAAGAGGTTCAACTGAAAAAAACCATGGGAATCTATCCTATAAAAGTGCAAAAAGTACCATGAAAATCATGCCATGGGTAGAGCCATGGTACCCATGTTTAAGATTAGGCTAAAGTTATGATGGATAATCACATGATTTAGTTTTAATCAATTGCCCCTAAAATAGGATGATGAAGGTGGTTAAAAACAAGGGATGAACATAAGTTAGATGCAAGATGACCAATAACTTGGTATAACAAAAGAACATGATATGAACATAGCATTTAGGGGTTCAGATTTGAATATGCCCCAGATCCGTACTTTCATAAATGGTTTGGGCCAATCAGGGCTAAAGATGTCCCCCAATTAATTTTCAATATTTGAAAAGATGTAGAAACGATGATGGATTAACAAATAGTTAAAAGGCAAGGTTGGTTAGGTGGTTGGGTTGTGGATAAAGATGATCTTTGATGATTAGTGGGTTGGTGGAGAAAGGTGATCTTTGATGGTTGGTTGGGTTAAAAACGTGAATTTGGCTAAAAAGGTAAGGTTGGGTTAATGGAGAAGGTAATATCCAATGGTTAATGGTTGGTTGGAGAAAGGTGATCTCCAATGGTTGGTTGGGTTGATTGGAAAAAAGGTGATCTCTAATGATTGGTTGGGTTGGTTGGAGAAAAGGTGATCTCTAATGATCAGTTTGGTTAAAAATGTTTGGTTAGTTGGTTGAAAAAGTTTGTTTGGGTTTGGTTAAAGGTTAGGTTAAGCTCAAAGATTGGCTTCGAATTAGTTTGGGTGTAAGTTTAGGTTTAGGCAAAAATGCCAAAGGTTGGTTTCATCATTTATTAAGGTTTGAGGCATATGTTGACAATAGTTAGATCCTTTTAGAAGGAGAGTTCCCCCAATTTCTCCTTCTATGCATGGTCAAGGTGGAAAAATATGTTAAGGTGATGACCTAGCTAAAAAATAATGCTCAAGGGGGGATGAAGATAAATTCATATGCCTCTTAAGGATTGTTAATTTTTAGTTGTTAGTTGTTAGTGGGTGAGAAGGTCAAGTTATAGGTGGTGGTTCAGGTGGGATGAAAGGCTGGTGTTGGTTTGGGTTGATAGATAAGTTGGTCATGGTTGGTTCAAAAGGTGGGTTGATCATGGTTGATTCTTTTAGTTTAGAGGTTAGTTTGATTGGTTTAGATAGGTAGGAGAAATGGTTGGTTTGGGTTGTTGGTTGGGTATTATTATTTGTTTGGTTGTTGGTTGGTCAGTTTGGTTTGACAACATCATTAGGTAGATGAATATGAGTAGGCTATAAAATAGTTAAATTGTCTTGGTTGTATTTGAGGTTCAATTGATGTTTTTTGAGGTATGATTGATTATAGGCAAGGTTGGGTTGGTTGTAGGTAAGGTATGGTGAGTTTGGGTTTGCTCCACCAAACTAGGAAGTGGAATTGGTGAATTGGTGGTGATTGGCTCCACAAAAGGGAGTGGAATTGATATGGTTATTTAAGGTGATTCCAATTTCTCAAGAAGTGGAAGAGGTAGGTTGGTTGAAGGTTGATCCACTAAAAGGTAAAGTGGAAGAGGTTGGTTGGTTTCCTTAGTTATGGTGTTTAAAGAAAGATGTAAAGGTTTCACTTGGTCAACAAGTGGATTGGTCAAGGTTGATTATTACTTAGTGATGGTTTATAAAGGAATTTGGGTAGGTTTAAATTGGTCAATAAGTGAATCATTTGAGGTTTCAATTATAGTTTCCTTATTTATTAGTGTGCTAAGGATCAAATTTAATGGATGAGACTCATTGTGTTGAGGGATTTGATTAGGGGTTCCTTCATAAAGATGTTCAATGATTGATTGATTGAAGACATTCAAAGCTAATTTGGGTGGAACATAGAGTCTATCCTTTTGGACTTCCTTGTGATCAATAAGTTTTTGGATGATCATCTTAAAATTTTAACATTGGTTTATCATATGTCTGTGTGTATGATGATACACACAAAATTCAATCTCTATAAACTAAAGTGGTTTTGGAAGAGAGGTGTTTATGGGTTTGATTGGAGGAAGTATAATGGTAGAAGCCTCTAATATTTTGTCAAGGATTGAGGCATAAAATTCCCCCATTAGGGTGTACTACCTAGGAGGAGGGTGGACCAATGACTCTTGAGGTGGTGAACTAGTTGGTTGGTTTGATAAAGTTGATTGGTTGAGTAAGTTTGGTGTATATGATAAGTTGGGTTGGTTTGATTGGCTTGGTTGATATGATAAGTTAGGTTGGTTTGATTGGTTTGATAAGGAAGGTTGATATGATAAGTTGTTTTGGTTTGATAAAGTAGGTTGGTTGGGTAGGATTGATAGGTTTGGTTGGGTGGGCTGGTTTGATAAATTTGATTGGTAGTTAATGGTTCTATTTGGTAAGGTTAGTTGGGTATGTTGATTTGATAGGTTGAGTGAGGTTGATAAGATTTTTTGGTTTGGTAAGTTTGAAAAGGTAGGTTGGTTAGGTCGGTCTGATAAGGTTGATTGATGGTTGAGGGGATAAATCAAGTATTGATTTTGAGATAAAGAAGGTTTCCACAAAGGGGATGTGGGTAATTGATATGATGGTTAAGGTAGGTAACCCAAAGGTTAAGGAGGTTGAGATAGTTGAATTTGGTTAGGACAATTGTCAAATAGATGTTGATAAGTTATTGGTGGGTTATGATGATGATCAACGGGTTGATAGTTTGTTGATTGGTTGTAGGTAAGGTGAAAGGGTTATTGATATATTGTTAGTTGGGTGTGATGAGGGTTAGACTGATGGTAGATTTATGGTAGGTTGTGTTGATGGTTAGGTTAATTATAGGGTGGAATAGGAGCACAAATGGTTCGAGATGCAAGATAACACTCTAAGGCAAGAGGGTTTTGATCTAGAAATCTAACAAAGCTAGGATCTCTAGGGGAAAAGATAAGTGGGTTCCCCATTGAATAAGTCAATGAATATGAAGTAGGTGAAGGTAATATGGTAGAAGATTACCAAAATGAGTTAGATTCCTCACAACTCAAATAAAGAGAAGATAAGAAAATGATCAAATAAATTCAACACACACTAAAGTAAACTAAATATTGTGGTTATTTTTAGTCTTGCTTTTGGCTTATGCATTAAGTTTTAAGAGTATGTGACTCAAATTGGCTTATAGATCAAGTCCTAGATAATAAATCTATGGATGGTTTCAAGTTATTCAGGCTCTCAAAAAAGATATATGTTGGAGATTAGTATGTGGATTGGTATTGGGGCCTACCCCCTCACTTCACACACTGCAGTGATAAGGGTGTTAGGTGCTTAGCTAATATATATTGATTCAAGAGTGTATAATTAACCATAGAGCTAATTTGGTTCTCCCTTTGGTAGTGAATTCCAAGTGGGATAGCTGAGAAAGGGCAAGGTGACCTCTGGGTGATGAAATCCTAGTCGAGTGTTATGTCAGGTTGTTATGATGTGTTAGTTGGTGTAGGTGGTTTGGTTTATGTGTGATAAAGTTGAAACTATGATTTAATTACTTTGCTTTAATTTAAGCTATGTGAGCTAATATGTAAGCAAGCAATAGATGTAGTCAATTTTTAAGTCCAAAGGAAATTTCAATTTTGATTATGAGCACATAATAAGGAGAAGAACATTTAAATAAAAACAAAATAAACCCAAGTAAATACTCAATTTCCCACTGAGCATGTCAAAATGTTATACTCAATTTTTTTTTAATTTATTGTAGAAGAATGATGTAACACTAAAAGAAGGGTGTAGGTTAGTAGAACCTAGATGTTGTGAGCACGTGATCTAGATGATTGTGAGAGCTCCTCTTTGGCTTGAGAGGATGACCTACATAATAAATAGACTAGAAAATGGTTAGTTAACTAGGTAAGAAGGTGGATTACCTAGCAAACTAGATCTAAGAAGTACATGAGTTCCTTGGAGGTTGTCAATCCACCTTTTAACGACAAATTAATGCTAATAAAAGAAGGTTGCATAACATAAATAAAATTACTTAATTTAGATGAAATAAATTTACTATTCAAAATAACTGCTTATATTAAAAAGATAACATTAAGGTGAATGCCAAAATATCAAAATATAGTTCAGGTATGGTCATGTTGCTATTTCTAGTTTATATTGTGATAGAAGTCAAGAAAACAGGGTTTTGGTTGAGGTTGAGAATTGGTTTCTGCTTGCTAATTTTGGGTGTTTGGTTTTACACAATGACCATCAGTGCTTAGGGTGATCATCGATGGTCAAGGTGATCATTAATGGTTAGGGTAATCATTGATAGTTACTCTTAATTCTAGTTCAAGTCAAGAATGTTGCTTAGTTGAGGTTTTAGAATGGTTTTAAAAGGTGGGTTTGGGTTAGATATTGGTTGCAAGGTAGAGGGTAAGGTTTATAGGTGGCTATTTTGAGGGTTAGTTATTTAGATGATTGAAAATAGGTTATGGGTGGATGGGTGTAATTTCTAAACTAAATAATTGAAACTTGAAACAAAGAGCAATATACTTAGCTCATGATTTGATAGTTGATGATTAATGGCTTGGAGAATTTCTAGAGTTTATTGAAGATGATTTTTGATGAATATATACCTGCACAAGAAGTTGATGATTGATATTGATCTCTGTCCTCTCCCCTGCTCTTGCCTCTTGATGATTTGCTTACCTGATCTCCCTCCCTCAAGTTCTCCTACTTTTTTTATATAGAGGAGAGGGAGAGATCAATTAATAATTTAAGAGGCATCTCTAAATTTAGCTTCAACATTCATAATCACATGAGTGGTTAAGGATAATAAAGAAAGATGGAGTTGACTTGAGTTAAGATTCTAGGAAGTGAAACCTAAATATCAATAGTTAGGGTGATTGTTAGTGTTTAGGGTGATCATTGATGGTCAGGATGATCATTTACAGTCAGGGTGACCCTTGATGTTTGATAGGTCCAAGGTAAAAAGGTTAAGGTTAGGTTAGCCAAGTGGTCAATCCTGACTTGGGTTAGTTTTGGTTGGTGGTTGAGAGGTGAGGGTTGGGTCCCTATGGGGTCTAAGGGAGTTTGTGACATTCAGAACCATCATGTATAGATTTTTAGTGTTTACACTTGGATCTTATTTGTGACACTCATATCAACTCATGTCCCAATTTACAAGCTTTAGATCTCCCATCTTAATCAATTTCTAATTAGTTAATTATATACATTATTTATTGTTATTTTTATAAAGGTCAAACTAGGTCAATTCTATTATAAATCAGTGGTTGTATTTATTGCATATTTCTATCTTGATTTACTATACTCAAACCCTTTAACAACCTATGGCTTAAACTCCATAACTCTAAAGAGTTAAATCATGAAGTGTAACATTTTGAAAATTTTGAAGGGATCCTCATTTGTAGGCATTGCAATAATGTGCTATCATGTATAAATTTTACACATCAATTTAATGTAGATGGCACAAATTCTATAATGTGCATCTAAGGTCTACCCAAGAGTAAATTATAATGCAATGATTGTGAGATTATTTGAAATGTAGCTTGTTCTATTTTTATTCCTAATGTCATACCTAATGTGATTTGGCCAATTGGTGTGTTTCATGAATTATCAAATCCATTGATATGCATGTCTAATTTTTGAAGAAGATCATTATTGATGCCTATTATTTCTAGTAATTTTGTGTTGTAAATGTTTAGACCTAATCAATTATTGATTAGCACTCTTTTGAACTTTATTGTGAATACTGACTTGTATAAATAAAGGCATATCTTAATCAATGATATCCTTTGAGGGTAAATATTTATAGTTTAAAGTGATGAGATTTGCTTTGTTTTTGAGATCTTGCATAATATTAACAAAATAAGATAACTTTATGTCACTTGGTACTTAGGTTTTGCACAAGGCTTCATATAAAATATCCTTATAGATGGTTCACTATTCAAAAGCTCAAGGATTGAGATCTTAGCATGTGTATTGATTAATTGTTTGACAATATCATATCCCTTAGATTTTATGACTAGCTTAGGCTTAAGAGGAACTTGTTGTATATGAACATGTGGCTGATCTAGTTGGGCACCCTTTTCTTTTCATGTAGTAACAACATGGACCATAAAATCCAAGATAAGCCATGGGAAAATAATGGGAGCAACATGGTAGTTGTCACTTGAATAGGATCTAGGGGTTAAACGCTGGGAATAGGTAAATCGACACTTATTAAATCTAGATAAGGGTTAAGTATTATCACAATAAGCATTTCAATGAGATTAAATTTTTATCTTGTTTTAAATCACTCTCTTTATTTTTACTAGTTTGTTAACTCCATTTGATTATATCATTAATTGATTTAGAAATGTATGAGAGATAACAAATAATGACTAACATCATATATTGTGTAATAAAATAACTACTACATGTATCCATATTAAACATGATTTATTCCTTTGTAATTAATGTAAATTCAATTTTAAGATCTTAAAAATTTAGAAATCAGAAAACCTAAAATGTTGAAACCCTATGGAAAATTAGGGTTGTGCAAGAAAACTCAGAGCTAGTGTTCACCAAAAGTTTAACCCTTTTTCAAATTAAGGGCAGGGGGAATATAATCATAAAATTGGAATAAGTTATTATAAAATAAATTCAATTAAATGAAATTAGATTTATAATATTCTGATAAATATGTTGAATATGAGAAAATGCTAAATATAGAAAAATTACAATGCCAAAAAATATTTTGAGAGTTCTAATATGAAGGAGAAATAATACTTAGATTATTCAATTACATGCACATAGATATGATAGGTATAGGTGTAGAATAAGTTAGATTGATATTTTGCTTTAATTCATTAGATTCTAGAAAATTTCTCTTTATTAGCCAAGACACTACTGTCGAGCTCTAGACACTACCATTGATGCTTATGTCTTGGTTTTGATAATTATCTCTAACTCAATATACAAACTATTTTCTAAAATATCCATCTACACCTGTTAGGTTTCATTTTTGCCTTGTAAATTATCAATTTGGATCATAGTGCACACATTGCCAAAATCAATATTTTTCTCAAAACCCTAGGTCCTCTAACTTAGCATGTCACCTTGAAAAATAGGGGTTAGTCGGCTCAAATGAAGTCAAGTTGACCTTAAATACCCCTCTATCAATGAGTATATCCTACATAGCCATATACTCTGAAAATGGCCTTAAAATGATGTAGTTCTCCCCCTTATGTGGGCTTGTGTGTGAACAATTATGTAATATGCTATGTGTGAGTGCATGTAATGATCTAGCTTGTAACTTGGCAAATACTACTTATATATGTTATTTTAACACTTTATACATGTAAAAATACTACTCTTATGATGTAAATAGAGAAGAATAGGGCAATATAACTAAGTTATGCAAGTGATTATTAGTACTATAGTGCAAGCTCTAGAGGTGTTTGCTTGGTATTGCTTAGATGGATAATAAATGAATTTATTTTTATTTATAACACACATTTTAAAATAATATCATGAAGGGGTAAAGGATATGAATAGGATAACCCATAAATATCAAGAGATTTATAATTTGATCATTTGGAAAGCAGGGGCACTAGTGTCATCTTTGGGGCACTAACATTGACATTAGTGTCCTAAATTAGATGCTAGTGTCTTGTAGGGTATAAGGTTTTTTAGGATATCTAACTTTATGTGTAAGATGGAAATAAAGTTTTATGCATACTATAGGCTACATGGGATCTAGGTGATCAAAATGTTAGGTTCAAACTATAGCATAATCAATTAGGCACAATGAGATGGTGAAAATGAGCCTTAAAGAGCAAGAGGGTCATAATTTCAAGGGTTGAGCCATGATCAATATTTGTCAAGCATATAAGACTAGTAGGCCATTTAAAATCAAATTTATGTACCTATAAAATCCCAGGTAAGTCAAATGAATCAACTCAATTTAAAATTTGATTTGAGTTTACAATTCAGGGATCTTTCATTGTCAAAATGGTTAGATCAATATTTAATTAAGAATTTAATTCAATTTCATAGTGACTTAAGTTTAGTGCAATGAAATGAGTCAGGGTATTATCCAAGTTAAATCAATAACATAAGCAATCTTGAGTTTACAACCTAGGTGATTTCCTTGCTTATGATGATAAGAGTAGGAATTGAGATTGGTTAAGACTAAGTCGATCAATGATAAAATAATGGCTACCTAATGGAGAAAAGATGGGGATCCAAGTAAAGTAAACTTCAGGTGGAGTATTTAACATGATTGTGTTTGATGCCCACATGGGATGATGAAGGTAATAGCTTGGCCAAGAGCAAAGCCAAGGTTTTTCTTTTAATCTATAATGAGTAAAAAAGGTTCAATAGGGACTTTAGAGCCCTAGTGTTTAGCATCATCATCGATAGTAACAATGGTAACACATTTCATAGTCAATGTTAGATCCATGGTTGAAGTCAAGGCAGTGCCTAGGTGAGTTATGGGAGGGTTTTAGGGGTTGGCCATGGTGGCCATGGAATCTTTGAGATTTATTACATGCAACAAAAGGCACAATGGTTTTATCATAGTGTTTGGGTGGTGATCAAAGGTGTAAAATTTGTAGTGGTAGTGGTCGGATGAAAATAAGTTGTTGACAATCAATGGTGTTGGGTCAAGCTCGACAAAAAAATGAGTGAAACCCATGTTAGTCAAGAATAAGAGAGGAAACCCAAGGTAAGAGCCTAAATTAATTAGATCAACAGTGAGCTCACAAGGTATACCAAGTTATATGAAAGAAAACAAACTTGATTGGCTAGGATGGGTTAGGTAGATTGCAAAGGGCTCCTAGTGAGTGGAGGAGAAGGTAAGGGCACTGGTTGTTAAGAGTTAACCATAAAAAACATTAACAAATTTGTTGATGGATTTCCTAACTTCAAATTATACCAACCAAAACTGGCAATCATTCAAGTTTTGTGATTTAGTGTTTGCATATTTCATTTTCTATTACACTACTCTCACCACTTTGCTTGCATGCATGATATGTAATCCTATTGACACAAGTTTTATTTATTATATTAATAAATAAAAATACCCATTTTTTTTCCATTTCTACATAGGCATCTACAAGAAGCATTCAAGAGTAATGATTAAGATCTTATGTCACTAAAATACCTTTCATTGTCAAAAAATTGGAACTATACTTTCATATTATTAAATCAAAACATGCCACCTTGGAGTGTGCATTACATATTCTCAAAAACAAATTACCTATTTTGATTAGTTTCTTGATGCCAATTTTGTGCATAACACAATGTTTTGTTTAGAAATAAAAAAATAATAAAAAACATCTGTGTAGCATGCACTTTTGCTTCTCACTTTATAAACTTTAGTTTTAGAGACATGCTTACATTATTTTCCATAGGCTCTGTGATGAAAAAATATAATAATTTTTCAAGGATCTTTAGAGAAAAGAAAATGTAGTGAAAAAAATGTAAATATTAATTATTATTGTAGTTTTTATTTTATTAATATAATACTGAAATTAGTCGACTCCATGAATCTCTTTGTACTTAGACAATTATATATGTTTATCAAAGAATATATTACTTATACTATTTTTATTATTTTAATTTTTCCTTGAGGTTATATATTTTTATTTTTTTTGTTAAAAGTTAAGGTCATACATTTAAAACGTATTGATATTTGTAATTATCTTAATTTTTTTTTATAGTTTTTAAATCATTTCTTGATGTCTTAATGTTTCATTTATAAGTATGAATGTCGTGTGTAATTTTATTATCAACATGTCACTTTATTATTTTTTATGTTTTTATATTTTAGACTACTAATTTATTATTAATTTATAAGTATTAATTTGATCTTCAATTATTAGTTAAGAGGATGAGTTTGACATATATTTAAGTCAATGAATTAATGCATATCAACTATTTTTTTTTTTTGTAGATTGTTATAATTAAATGAACATTATTTATGGTGCTTGCTGGTACTTTTATATAGAAAAAGAAAATGTTTATAGTTGATACTAGTGAAACTATTCAAGTTAATAAGGTATAAGTTAAGTAAACAATGGGTTGTTTTCTAATAGTAAATTATATATTTATAATTTATGTAAAAAACAAGTTATTTTTTAATAATATAATATATATAATTTGGTATGTTTTTTATTTTAGTAATCTTTTGGTAGTATGGGGTATAAGCTCTACACTTTACCATTATTCCAAAAAATATTCCATAATAATTACATTTTTATTGATAAATATATTTTTAATTTAATTTATTTCATGATTTAATATATATCATTATAAATTTATTTTTTATATTAATTTTAACTTATTTTTTTTATGGGATACCATTCTCTTCTCTTCATAGATTAAAATAAATCATAGTATATTTCCCAATAATGTTTACAAATATTGTACCACATTGGTCTTCCTCATTATTATTAACTTCAATTAAATATTATAAAAAATCTAATAAGTTGGCCTCACATTCTCAAGCAGATACTTTTAAATGGCATAACTTATTTAACATGCCTTTAAATTAATATATTATAATTTATTTATTTTTGTAATATTATTAATTTAAAATAATATTATTATAAAAACTTCCACTCCTCTCTTTCTCTCTCTCACACACACATATGTATATGTATATATAGATCTTAAATGTATAATCTATCATTTTTATATATCAACCATTTTAATTATATTTTTTTCAAATATTACACTTTACATGGTAATAATCTTCCATATCAATAATATTCTTTCAATATAAAAAAATATATATATTATTAAAATTTTCATTCGTATATACTTTTATTTAATGTTTTGATTAAAAGTTAAGGAAAATATATAGTTATTTATTTTAATTTATATGGACATCTTAAAATGGATATAATATATTAAAAGTTAATAGTTAAATTTTTCATTGTAGTCATTTTCAAATATTTATATAGTGGATTAGTAAAACATCATAAGTTAATTTTGTATTTATCACACTTCTTTATCATTGAAAGTGTAAGTATTTGTCCATATCAAGAAGGTTCTCCTATCCAATATTCTATTTTATTTTCATCATAATGTTTTATTCTATTAGATTTTTCCTTTCTATTTATTCATTTTTTTATAAATAAAATTTTATTATTTATAAAAATATATTATCAACTCTTAACCCAAAAAGAAAACCCTAAATAAGATGATGCCACAGTATAAACATAGGAAGCATCACCCTGAAATCATTCCATAAAAACCAACTTGCTAGTTGGGAAAGCCTAACAAGTAAAACATCTAAATCCATCCCATAAAATACCCCTTACTGGTAGGGAAGATCTAAGCAATCAAAAATGAAAGGAAAGAAAACCTCAAACAACAAACCCTTAAGAAAAGAAAACCTTCACTAAAAATGTTAACCAACAGTAGCTAAGACAACTCTCCAAAGGGAAAAATAAAAAAAACAACTAGGTCTTGTAGTGACTTGGCCATGTTCAACACTTAAATTCAAAACTGCTATGCATGCTACCATATAAGATGAAATGAAATCCACTTTCATTAAGAGCATGGAACCTCACTCATGGGTAAGAAGATTATGCATTATCATCAATGCACTAATAGACTATCAAAAATAAATAGGACACCATTGCAATGCATCTGAATTCTACTACCATTACAAAAAAATAGCCTAAAATTAGAACCTAAATCATTTCACAGGTAGAGCTAAATCCAAACGAGCCAAACCCTAAAACATAATAGATTAAAAGCATAGAAAGGGTGGCCATTATGTAAACACAAGCACTGTAATGCTAAGAACATTAATAAAAATACAGCAAGAGTAGAACAAGCATCAAACAACCATGAGATACACTAGAGGCACCATGAAATCCTCACTCTCATCCCATGGCCAATAGTGCTCCTAGAGCCTCACTCTTACAAGGAAAACTCTAAAACTAGGGTTTCTTATGAGTGCCTCTCTTCTCTCCATCTCATCTTTAATTCATTTTAAATTTAGTTTTATATTTTATGGATGTACTATTGAGCGCTCTTTTATTTATTTTTATATCTTTTGGTAGACATTAATATATAAAATTAGTACTTGTTTAAAATAGTTATGCCATGGCCTAATTTTCACTTTTGGTAAAATGGGGTTTTATAAATTTAAAGAGTGTATTTCATTTGAAACTCATAGATGTTTACTATATTATCTGTTGTGAATGATTTCAAATAATAACAAGATTCAGATTTAGTATCTATTATTAGGATAAATTTTAAAGTTTCAAGAAGAAGAATTATTTAATGTGAAAAAATTCATGCAACTTTGTAAATAATTATTTTCTCATTTTAAATAAACAAGTCATATATTTATTTATGAGATGATCAAGAATAAAATCATATCTTTGAGATTAAATAATGTGAACAAAATTATATGACCTTTTGACAAAGAACTTCAAATGTAACCTTATTGAATAGCCTACCAACAAATTATCATAAATAAATTCCTTAAATGCTTCAAATAAATGTTATGAAAAATATATTTTGTCATGTCAAAATGTCTTTACATCATTGAAAATCTGATCTTATTTCATACATGTTAAAGAATACCACATCAATAACCTCCAAATTTCTAAAACAAGAAGCTAAGAACAACTAAATTGAACCCAAGGATCAAATCTTTCAAAGCTAAAAGTAAAATATAATTACCCTAATTAAAATTTTCTATTGTTATAAAAAAAGGCCCAATTCAAATATGACAAAAATATCAGTGCCATACAATTTTAGGACAAAAAATTGATTTATAATCTTGAATGTGCATATTAATTTTTAGAAAGTTATAATTAACTTTGTTTGCAAAGAATAAGCATTTTAATGCTTTAGACATTTTATAAACAATTCAATGGGTCAGATCTTCAATGTCTCTAATGATCTTGCTTGTAGATAACTAGAGTTAATTTTATTTTAAATTTATTGCCTCAAAATCTATTGAGCACATGGGCAGTATTCCCTGGCCACATTTCCAGGGATTTTATGAATGTAGTATTTAACTATTATTTTAATAAATTACACCTATGTCAAATTCTTAATATGGAAATTAGCAATTAATAAAAGAAAGCAAACTTTAATATGAGAGTTTCTATTGGTCACATAAACTTAAGACTTCAATTGCCTTGACCTTAGTAGTATTGAGGAAGCCCATAAAATGGCCTCTATGTAGTGTTAAAACCTTCATCTCAATGCAAAAGCAAGTTCATCATAGCAGATTGATGTAAATTTGTATGAAATCACATATTGCACAAAAAATTGAGTGTTATTCATAAAAAATAAGCATTTCAATAAGCAACATATGAAATCTATAAAAACATGGCCCAATTACTAAAAATCACCAATAAATGCTTCAAGTATCAATTATTTGAACATATATTATACTCAATCAATCATATGGCATTAACACAATTAGATTGCATAAGCTTACCTTCTAGAAATGCTCTTTACATGGATACCAATAAATAAGGCTCCTAGATTGCTTAGGCAAGTTACAATTTGGGGAAGGATTTCATATGTTCTCCTCATGTGTGCTGGTGACACCTATTGGCAAAACACATAAAAATATTTAATGGTTTCTAATTATTTTCCTTATCAAAATCCAAGCAACACCAACAGGAAAATAAAACCAAAGGCCAACATGAGAAAAAGAAAAGAGGAAAAAAATTAGGGATGGCCACATCCCATATCCACAAGATGAATTTTTTTGTTCTTTTTCTTTTGAACCTCAGTCTAGGACCCTAGGCAACCAATATCTATTGGGCTAGCAATAACTATTAAAAGTGTAGGATAGTGCTAAGATTTAAATAAGGGCTTATCCTTATTAGATCCAAAAGATTCAGAATCATGTGATCTCTTGATTCTACTTTTGTATCATTATCTATAGATGTCATTTGGAAAGGAGAATATGCCACTTTTAGTTCTCCAATAAACTCTAAACTTTATTTCTTCACTATGCCAACTTTAGAATTTTTTGTTCCCTTGGGTTGGACTAGAATGTTCATGTGGTTTCCAACCTTTAGGTTGAGAAGAATACTGATTTTTATTTTTTGTCTTACTTGTATGAGAATAAACCCTTTAGAGATGGCCAGTTTGGTGGCGTAAACAAAAACTAAAGATAGTATTTTCATAATCCAAGGATTAGAGCTAATGGAAATTATCATGATTAACCTATATTCTATCTAGGAGACCTTTACTAACATTAAACTCCATGTAAATATGGTCATAAGTATATAGCCTTCGCTTATCTTGATCAAATTCCATCTTGATGAATATACTAAGTGAGTTACCAATAGCTTCAGAAATTGAGGGGTGTCAAAAAGGAAGAGGGAAATTAGGGAGCTGAACCCAAATCAACATTTTGGATACCACCATTATTGAGGATCAAACTTAAGGAAATAGAGGGTAAAAATTATTGAGGAACTATAACTATCTATGCAAGATGGAAATTAGGTTTTATGTCAACTTTAGGTTATAGGTGACTTCGGTCATTAGAATGTTAGGGTCAAACTATATGATAATCAATTAGGCATGGTGAGATGGTGAATGCAAGAATTTTAGCAATAATAAAGTCATAAACTTAAGGGTTAATCCATGATTGGTATTTTTCAAGTGCACAAGACTATTTTTTCATATCAAATTAAATTTTGGTATCTACATTTCCCCCACTTTAATCTATTAATGTAGAAGGATGAAATTACTAGGTTAAATGAAAGAAATGTGTATCATAGATTGTATGACACACCTTTTCTTTGTTTAAACCCCATTTTTTTTTTTTTCATTACCTACAACCAAGCGTATTTTATAGTGTGATTAGTACATATAATCTAAAAATGAATAATTGAAATGGTTGAAATTAAAGAGAATAAGGATGGAATACACTTGTATGTTGATGTAAGCATATTGCCCATTGGTAATCTGATTTGGTGATGATACTTCCTTATTAAATCATTGGAGAGAGAGGTTCAAAACTAAACCTTGGATATGTGAAGAGTGACTTTTATAGTGATCATGCCCCCAATCTAGTGCAAGGGTGAGTTGTTCCAAGGTTATTGAGAGCATTGAATCTCAATCACATAAATCAAGTGTAAACCTAATCTAGACAATCTAGGAAAGGTAAAATGGTGTAACCATATTAACCTAAAATGGGGAGTAGTTCTAAGGTCATTTATGGTATTGAGTCTTGACCACACTACTCAAGGGATACAACTTTTTAAAATAGATAAAAGGCTCAATCGATGCATCTTGGAAAAGTCAGTGCAACAATGTGTGGTGAGAAATGAATGAAACTTGTTCATAGGCCCTCATCAAAGTTGTTGTAAATAATGTTTAATATGGATATCCATATATGAATTGGTAAATTTTCATGGCATATACACCTCTAATATGTCTCAAGCTAAAGTATATTTAAAAATATAACCTTTGCTTTATAAACTATCTTTTATATTTATCACAAATATGAAAAAACATTATCCCAAATATATGAAAATTCGTATCAAATGCATAAAATTTTATCCCAAGTGTATATCTGAATCATGTAAACTATATAAAATTCTAGAAATTTTTTCAACAATACGTGTGGACTTATGTCTCTATGTTCCCCCCAATCCTTTTAAGGTGATGGGAATGCAACCTAGTAGTCACCTTATATCAAAAGGATAAGATAAACATATCATATATGTATCAATCATGTAGTAATAAAACATATAGTGGTATCACATCAAAATAGATATATCAATGAAACTCATAGTATTCAATCACAATAAGCCCTAAAATGCATGATATGGATCATGGAAACATCTAGAAGTAACAAGCACACACATAAGAGAAATCAATGTCACATTAAAGGGGTTTAAGGATATTGGAAAAAAAGGGGCATGTTTAAATGTCACATACTCAAAGGGAGGATATGTTCAAATGTCTGCCACTAAAAAATAACACTCGGGGGAACTGTGGCCAATAAACAAGCATCATGTTCAAATGTTCCACAATCAAAACCAGGTAGCAACCAAGATGTACGCTAAATTAAGCCATGTTAAAATATGAATAAGTGAGAGATTTAATCAACCAACATAAGCATATCACACTAGTTCATGCATACATGTGTTAGCAAAAGGTCTTGTAGCATAGCATATCTGGAACATTATTTAAGATGTAAGTAAGAGTATAGACATATGCAAGAATTAATATATAAGTTAAACATGATAATGTAAGGTGATCATAAAATAATGTAACATGTATCAATCATGATTAATGTGGTAGATGCCCCTAACATAGTGTGTTACATGGGTGGATAAAAGGTCCAACATCTATATGTGCATGTATCATGTATCTAGTATATGTTTGTATAACACTCAAGTACTCATGAAACATATGTGTGTATGGAAAGGAAAATATATGATATCTAGTAACATAAAGAAAATAACACCTATGCACCAGCTAGTAAATGTGTGTGTGTGTGTATATACATATTTTATTTTTTTATTTATTTAATTATTTTATATTTTATTGATTTTTTTTTTGAAATTTTGCATTTTGGGGTCTAAATAACTAGTCCCATAAATTCTCACACTCAAGAATTAAAGGACTACTTGGTGGATTTGTTTGTCAAAATTATTTATGATGAATCATTGCCACTTCTTTGATATATTTTGGTAGTTTTCTACTAGAAGTTATTATTAGTATATCACCATATCTATCATGAAAAATGAAAAACTTTATCTTCAAATTGAAAAATTAGGCACAAATTGGTAGTGTCCATTATTTTATTCATATTGGTCAACCACTGCTGCCCAAAATCAAAGGTCAAATGCAATGTTTGATTCATTACCCATATGGGGGTATCAACTATTTTTTTACACATGCAATGGGTAATATAATGTACCCAAGAGATTATGGAAATAGTGGAAAATGTTGTAGATCATGTATATCATGTCTTATCTAACATAAGTTTGTAATGTTGTAAACTATGTCCCAATTATTTGCATTGATATTAAGATTATCCAAATAATCCCCATCAATATTTTTAATAATAGTTACATGTTCTTGTCATGGGTATTTTTTAGTATGTCCCATTGTAATTTTGTATTCAGATTTTTTGGAGATATAAGGTATTTGTTGTTGTTTTTGCATTCTATATACATCCTTCATTTTTGTAAATCTAAATGTGTTTCTGTCGTGCTTCATAATGAATTATATCATGGCTTGTTATTTGATGATAATCATAGTATGGTGATCCCTCTGTATGTACTAGCCTACTTACTGACCTATGCCTATTAGGAGGTAAAGATATCATCTTATGCTCAAGTAACATAGAAATTATTATGTGCAGAGCATCTTTTTGTATCATGATCTATAAAATTTGTTTTGGTGAGATATGTGAGGACTCCACATTATAAACACGATGTATTTAAATTTATCCCTTATAATTTTGTCTTAAAGATTTTAACCAAAAGGGTTGTATTGTATATCAAACGTTCATATGTTCACTTGTTAGCTTTGCCTTAACTTTATTTTTATTTATTCTTGTATCCTCTAGTGGTGAATTGAACTTATATGTACCAAGGGCTATAGGTGTAAATACATTGTATGAGATATGTTTAAGGGGATCAAAATTGAGTTTGCATAACTATTCATCTATCATATTGATAGGAATATCATCATCACTATCAGAATAATCTAAAACCTTATCATCTTTTTATTCAGAATAAACCAATAAAGGGAGCTCAAAACTTTGATTTTTTTCTCTTATCATTAATTCATTTTGCAATGGATTTTTCTCTATTTTTAAAATCCTTTTGTATATTATCTTGTTTCTTATGTGTATTTGTGTATAAATTGAATGTTAGTTCCTTATACACATCTTAAGAAATGATTTATCTTGCTTGATTCACCCAATCATTAGTTTATATCTTTTCAAGTGGAATAAATTGCTTGGGTGGTACCATTTGAGGAACCCCTTCTGTATTGAAGTGTAACATTTTGAAAATTTCAAGGGAGCCTCATTTTCAATCATTGTCAATAATGTGCTATCATGTATAAATTTGATGCATCAATTTAATGTAGATGTCACAACTTCCATAATGTGTATCTAAGGTCTACCCAAGAGTAAATTATAATGCAATGATTGTGACATTGCTTGGAATGTAGCTTGTATAGTTTTTGGTCCCCACACCAATGTGATTTGGATGTTATGATCCACACTTATAAGATTCAGAAATAATGTAGAATAAATGTAGGTCAATTCAACACAATAGATATTGGTGGACCAAGATGTCCAAATATTCAATATATGCAAAATAAGCTTACAGTAGGGAAACACCATACAATACTCCTTTAGGAAGGAATAACTCCACAATGTCTCTTCAAAGGGAAAATATCCAATATCCTCTTACATTAGAAGACTCAATGCTTACTTGATATCTTTATAATGATAATCATCTCTTTTATATAGACCTATAATGGATGGGTAACCTCCTAATCCCAATGTAGGCTGACCATTACCCAATGCACTAATTCCATAATTTACTCCATTACTAATATATTGGACCCATATAACTACTAAGGGGGATGTGTGCCACATGTTAACATCTCCATCAACCTATATACAATAATATATCATATCCCTAGGTACATAGCATTACCTCCCTCTTTGACATGTTTCATCTTTGAAACATAGGAAGAAATTAAATAATGAGTATGCTTCAAATTATTGCACACTTGTCTCCAATATTGATCTTCAAGTCACCCATATGTGATCTTAGTAGGTGATATCTCTCCATGTATGCTCCTTTGATTTTTTTCATAAAAATAATTATACTACTTTGGTGTCCGTGCATAACTATTCTTTTGATTCCATGTATCATATTTCACTGTGCTACTCTGATTCCATCCATGACCATAGTAGGTATTCTTCCATGCATAATCAGAGTTATTACCCATTCATTCCATGTTCTATAGATCACTGCATTTCATTGATTCCATACCTGACCATAGTATTTTTTTTGGCTTCCATGCATAGCCATAATGATTAAAATTTTGATTTCCTTTATAGCCAAAATGACTATTATTATGACACTCCCTCATATGGTTTCATTATTTTTTCCTCTCATGATGATGTAGGTGTCTATATACCTCAACTTTTTCCACTTTATCTTCTGCCACTTCCACTTTGTCCTTCTCTATCTCTTGATTAGATGAAGTGTTCATTTTTGATTGTAGTATGTCTATATGAATCTTCCTCATACTCTTCATCACTTATTTCAATCTCATCCTCATGATCTTTCTTGCCTGTTATTTGTACCTTTCCCACTATCATATCTTGTAAAGTGACCTTTTTTTTCCTATACCAAAACTTCATGAACTTTTTTTGAACATTAATATTGATTGTTCCCAAAGTCTCTAACCATGGATATCCAATAACTATATTCAATCATCCATATTCCAAGCATAAAAATATGAATACAAAACATATTTTTCCATAATGAGCTTCAAATCTTCAAACATTGAAATATTATTACCATCTACTTGAACCTCCTTGATATTCTTGGCATGAACATACAGATGTTTGGCCACATTCATGTTGATGAAGTTATACTTATTGGTAGGGTTTATGGATACAACAATGTTCTTCTTTTGAATGCATACATGAAATTTAAAAATTGACTCAAATTTCTTTGGAGCCAAATTATTTGAACCCTTATCATCCAATTCTTCTTATTTTTCTTTGTCTGCTTCTTCTTCTTCTTCTGCTACTTCTTCTTCTTCTTCTTCTTCTTCTTCTACTAGTTGTTCTACTTCTTATTTTTATTATTATTCTTCTTCTTCTACTACTGCTTCTTCTACTTCTTTTTTTACTTATTCTTTTATAACCCAATGATCTGGGAAGATCTGTTCCATTTATTTCCATGAAGAAAACCTTTCTTTAAAGCTCAACTAATCAAACCAATGTAGTGCAAGCCCCCCTATCATCTTCCCTTAAATTTTTTTGTAACTTCATGATTCACAAATAAAAATTAAAGTTTGTGAAACCTAAAAGTGTTAATAACTAATTTAAATCATATCAAAACTATCCCAAATTTTTACTATATCTTCCTACTATTATATTATAACTTCAGAAAAAAATTTGTGAAAAAATTCCACAAATTATGACCTATAGAGTGAATATACTAAAATCATAATAACTCACTCAAAAAAATTCAAACAATTCTAAATTTTTTTCTATGTTTTTATTATATTTTATTATATATTAAATAAACATTTTGAAGATTAAATCCTTATATTTTATAAAATATAGCCATATTATTAGAAAACCTAAATCAACAATAAATCCCACAAAACTGATAAAAAAACCTCTATTTTTATGTTGTGACTTCCTTAAAATATTATCCATATATATTACAAAAATTGTGCATAAATTCAAAACCAATCAAAATATATTGATGATTCCACAAAACTAGGGTTTTGCCACTCACAAATTGCCTAAATCAAAGCTTTGATACCACTTGTTATGATCCACACTTATAATATTCATAAATAATGTATAATAAATTTAGGTCAATTCAACATAATATATATTGGTGGATTAAGATGTCTAAATATTCAATATATGTAGAATACCCTTAAGGTAGGCTAACACCATACAATACTCCTTTAAGAAGAATAACTCCACAATGTCTCTTCGAGGGGATAGCCTCCAATATTCTCTTACAATAAAAGACTCAATTCTTACTTGATATATTTATAATGATAATCATCTACTTTATATATACCTATAATGTATGGGTAACCTCCTAATCTCAATGTAGGCCAACCATTACCCAATGCACTAATTCCACAAGTTACTCCTTTACTAATATATTGGACCCATATAACTACTAGGGCAGGGGGTGTGCCACATGTCAACATATCCATTAACCCATATAAAATAATATATCATATCCCTAGGTACATAGAATTGGCCAATTGGTGTGTTTCATGAATTATCAAATCCATTGATATGCATGTCTAATTTTTGAAGAAGATCATTGTTGATGCCAATTGTTTCTAATAATTTTGTGCTACAAATGTTTAGACTTGATCAATTATTGATTAACACTCTTTTGAAATTTATTGTGAATACTGACTTGTATAAATAAAGGTAGATCTTAATCAATGATATCTTTTGAGGGTAAATATTTACATTTAGAAGTGATGAGATTTGCATTGTTTTTGAGAACTTGCATGATATCCATAAAATAAGCCAACTCTATGTCACTTGGTACTTGGGTTTCATGCAAGGCTTTATATAAGATATACTTATAGATAGTTCACTATTTCAAAAGCTCAAGGATTAAGATATTAGCATGCATTATTTAATTGTTTGACAATATCATATCCCTTAGATTTTATGACTAGCTTAGGCTTAGGAGAAACCTGTTGTTTATGAACATGCGGTTGATCTAGTTGGGAACCCTTTTATTTTCATGCAGTGATAACATGGACCAAAAAAAATAATATAAACCATGGGAAAATAATGGGGTGGGATGGTAGTTGTCACTTGAATAGGATGTAGGGAAAAAAGCTAGGAGCAGGCACATTGGCACTTATTAAAGATAGATAAGGGTTCAATATTATTACAATAAGATTTTTACATAAATTAAATTTTTATCTTGCATTAAAGCACTCTCTTTATTTTTACCATTTTTTTGACTTCATTTGAGTATATCATTAATTTATTTATAAATGTATGAGAGATAAAAAGGTAATGGCTAACATCATATATTGTGATATGAAATAACTATTACATGTATCCATATTAAACATGATTGATTCCTTTGTAATTAATGCAAATGCAATTTTAAGATCTTAAGAATTTACAAATAAAAAAACCTAAAATGATAAAACCCTATGGAAAACTAGGGTCATGTAAGAAGACTTAAAGGTAGGGTTCACCAAATGTTTAACCTTTTTTAGAATTAAGGGTAGGGGGTATAACCTAATAAAATTTGAATAAGTTATCATAAAAGAAGGCCAATTAAATGAATTTATATTTATAATATTCTAATAAATATGTTGAATTTGATAATATGCTAAATATATAAAAAAGTAAAATGCCAAAAATTATTCTGAAAGGTGTAATATGAAGGAGAAATAATACTTATCTTATTCAATTATGTTCAGACACATCTAACATGTATAGGTGTAGAATAAGATAGATTGATGTTCCACCTCAATTCATCAGATTCTACAAATTTTATCTTTGTTATCCAGGACACTAATGTTGAGCTCTAGACACTACCATTGATGCTTATATCTTGGTTTCAATAATTATATCTAGTTTAATACACATAATATTTTCTAAAATAACCACCTTCACCTATTAGGGTTCATTGTTTCCTTACAAGTTATCAATTTAGATCATGGTGCACAAATTCCCAAAATTAGTATTTTGTGCAAAACCCTAGGTCCTCTAACTTGGAATTTCACCTTAAAAATCAATGGTTAGTGGGCTCAAGTGAATTAGAGTTGACCTTAAATATCCCTCTATCAATGAGCATAGCCTACATAGCCATATCCTCTAAAGATGGACTCAGAATGATGTATTTCTCCCCCTTATGTGGGTTTGTGTGTGATAAATTATGCAATATGCTATGTGTGAGTGCATGTAATGATTTAGCTTGTAACTTGAAAAACACTACTCATGGGATTCTCTTTGAATGCTTCAGACGTATAAAAAGACTAATCTTATGATTGATTTATAAATATAGAAGAATAGGGTAGTATAACATAGTTGTGTAAGTGATTTTTAGTAGTGTAGTGTGAGATTGAGAGGTGTTTTCTTGGTGTTTCTTAGATGGATATTGAATGACATTTGATTTGTATTTATACCACATATTTTGAAATAATCTCATGGAAGGAGTAAAGAATATGAATAGGCTGACCCATGAATATAAATATATTATTAATTTGATCATTTGGAAGGTAGGGACACTAGCATCATATTTGGGATACTAGCATCAACGCTAGTGTCTTAATCTGGATGCTAGTGTCTTGTAGGATAAAAAGTTGTTGAGAATATGTAACTTTCTATGTAAGATGAAAATCAAGTTTTATGTAGACTATAGGTTATAAGGGATATAGGTCATTGTAATGTTAGGTTTAGCCTATAGGATAATCAATAAGGCACAATGAGATGGTGAACATGAGCCTTTCATTAGCAGGAAGGTCATAAACTGAAAGGTTGATCCATAATTGGTATTTATCAAGTGTATAAGACTAGTATGCCATATAAAATCAGATTTATGTATCTACAAAACTCTATAAAATTCAAATGAATCAACTCAATTTAAAATTTGATTCAATTTTACAACTCAGGGAACCTTCATTATTAAATGATGAGATCAACATTCAAGTACAAATCTAATTTGATTTCATAGTGAGTTAAACTTAGTGCAGTGAAACTAGTTAGGGTATTTTCCAAGTTAAATCGACAACATAGGCAAGCTTGAGTTTACAACCTAGGTGATTTCTTTGCTTATAGTGATAAGATTAGGACTTGATATTGGTTATGACTAAGTTGATCAATAATAAAACAATGGCTACCTAATAGAGAAAAGATGGGGGTTTAAGTGAAGTAAACTTTAGGTGGAACATATGACATGATTGTGTTTGTTTCCCATAGAGGATGATGAAGGTGATGGTTGGGCCAAGAGCTAATATAAGGTTTTATTTTTAATCTAAAATGAGTAGAGAAGGTTCAATAGGGACCTTAGAGCCTAAGTGTTTATAATTATTATCGACAATACTGATGGTAACACATTTTCATAGTCAGCCTTAGATCTATGGTTGGGTGCAAGGTAGTGTCTAGGCAAGTTATGAGAGGGTTTCATAGGGTGGCTATGGTGGCCATGGAATCTTTGAAATTTGTTGCATGAAATGAAAGGCATGGTGGTTTTCTCATATGGTTTTGGTGGTGATCAAAGGCAAAAAAGTTGTAGTGGTGGTTGCTGGATGGAAGTGAGTTATTGGCGATCAATAGTGTTGGGTCAAGCTCAACATAAAAATGAGTAAAACCCATGTTTTTTAGGAAGAAGACAGGCAATTGGAGGCAAGGGCCTAGAGTAATTATCTCAACAGTGAGCTCACATGGTAGACCAAAATTTGGGAAGGAATATAAACTCATCTGGCTAGGATGAGTTAGGTAGAATGCAAAAGGATCTTAATGAGTAGAAGAGAAGGTAAGGGGACTAGTTGTTAAGAGTTAACTATAATGAGCATTAATAAATTTGTTGATGGCTTGTTTGATGTTATACCAACCAAAACTGGTAAGCATTCAATTTTTGAGATTTAACCCTTTCACATTTTATTTTCTATTACACTACCCTCACCACTTTTCCTGCATGCATGATATGTAATCTTATTGATATAAGTTTTATTTATTAAATAATAAATTTACAACTATCCTTTTTTTCCTTTTTTATATAAACAACTAAAAATAACATTTATGGGTGTTGATTAAGCTCTTTTGTTACTTAAAAAACCTTTCATTATAAAAAAATTGAAACTATACTTTTTAATTATTAAATCAAAACATGCCACCTTGGAGTGTGCATTACATATTCTAAAAAATTTTACCTATTTTGATTAGTTTTTTGATGTAAATTCTGTGCATCACACTTTATTTTGTTTAGAAGGAAAAATGATAATTTTTTTTTGTGTACCATGTTGTTTTGATTCTCACTTTATAAAATTTAGTGTTGGAGATATGCTTGTATTATTTTTCATATGTCTATAATGAAAAAACATGAGAATTTTCTAAGAATCTTTAGAGAAAAGAAAATGTAGCAAAGAAAATGTAAATGCAGTACTGAAATATAGCAAGAATCTACGATTCTCTTTGTCCTTAAACAATTATATATGCTTATTGAAGAATATATTATTTGTATTATTTATTTATTTTTAATTAAAAATTGAGACCATACATTTATATTTTAATAATTTAATAATTTTTTAAAGTTGAGGCCATACATTTAAATTTTATTGATGTTTGTAATTATCTTAAGTTTTGCTTATAGTTTCTTATCATTTATTGACATTTTAATATTTAATTTTCTAGTATTTAGTTGATAATGTGTTTGTTTATTCTAGGTTTTCTCCATTATAAATTGATTTCTATATATATTAAATATGGATAAGTGAGGATTATTAAATTTTTTAATTTAAATTTATCATGTAAAGGTGAAACATGGATGGTATGTTTTGTTAGGAGTTTTTACAATTAATTTTGATCTTTCAATTGTGTGTTTTATTTATTGTCCTTTAATTTTTCTTCTTGTATGTTTCATATATTGTTCTTCAGTTTTTATCAGGGATACATTAAACCTTGTGCTCTTGGGTAGAACCCACTTCTTGTCACTTTATCACAATAGTTGTCTCTTTCTAAATAGTTTTTAAGAAAAAGTTGCAACATCTCTATGGTTACTTATTTTTTTATTAAGACACATACCTTTATATATTCTACAGGAACACTTAGTATTTTTGTGTGTAAAATATTTTTTCATGTGTATTGATTAGTAAGTTTACATCTTTCCACTCATCTTACATGAACATGGTGTGTAATTTTATCATCCACATGCCAGTTAACTATTTTTTATGTTCTTATATTTCAAACTACTAATTGCTTATCGATTTGTAAATGTTAATTTGATCTTCAATTATTAGTAAAGGTGATGAGATCATATGGTCCAATTATCCATACATTTCTTTGAATTTATAATATGGTAAATATATACCAACTTTTGGTCTAACATGTCTTGATGTCGATGAACTAATAAATATCAAGTATTCTTTTCAAAAAAATTAGATTTTTATAATTAAATGAACAATATTTGGGGTGCTTGCTTGTAATTTAATATAAAAAAGAAAATGTTTATAGTTGAAGTTAGTAAAATGATTCAAGTTAGTAAAGTATAAGTTATGTAAATAATAGGTTATTTTTTAATAGTAAATTATATATTTACAATTTATGTAAAAAATAAGTTATTTTCTAATAATAAAATATATATAGTTTGGTATGTCTTTAATTTTAATAATCTTTTGGTAGTATGGAGTATAAGCTCTATGCTTTACCATTATTCCTAACAATTCTTCCATAATAATCAAACTATTCTAACAAAAAACAATATTATTAGATATGTTAAAAACCAGACTAAAAGGGGGTCATACCCATACAAAAGGGATCCAGAAGATAAGAATGAACATGAGAAGAACAAAGAAGAACAAGAAAAGAAAAAGCCCCTACCACCTAAAAGATGAAAAGTATCAACAAAAAACCCAAGACAAACAAAATATAATAGAAAAGTGTTTAATAACTAGATTCAAAGTAGATGACCAATTTATTGGCCTTGGGAATTCCCTCTTTATTATTCATTTTCCATTTGGTGCATTTCCCAATAGATTGATCCTTTTCCTCACCCAACTTCTTGTGCTTCAGACTGGTAAGCTTAGGATCCTCCTTTTCTGGCTCCTTGTTATTGACCTCCATGTCATTTCTTGGGGAGGTGTTGTTGCCTTGGTGAGTGAGCACATCTAAACCTACATGATATTTGATGAACTTAATTTCTTCCATCCTGTGAGCTAGAAGTCCTTTGAGGTTTTTGAATTCATCCATGATTTTATTACAAAGCAAATTTTGGATTGAAATTTTGGTGAAGAGCTTGTCAAGGGACTGCTCGATTTCTTCCTTGTTCTTAGGGAAAATAACCCTATGCATTATACTAGTAATGGGAGACACATATAGAAGAGTCCCATTTTCTTTACCTCTTACTTTGAAATCCTCTTGTGACAACTCAAATCTTGCCCCTTCACTCTGTTCCTTCCCATCTTTATCAGACTTAGACTCCACGAAGATATCCTCATCCTTATCAGATTCTTCCTATTTGCTAGTGATGTTAATCACCTTCATGACTATTCTAACAAGATAAATTAAATTATTAATAACCATATTTTCAATCTAGTTTGTTTTATGATTTATTTATTATGAAGTATTATAAATGTATTTTTTATATTAATTTTAACTTATTTTTTATGGTATGCCATTCTTTTCCCTTCATATATTAAAATAAATCATGGTATCTTTTTCAATAATGTTTAATTAGTTTACCGTATTGTTGCTTTTTTTTAAATTAATTTCAATTAAATATTATAAAAGTCCTAATAAGTTGGCCTCGCATTCTCAAACATACACTTTTTAAATAACATAACTTATTTAACATGTCTTTAAATTATTATATTATAAAAATATTTTTTATAATATTATTATAAAAAACTTCACCTCATATATATATATATATATGTATAATCTATCACTTTTATATATCAACCATTTTATTTATATTCTTTTCAAATATTACATTGATATATTAATAAGGCATCATAAGTTAAATTTATATTTATCACAGAATTCTTTATCATTGAAAGTGAGTATTTTTCTATAACAAGAAGGTTCACCTCAACCGCATAATATACAATTTTTAATATTCTTTTTTATTTTCATAATGATATTTTATTAGATTATTCTTTTATATTTATTCATTTTTTTATAAATAAAATTTTATTATTTATAAAAATATATTATTAACTCTTCACTAAAAAAGAAAACCCTAAATAAGATCATGCCACAGTATAAATACATGAAGCATCACCTTGAAATCATTCCATAAAAACCAACTTGCTATTTGGGAAAGCCTAGCAAGTAAAAAATCTAAATAAATCCCACAAAATACCCCTTAGTGGTAGGGAAGATCCAAGTAATCAAAAAGGTAAGGAAAAAAACCTCAAACCTCAAACCCTTGAGAATAGAAAACCTTCACTAAAAACATTAACCAACGGTTAGTTAAGACAACTCTCCAAAGGGAAAAATAAAAAAATAAATACATATTGTAGTGATTCATCCATGGTCAAAACTTAAATTCAAAACCACTATGCATACTACCACATAAGATGAAATGAAAGCCACTATCATTGAGAATATGGAGCCTCACTCACAAGCAAGAAGATTATCCAATGCCATCAGTACACCAGCAGACTAGTAAAAGGAAGTAGGGCACTATCACAATGCATCGAAATGTCATTGCCATTGCACAAAATGTAGCCTATAATTACAACCTCCTCCATTGCACAGGTATAGCCAAATCCAAATGATCCAAAGCCAAAGCCACAACAAAGCAAAAACATAGACATGGAGGCCACTATGTAAACACAAGCATTGCAATGCTAAAAATAACAAAAAAGTACAATAAGAGAAGAATAAGCATAAAAAAACCATGAGATACATCAAAGGAACCATGAAATCCTCACTCTCCTCCCCTAGCCAACAGTGCCCCTAGAGCCTCACTCTTACAAGGAAAACCCTAAAACTAGGGTTTCCTATGAGCACTTCTCTTTTCTCCATCTCATATTTAATTCATTTTAAATTAAGTTTTATATTTTATGGATGTACTATTGAGTGATCTTTTATATTTTTTATAACTTTTGGTAGACATTAATATATAAAATTAGTACTTGCTAGTACTTGTCTAAAATAGTTATGCCATGATGTAATTTTCACTTTTCGTAAAATGAGATTTTGTAAATTTAAAGAGTGTATTTCATTTGAAAATCATAGATGTTTACTATATTATCTATTGTGAATGATTTTAAATAATAATAAGATTTGGATTTAGTACCCATTATTAGGAATAATTTTAAAGTTTCAAGAAAAATTATTTAATGTGAAAAAAATCCTACAAATTTGTAAATAATTATTTTTTCCTTTTAAATATACAAGTCACACACACACACACACACACACACACACACACACACACACACACACACACACACACACACACACACACACACACACACACACACACACACACACACACACACACACACACACACACACACACACACACACACACAAAGAGTGTATTTCATTTGAAAATCATAGATGTTTACTATATTATCTATTGTGAATGATTTTAAATAATAATAAGATTCAGCTTTAGTACCCATTATTAGGAATACTTTTAAAGTTTCAAGAAAAAATATTTAATGTGAAAAAAATCCTGCAAATTTGTAAATAATTATTTTTTCCTTTTAAATAAACAACTCATATATATATATATATATATATGGGATGACAATGAACAAAAGGATATTTTTGAGATTAAATAATGTGAACAAAATTATATGACCATTTGATATATATATATATATATATATATATATATATATATGGGATGACCATGAACAAAAGGATATCTTTGAGATTAAATAATGTGAACAAAATTCTATGACCATTTGATAAAGATCTTCAAATGTAACCTTATTAAATAGCCTACCAGTGAAAAATCATAAACAAATTCCTTGAATGCTTCAAAATACATGTTATAAAAATTATATTTTGTCATGTCAAAATGTCTTTACATCATTGAAAATATGATCTTATTTCATACATGTTAAAGAATACCACATCAATAATCTCCATATTTCTAAAACAAGAAGCCAAGAACAACTAAATTGAACCCAATGATCAAATCTTTCAAAGCTAACAAAGTAAAATATAATTACCACAATTAAATTTTTTCATTTTTATGAAGAAGGCCCCATTGAAATATGATATAAATACTAGTACCATACAATTTTAGGACAAAAATTTGATGTAGAATCTTGAATGCACATATTAATTTTCAGAAAGTTATAATTAACTTTGTTTGGAAAGAAGAATGTTTTAATGCTTTAAACATTTTCTAAATAATTCAATAGATCAGACCTTCAATGTTTCTAATTATTAATTATCTTATTTTTAGATAACAAGAGTCAATTTTATTTTAAATTTATTACCTTAGAATCTACTGAGCACACGGGAAGTATTCCCTGGGCACATTTCCAAGAATTTCATGAATGTAGTATTTAACTATTATTTAATAAATTACACCTATGTCAAACTCTTGATATGGAACATTAGAAATTCTTGAAAAGAAAGGAAACTTTAATATGAGAGTTTTAAATGGTCACATAAACCTAAGACTTCAATTGCCTTGACCTTAGTAATATTAAGGAAGGCCATAAAATGGCCTCTATGTAGTGTTAAAACCTATATCGAATGTAGAAGTAAGTTCATCATAGCAAATTGACGTAAATGTGAATGAAATCACATATTTTGTTAAAAAGGTGAGTGCTACTAGATAAAAACAAGAATTTCAATAAGCAACATATGAAATCTTTAAAATCAAAGCCTAGTTAATGAAAATCACTAATAAATGCCTCAAGTATTATTATTTGAACATATATTATACTCAATCAATCATATATCAGTAATATAATTAGTTTGCAAAATATTACCATCCAAAAATGCTCTTTACATGGATACCAATAAACAAGGCTCCTAGAATGCCTAGGTAAGATACAATTTGGGGAAGGCTTTCATATGTTCTTCTCAAGTGTGCTAGTGACACCTATTGGCAAAACACAGAAAAAAATTTAATGCTTTCTAATTATTTTCCTTATCTTAGTTAATTATATATTGATAAAATGATGTATATATAGACATGCCATCATAGTAAATAGCTTGTAATTTATATATTTTCCCACGTATGTTTGTGATATCTATTGGCAAAACACAAAAAAAATTAATGGTTTTTAATTATTTTCCTTACCTTTGTTAATTATATATTGATAAAGTGATGTATATATCTATATATAGACATGCCATCATAGTAAATAGTTTGTAATTTATATATTTCCTAATGCAATCTTATTGGGCATTGGGTATTTGGGTGTTCTTTATAGGTTTTCAGTGTTTAAATCCTACCTCTTATTTTATTTGGAGAAAGAAATTTGGGGCCCTAATCAAGACTTTTTATGGTGTAACCACGATGTATTCTACCATATTTCAGGAGATCTTCCTCCTCCAAGCATGGTTAAGGAGGCTTCACCTAGCTGTGATCCTTCTCATAGGATAGTCATAGATTCCTATGAGCCTCATATTCATCTAGTGGATTTTAATTCTACCCCTCTTTGACCTTTAGAAATGACCCCATAAAAAATATTTAGTTTGAGGCAAAAATATTGAGGTTTAATCTGGAAGAGATGGTGAAGGATAACACCCAATGGACTATGGAAGGCCTTCTCTCCCAGGGTAGAGGAAGGTTGAAATCTTCCAAAGGTTAATTTGCATTACTCAACCTTCTTTATTGTTTGGATATAAGTTCTTGCTTTTGGCTATTAGATCTCTTTTGTTTGGATGTGGTGTTGGAATCATATTCTTTTTGATCCCCTATAAATTGGCATATTTTTTGTTGTTGTGTTAGATGTTGTTTGCTTTTTGTGGGCTTGGCTTAGTTGAGTTGTCTTTTACTCCAGTATTAGTGTTTGTTTTGTTTGGTTTTTTGTAACTTTTGGAGACTTTGTATCGGGTTTTGGGAACTCATCAAAACCCTCTTTTTACCCTATCAAATAAAAAATTATATTTAAATTTATATATGTATAAAACATAAATATATAGCTATAAATAGAGGGTTAACCTGTACTTGGTTGAGCAGGTGTCCAGGTTATATGAGATGCAACATATATATATTACACAAATATTTGCAATTATAATATAGGACTGCCAAAAAATGATTGATTTTTTTAAAACCAAACATTCACACATACAGGGTCTCAATATGGGAATTATTTTTCCAAATTGGACCCCCATTGAAACTTTAAGCAAATAATTATTCTGTAGATTTAAAATTTAAGCACATAAAACAATATTTTATTTATTGCTACAGACCTATGAAATAATCTAAACATAATAATAGAGTCTTACTGATGATAATGGATTCAATGTTATGTTGCTCCATCACATTATTTTGAGACTTTTAGCTCCTCCAAAGATAGTGTAGTTACCATTGCCAAAGAGAAACATACTCCTCTTATGTAATCTCTAACAACTTTGCTCCTCAAATGAACACTTTATAGACATGGATGAAGCCATCTTAACTTAAAAGCATCAACATCTGTGACTAACACTTAAAAATTTGTGTGTGCTTCATTTAGTGATGAATAATACATCAATTGAAATCAAATTTAAAAATCCATTTTTTACCTAGATTTATAACCCCAGAATAATACCTAAATTTAAATAACAGCAAATCAATAAGACACCAACTACAAATGAATAAAAATAATAATAATCTTCTCTTGATTTAGAACCTTAACATTTAGTAATCAATCTTATGAATTGTGAAAACATCAAAACCCTTAGATATACTTGTATTTAGATACCAATAAAGAGGAACTAAAATTATATCCCTTGAACTGAAGACAATGCAGTTGCCATCACCACAGAGAAAGATAATCCTCTTCTATAATCTCTAACAACATTTATCCTAGGCTCAACACTTTCCAGATATGGATGAAGTATTTTTTACTAAAAATCAAGGGCACTTGTAACATAAAAAATTGTGTGGGATTTAGTTTTCAGATTGTCATCCCTTTCTGGAGTGTTGTGTGCAACCATAAATGAGGTATATGTTTAAGCTAAGCTTAGATTAGTTCACTAAAATAAATGTTTTTTATACCTGTATCATTATTTTTAACTTTACAAAAATGTCTGAAATAGCAAGCAGTATGAGCATCTCATAAGGTAACGTGGCATTTGGATGAATTTTAGTAGACAAAACATTAGAAAGAGAAAAGACATTTATTTTTCCTCAAAATTTTAATTGATACATGGCTTAATTTATATAGGATATTGGTCTTGTCAAAAACCTCTAACCAATTATGCATAAAAAATTTATTTTATTTCATATTTTTTTAACATTATATAGAGAGGTTAATGTTCAAAGTCAAAAATTGAAAAAATATGATGTTTTTATTGGTATAACGAATTTTAATGTAAATTGAATTAATTGATGGGAATTCAATAGATATCTGCTACAACATGTACTAGTAATCTACTATTTTTGGTGGAGGTGATAGTAAAAAATGAGATTAAGTGTTCTTTTACAATGAATATGAGTAATGGTTGGGAAAGGGCAAGGCCATACAAAACATGAAAGTGATTAAAGGCTATAAAATGTATGAAAGTCATTAAATATATCAAATATTTCAAATAATAGACTTGAAAAAGATTATGTAAATACATATACAGACCTTATAACATGTCACTATTAAAATTTATAAGATATTTTATTATTATTATATATATATATATAGTATTAATATGTTTATATTATTAATAATATAATATATTATACTATTAATAATATAAACATATTAATACTATATATATATATATATATATATATATATAATTTTATTATAAAAATATATTATGTATAATACATAATATTGTATTAAATAATTGTATATTATAATATATAATTAGGTATTTATTAATTTTTTTGTTAAATTAGTAACAGTATATATTACTATTTATAATATAGATATTATTATATATACATAATTATATAATATTATTATAGTATATATTATACTATTATATTATATATAGTATTAAAATATAAATAATATTTATTATTTATTTTTGGTAAAGTAGGTTTTTGTAAATAAAAAGGGTGTAAATGAACAATCATACGCCACTTGAAATCCATAACCATTGACCTCATCTCACCTTTTTTGCATAAATCATCAAGACATAATAATTTGATATTAATGTTAATAATCCTTCAAAAAAATATGTTTCTTAATTAATGTTCTCTTAAATTTCATGCTTCTTTCTAGCAGGGATAAATGAGATGCTTATGTAGACAGACTCCAATTGTGGCCACCTTTTCTTCCAAGGGTTCAAGTATGGAATTTTTATATGTTCTTAAGATTTTTTTAATTGACCTAGGTGTCAATATACTGATAGCATTGATAAAAATAAGTTACAAGATAGACTTTGGTAGAAGTGTTATCCATATGTCACCGCAAAAAAAAAATGTTTGTCTTTCAATTGATAACATGTTCATCGAAGCTAATATTATTTTGTATTATTTTATTATATTATTATATGGGCCCAATGGTGTATGATATTACTTGAAATCACTTATCATTTCCCCTCACCATCACCATGCATCTCACTTTGAAATATTTCACTATTTGTAGTTTTATATGGCCTTTCCATTTCATTAGGGAGTATGAGAATGAAATTTTTGTATGTTCTTAATCCTAATGTAATTACTCTAGGTGTTAATATATTAGTATCATGGATGAATGGAAACTACAAGAAAGACTCTGAGATGTCAAAGTGTTGATTAAATTTATATACTTTATATTATGATATTAAATTATAAAATTAAAGAGTGATATAAAATGTTTTTATTTATATATATTGTATTATTACTATTATTAAATTATATAATATTTCATAAGAAAATTTATCAAATTTTATTCTTCAAGGCCTTACTCCTTTAAAATTCCAAGCCATACATACTAATTATTAACATATAGTTTAAAACACTACCATGGCCTTATTGTGGTAATCCTTTGAGACTTACAAAAAGGGATTGCCATGGCAACAAAAAAACACTAAATTGTGCATGTAGAGGTAGGGGTGTCAATGATAATGTGTTGTCCAACATTTAATTTTTAAAATGTATCCCCTTCTATTTGTTGTAATATCTTTTCTTTTTCTCTTACAATTTTTCCATTTCCTCTTCCTCAAGCCATTGTTGTCACCTACAATCCTCCCTCTTCCCCTTATTTCTAATATCTAGTGATTTAACGTTATCATCTCTAGTTATCTAGATAATATTATGACCTCACAATCTCCTTTTGAGCTAAGGGCATGTACATCAACCATGCGAGTTTCTAGTCTCCCTTGAATGACATTTTGATAGTCACTCTTAAAGCAAAAGGGAGAGTATGTGTGGGAAAAGTAACATTAGTTCCATATGGATAATTACAATTATTTCAAAATGGGTATGTATCATTTGAAGATATCAAGGCTTAAAATATTAATATTGATCATATTTGAGGTTTAATTGATGCTACCTATAAATATAAGGTTAGGGATAACTATTAGATGTTTGCAGATACATATGCTTGTGCTAGTAGGAAGTGAATCTTATTAGATTTATTCTTATTCATATGTAATTTAAGCACATTAGGTAAAATTTTGTATGAATTTTATGGTGGTGGCATCAACTCTTGCTTTCTCAAAATTTGTCCACTTTTGTGGTTACATGGGGTTTTCATATTTTAGTTGTATTATTCATGATTAAAGATCTAAGAACTATTTTAGTTTACAATTATTCAACTATCTTAGGGACCATGCTCATATTTTAGTTACATAAGTCGAAGCTCAAGGTCCATAGTGAAAACAAGGGATCCATATCATCAAAGGACTCAACATGAGAACAAATTCCCAAGTGAATATAACTCAAAGGGAAGAATGTGAAACTTAAGGCTGACAAGTTATGGTAGAACATTGTGATCCCATTTTAAACTTAATAAAGGAATTATGTCTTTGTTTTATGTCTTGTGTCTTAAGAGAGTGAGTGAGAGAAGTTCACTACTGAGGATTGAGGCTTCTATTAATTTGGCCCCCTAATTCCCACCTACACAAAATATTGTCAAGTGTTTAATACCAAATTAATGTGTCTATATAGACAAATTTAAGGTTCTTTTTGGGTGAGATTTAGGGATTATTTTCTATAATTATTAAGAGAGTAAGCCTTGTTAGCACTTCCTCTTTTCAAGTTTTTCCATTTTGGCTGTATTTTTCTTAAGTCTAACTTTGGTAGCTCGGATTTTGGAATAGGAAAGCCTTAATAAGGGTTAGATATTTTCTTCAAGAGGTTGAATTAAGGTAGAAAAATAAACATGGAAATTCCTCTTTGACATGTTATATTATCTTAGAAATTAAATTCTTTAGGGGTTGGGAAGGCCTTTATGATTTGCAACTAAATTGTGTTTGTTCATAATAATTTGGGCCTAAGGCCTTCATATGGAAACCCTTATTAGTGGTGTTTTTTATGGCTTTAATCCCTTTTCATTATTTTTTCTTACGCGGTAACTTTTTGAAATGGAAAATTAATGTTTTCATTTTAAAACAACGCATTTTGTGTGTATGTGTGTGAGTGAGGCTTTGACTCATAATGTATTCTTTATTTTTGGACAAGAACTAAGGCTAAGATGTTAACTTGTTGAGAATTATTTTAAGACCATTTTTCACTCTCTCAAATAGATGTGGAATGGGCCCTATTACATCAATTTGGTTGAAACCATTACTCCCCACACCCAACGCCACAACTTGGTGTTTTTTACTCTCATGAGAACTTGGCATTCTTGCCTTTACAATGATAATGTTGACATGTTTACTTCTTATCATGAGGATTTACACCTCATTGCTAATGGTGATGTTTGATTAAAAAAATACATTGTTTATGTATTTATGGTTACTTATGTTTGGGCTTGAAGTGGAAAAAAAGAATGTAAGTCTTATGGGTAAGTATAGAGTCTAATTGAGATATCTTACATCCTCCTCTCTTGTATATTATTTTATCATTTATTTAATTTTTATATCCTTGAAATTGACTAGTTTATGGTTGGGATTGAAATTTATTAGCTCATAGGTGCCTAGATTATTTTACATAATGATTAAAAAAGGTTGGGAGGTGAAACCTACCTTGCTTTGATTGGTTTGGTGGCCTACTTATGGATATTTATTGTAAGAGTTCACTTGGAGTGATATGTTTACTTAAAACACTTATTGAATCCTCTTATGTGGATGCTTATGCTATATAATTATGTATTTTCATTAAGTATGGATTTGGTTTTATTGTATTAAATTATTTAATTACAAGTATGAGGTGTTCATATCTTTGCATTCTCCCTGTTAAAAAATAGTCTTTTTAATACCATGTATTCTATGAATATATTATGGAATAAAAATGTAAAAAAATGTAGTATAATCATATGAAAAGGAATGAGAAATTTGAATAACATTTTGATTGTGTTTTTTAATAAAATGTTGATAACATGTTTGTATGTGTGAAATCCTAAAGTTTTGTTGTGGTTTTATATTTTTTCTATAAATTCATTACATAAAATTATTCATAATTCAATTTTATAAAAATTATACTCCATGACAAATCCATAAGTTTTTTTACAGAATATTTTTATGTGCTATAGTTTAATGTTTACGGAATTTTAAGCATGAAGTCCTAATTGTGTATGACATTACTTTGTAAATTACCTTAGTTTATGAAACTAATTCTTGTGTTATATTTATCAAAGTTTTAAGAATATAATTATAATGAGTAAAATATTTCCTCATAATCAACCTATAAATTTATCAAAATTTTAAAATTTATTTTGAAATAAATTTAATTGAAAAAATAATTACATGACCTAACCTTAAAGTTGTTAAACCCTTTTTGGAATTAAGGATAAAATGATTAGCCTAATCATATTAGAATAAAATATTATAAAATTAAACTAATTAAATGAATTGTATTTATAATATTATGATAAATATGTTGAATCTAAGAATATGATAAATATAGAAAAGTAAAATGCCAAATAATATTCTAAAAGTTGAAATATGAAGGAGAAATAAAACTTAACTTATTCAATTATGAAAAGATAGATATGATAGGTACAGGTGTAGAATAAGGCAAACAAATGTTTTGCATCGATTTATCAGATTTTAAAAAATTTCTCTTTGTTATCTTGGACACTATTTTCTAAATCTGGACACTACCATTGCACTTCTATCCGAGTTTTGATGTTATTATTTAGCTCAAGATATAGAATCTTTTCTAGAACAACCACATGTGCCTTTTATGATTCAGTATCAACTTTCAAGTTATAAATTCAGCTCATGTGCATAGGTTCTTGGAATTAGTCTTTTGATAAAAACCTTAGGTCGTCTAACTTCACATGTCACCTTGAAAAATATTTGTTAGTAGGCTTAAGTGAACTCAAACCAACCTTATAGACCCCTTTATAAATGATCATTTCCTACATAACCATATACTCTAAAGAGGGCCTCATACCGATGTAGTTATCCCATTTATGTGGGATTATGTGTGAATAATCATGCACTATGATATATGAAAGTGCATGTAATGATCTATCTTGTAACTAAAAAAATATTGCTTATGGGTTGCTCACTTTGAATTCTTTAGACATATAAGAAGACTGATCCTATGACTGATTTAGAAATAGGGAAAAATATGGTAGTATAGATCAATTGTTCAAGTCTTTTTCAATAGTGTAGTGTGATATTGAGAGGTGTTTGCTTAGTATTTCTTAGATGGATAATGAATGAATTTTGATTTTGATTTATAAAACACATTTTTAAATAATCTCATGGAAATGTTAAATAATATAAATGGGTCGACCAATGAATATTTAGATATTTTTAAATTGATCATTTGGAAGGTCGGGACATCAGAATCATATTTAGGACACTAGTGTCAACATCAATGTCAGAATATAGATGCTAGTGTCATACATGGTAAAAAAATATTAATAATTTATAACTATCTATTCAAGATGGAAATCAAGTTTTATGTAGAATTTAGGCTACAAGTGACTTGGGCCATCAGAATGTTAGGGTCAAAATATATAATAATCAATTAGGCATGGTGAGATGGTGAACATGATCCTTTTGGCAATAAGAAGGTCATGAACAAAAGGGTTAAGCTATGATTAGTATTTTTCAAGTGTACAAGACTATTATGTCATATAAAATCATCTTATAGTATCTACATTTCCATGCCCCTTTAATTTATCAATGCATAAGGATGAAATTACTAGGTTAAATGAAAGAAATATGTGTCGTAGAGTGTAAAACACACCTTTTCTTTGCTCCAACCCCATTTTAATTATTTTCAATGAATTACCTATAACCTAGCACATGTTATAGTTTAATTAGTACATATAATATGAAAATGAATAATTGAAATGCTTAAAATTAAAGAGATCTAGGATGAAATACACTTATATGTCGATGTAATCATGTTACCCATAGGTACTTTGCTTTGGTGATGATGCTTTTTTGTTTGATCACTGGAGAGAGAGGTTCACAATTGAATCTTAGAGATGTGATGAGTGAATTTTAGAGTGATCATGCCCCTAATTTGGTGCAAGTGTGACTTGTGCCAAGGCTATTGAGAACATTGAATCTCAATCACATAGCTTAAGTGTAAACCTAATATAGATAATATATCCAAGGTAAAATGGTGTAACAATCTCAACCTAAAATGGGGAGTATTTCCAATGTTGTCAAGGGCCCTAAGTCTCAACCATACTACTCAAGGGATCCAACTATTGTAAATAGATAAAAGGCTCAACCAATGCATCTTGGAAAAGTTAATGCATCAATGTGTGGTGAGAAATAAATGAACTTTGTTCATATACCCTCATCAAATCTAATGTAAATAATGTATAATCTGAATATGAATTTATGATTTGGTGAATTTTCATGGCATATGCACCTCTAATGTGTCTTAAGCTAAAGTATATGTCAAAATGTAACCTCTGCTTTATAAAATATTTGTAATATCTATCATAAATATAAAAAACATTATCCTAAATTTGTGAAAATTGGTACTAAATGCATAAATTTTTATCCCAAGTGTATATCTGAATCACATAAACTATATCAAATTATACCAATTTTTCCAACTGTGTATGTGGACTCATGTCTCTATAACATCACCCCTTTTTAAGGTGAGGGTAATGCAACCTAGTAGTCATCTTATCTCAAAAAGATAAGATAACCATGGCATATATGTATTAATCATGTAGTAATCAGACATATAGTGGTATCACGTCAAAGTAGATATATAAATGAAGGTTGTAGCATCCAATCACAACAAGCCTTAAAATGTATGATATGGATCATGTAAATATCTATAAGTAACAAACACAAGATCGAAAAATGACAAGCACACACACAAGAGCACTTAATGTCACATAAAATGGGTATAAGGATACTAAAAATAAGGGGCATGTTCAAATGTCACACACTCAAAGGGAGGATATGTTTAAATATTTGCACAACAAACAAACAACACTCAGGGCATTGTGGCCAACAAATAAGGATCATGTTCAAATGTTCCATAATCAAAACAAGGTAGCAACCAAGTTATACACTGAAGTAAGCCATCAAAGATTTGTTTATTTCAAAGTCCATATGATAATGCTAAAACTTTTCTAGAAAAAACTATGTATGAGTTTTTAATTCTCAACATTTCATATCATCTTCCATGATCATTCATTAGGAGAAATTATGATAAGTGGAGTAGCAAGACCAATCAATTTAAAGAAGATGAGATGATCATTGTAAATAGAGTTTCTAAAAATAATTTTTTTTATCTATTATAAAAAGTTTATAAATACAAATAAAGAAACTACAATAAATAAAGGAATCAAAAAATTAATTTGAAAATTAAAATTAAAATACCACAAATAGAAATAATAAATAGAATAAAATTAAATTAAAATAACATGCATTATTATTATTAATATTATTGTTAATAAATAAAACTATACACATAATATATAATATAATTATTATAAAATACTAAGAAAGAAGTAACTAAAGAAATAATCTACCCCCAAGGATAGGTAAAAAAGGAGCAAACCAAAAAAAAATGTCAAACAAGGAGGGTTAAAGAAGAAACCTAAATTGTGAAAACCTAAGGCTTCCAAGCGTGACTAATTCCTATCCCCTCATCCTAATTTATATTGTTAGGGTGTTTCAATATTTCAATTGCCTCCCTTATCTTATGCTTGTGAAAGTGGTCTTCTATAACAAAAACTCTAGCTTGTTCTATGTTGATAGCTTGCTTTGTCATAGAAGAGTGTTTAGTAAGAGCCAATTTTTATTTCCTTTCATGTTGAATATTTATCAAATGTTCATTAATTCTAGTTTGAACAGAACCTCCAGTTTCTCCTATTTAAATGATACCACATGAGTAGTCGACCATGTAGACACCACTATGAAGGTTTGGGTCCATATGATCTTTTATCAACCCTAAAGTCCTATGTAATTTATTAACAAGGAAAGTGGAGTTAATGTTCTTGCATTTGAGAATTGTAGCCAATTTATTGGAAATGCCTTCTAAATATGGTAAATAAGCTATAGGTTGATTTATTAAGTGATGATTATTATTGAAACTTATATTAATTTTTTATTTTACTTATTTGATAGCTCTAGTTATCTATTTTCATGAGTACCCATTCCACTTAAAAACCCTTTTCAGGTGTTCAATTTCATGATCAATGTTTTCATTATCACAAATTTGGAATGCCCTAGTAAACAAAGTTTTTATAACACCTGCATCTGAGTGGGATGTTGACAGGATGAGGCATGGAGGTATAGGTATGTGTGTGTACCTTATTTTTATACCTTTTTAGATAATGTGCCATCCTCTTTTCTATAAATTAAGACATCTAAGAATGGAAGTTTACCTTCATTTTCAATTTCTTTATTATTTTAACTTTCTCAAAGAATGAAAGTTTACCTTTCTATCTTGTTCAATTTTATTTTATTTATTATTTCTATTTGTGGCATTTTGATTTTTATTTTCAACTTATTTTTTTGGTTTCCTTTATTTATTATAGTTTCTTTATTTGCATTTAGAAGCTCTTTATAATGGCTAAATTTTTTATTTTTAGAAATTTATTTTACAATGGTCATCTCATCTTCTTTAAATTTCTCGGTCCTATTGTTCCACTTATCATAAATTCTCCTGATGAAAGATCATGGAAGATGATCTGAAATATTGAGAGATAAAAAATCATACACAATTTTTTCCAGAAAATTTTTAGAACAAATTAATCCATGGAAAAATATGAATAAGTGAGAGATATAATCAACCAACATAAGCATATCATACTAGTTCATGCATACATTTGTTAGTAAAATGTCTTGTAGCATAGCATATATGTCACATTATGTAAGATGTAAGTAAGAATATAAACATGTGTAAGTGTTAGTATACAAGTTAAACATGATAATTTAAGGTGATCATAAAATAATTTAACATGTATCAATCATGATCAATATGGTAAATGCCCCAATGTACTATGTTATATGGGTGGAAAAAATGGCCAACATCTATATGAGCATGTATCATGTATCTAGTATATGCTTGGATCACACTCAATTACTCGTGAAACATATGTGTGTATAGAAAGGAAAGGATAAGCTATCTAGTAACATAAAGTAAACAAAACCTATGCATGAGCTAGTAAATGTGTAGTTTTTTTTTGGTATTTTTGCTTTATTTAAATGTTTTTATATTTATATTATTATTATTATTATTATTATTATTATTATTATTATTATTATTATTATTATTTATTTCTTGCATTTTTGGGTTTAAATAACTAGTCCCATAAGTCCTTTCACTCAAGAATTAAAGGACTACATGGTGGTTTTGTTTTTTAGTATTTTTTATGATGAATCTTTGCCACTTCTTTGATATATTTTGGTACTTTGATGCTATAAGTTGTTGATATTAGCTAATCAACATATCTATCATGTGGAATGAAAATCCTTGTCTTCAAATTGAAAAATTAGGCACAAATCAATAGTGTCCATTATTTTCTTCATAGTGGTCAACCACTGCTACCCAAAATGAAAAGTCAAATGTAATATTTGATTCATTACTCATATGGGGGTATCAACTAATTTTTTTCCACATGAGATGGGTAATATAATATACCCAAGAGATTATGGAAATAGTGGACAATGTTGTAGCTCATGTATATCATGTCCTATCTGATGTAAATTTGTGATGATGTAAACTATGTCCCAATTATTTACATCAATATAGAGATTATCCTAATAGTCCCCATCAATATTTTTAATAATAGTTACATGTTCTTGTCATGGTTATTTTTGAGTATGTCCCATTGTACATTTGACTTTGGAATTTTTGGATATCTAAGGTATTTTTTGTTGTTCTTGTATAATTTGTATACATCCTTCATTTTTGTACAACTAAATGTGTTTTTGTAGTGCCTCACAATGATTTGTATCATGGCTTGTTATTTTATGATAATCACAATATGGTTTTCTTTATGTACTTACTAGATTGTTTATTGACCTATGCCTATTAGGAGGTAAAGATATCATCTTGTGTTCAAATAACATAGAAAGTATTACGTGCATAACATCTTATTGTATCATGACCTATAAAATTTGTTATGGTGAGATATGTGAGAACTCCACATTATTAACATGATGTATCTGTATTTATTATTTTTAAGGTTGGCTTAAATATTTTAACCAAGAGGGATGGATTGTATATAAAGCATTCACATGTTCACTTGTTAGTTTTGCCCTGACTTTTTTTGTATTTGATCTTGTATCCTTTAGAGGTGGATTGAACTTATATGTACCAAGGCCTATATGTATGAATAAATTGTATGCAAGATGTTCAAGGGGATCAAAAATGAGTTTTTGAAACTATTCATCTATCATATTTGTAGGAATATCATCATCACTATCACAATAATCTAAAACCTTATCATCTTGTTATTCAAAATTTATCAATAAAGGATTATAAAATGTTTGATTTCCTTATTGTGGTATTATCATTGGTTCATTTTTCCATGGATTTTTCTCTATTTTTTTGTCCTTTTGTATATTATCTTATTCCTTATGTTTATTTGTGTATAACTCAAATGTTAGTTCTTTATGAACATCTTGAGAGAATGATTTATCTTAATTTATTCACTAAATCATAAGTTGAAATATTTTTGAGTGGAATAAATTACTTGGGTTGTACCATTTGAGGAACCCCTTCTGTATTAAAGTGTAACATTTTGAAAATTTTGAAAGGATCTTCATTTGTAGGAATTTTCAATAACGTGATATCATGCATGAATTTTACACATCAATTTAATGTAAATGGCACAACTTCCATAATGTGTATCTAAGGTGTACTTAAGATTAAATTATAATATAATGATTATGACATTGCTTGGAATGTATCTTGTACTATTTTTGGTCCCAATGTCACACCTAATGTGATTTAGCCAATTGGTGTGTTGTATGAATTATCAAATCCTTTGATATGCATGTCTAATTTTTGAATAAGATCATTATCCTGGTATATATCCTATTTATGGTCATGAACTTCTTGTTCTATGACTGAAATTCAGTCCCTAGTTTCATTCATTGTTACATCTTGATTCCTCCCCGAACAAACTACTTATTTATTCATGGATATTTATAGTCTCATATGTGATCTAGTTATTTTTACCTACACTTTGAGATATTTATACTCTTATGGGGAATTTGATTATTGATTTGATTATATTACTATGAGCTAGTTGTAGTGCATTTTTACATTATAATCATGTCAATTTATCATTACAGTTATATCTTATATATGAATATCAAGATGTTTTGGTCTAACTACCTGTTTGTTTTAAGGTGGATGCATGAGCTCTCATCTCTTAGAGCGTGATGAATGTAGAGAATAATTGAAGAGGGTGACATAGATGGTGATGTTGGGAGAAGATAGAGAAGCCAACTAAAGCCTTGCACACACCGCATTATTAGGACATGACTAGATGCATAATTTAATGGCTAGTGTTGTATGATTTTATATTGTTTGAATTTGAAGAATATAATACACATGATTGAGTATTCAACATAGTATATTTTATGTCATTTATTTTAAATAATATATTACACATGATTAATCCAGTAAAGTAATGATAAGAATTTAATTTTATGAATTTATGTTTTCAGTGGTTTAATTAAATTAATTTGACTAATTAAATGAGTCATCCATTATTGAAATAATTTGAGAAATATAAAATAATAATTAAAATAAATCAAAAAAGAAAAAGAGGACTTAAAATAGAAAACAAAACAAAAAGGGGTAAGAATCTTACCATAAAATAAGAATAAAGGAAAAAGTTAGTTTTAAATCACAAAACAAAAAAGGCTACGTCGCCCTTTTTGGCAAAAAGTAAAAGAGAGAAAGTAATTTATAAAATTTTATATAGACTTATCATGTGACATACCAAAAAGGGGAAAGAAGAGTAAAGTGTGAAGTAAGAAGAGATGCAACTGAAATTGAAAGGGAGAAGGAAGGATATAGAAGAAAATCAAAACATGTAAATGGTAGGTGTTGTACGTAAAATTTTGATTATTGATGTATGTATATTTATCTTAGTTTTTTTTAATGTGAAACCAATCTATACATTAAGATAAATAGATATTTTATAATTTGAATAAACCAAAATAATATCAAACTATATACACTTTTATATTTGAAACATTTATTAATATACATGTATAAATGAAAAATAATAGAAAACACCATCTAATGGTAGGTGATATTAAACCATAGTCCTATGGAGTCTACATGAGTTTATTTAGAATTATATATTCCTTTTACCTAGGATATTTTTTATACAAAAATTTGGAATTAAAAATTGTGTTGAAACCAAAAATCTATTGCCAAAATTTTGATAAGTGTTTGACGCCTTGTAAAAATATTATGTCCTAATTTTACAAAGACTTCTTAGAAGAGGGTGCATTTGAATTATTCAACTGGAAAATTTTTTAAACTTGTTATATGTTTATACCTCTAAGTGTATCATAGGTACTCTTAGTGTTTAAATAACACTTCTCATTTTAGAACTCAAAGAATACAGAGCATGAGTAGCACGTTGTGGTAATCTGGTTACCTATGATGAAATAGTGACAAAGCAAGCAAAATATTCTACAATATTTATAAAACTTGGTGGTTGGAAGCCACCTTAGTCCTCTCAACAATGTTTATGAAAGATGCAATAATCTAGACTAATATTAGTGAATTGTGATTGAATTCTAATCTAAGACTATTCTAAAATGAATATTTACAATGATATTAAGCTATAGTGATCTGGTTAAAAAAGAAGAAAAAGGGAAGGGTAGGGTAGAAAGAAAATATGCTACTGATCTCTACCTCAAACATCATGACAAGGTTTAAGTTCCATTGAACATACATTTAACCAATGTATAACATGAAATAGCATACACCCAAATCTTACCACACACCAAACAAGTATCTAAGGATAGTATGAAGAAATACAAGTAAGAACGAGCTTTAATTTAAAGATTTACTATTGTAGTCAAATAACATATACACATCCTTATGTAGAGCAAATAAAATGAAGTAAACCTAAGAACATTAAACTAATATAGAATTTACATAAATTAGCAACCTTATATTAAATATGCATGTCCAAAATTCTAAAAAAGCATTAAAATTTGAGATACAAAACAAACAATTAAGAGAGAAGCCATAATGAAAATTCACACAAACAATTGAGACAAAAATTGTAGTATTCCCTGCTTGTATTAAATTGCTCCAAAAGTTACAAAGTATTTTTTATCTCTCAAAACTCCCTCCCCTTACAAATGGTAATATTACCTTTTATAGAATGCCAAGGCAATATAGCAGTCAACCATGTCAACTACAAATCTATAAAAGTAATGATAATTGTCCTTTTTTTACCAAGTTTTTAGAATATACTAAATCTTTTCAAAATAATTTGATTTATAGGTAATGTGCATACAAATAACATATGCCTTTACAAAATAATATTCCATTTTCAAATTTTGTAATGTTCACACAAAAGAGAATATTCTTAACTAACTGGTGGACCCTATTCTGATGAAGACTTTTGTTTCTATTGAAGTAAAATTCTCATTGCCTTTTGATGTTGGTCATTAACTAACTTCAAATTGATAACTAAATAAAGAAATAGCTCATCGTCTTACTCAGCTAGGTCCTCAAGATCTCTATTATTTCTCTCTAAAGCCTCCTTAATGCTCCTCACCTTGGCTATATTTTCTTCTATAGTTAAGATCATATCCATGACCCTATTGTTTTTAGCCCTAGACCTTCCTTGGATTTTCTCTTTACCTTTTGCATGACCAAAGTGGTCCTATTCTTGAACTCATCATCGGCTATGATGCCCATGGAGTTGAGATTTGTAGGCTTGGTAATCATGGCCTTAAGGAATTATTCATTTCTATTTAGCAGCTCTTTGTCATCCTTGATAAATCTTCCCAAGATCTTGAACCACATGCTCAAACCATTAATTTTATCTACGATCAATCCCATGATTGTATTGAGGTGGGAAAGGCTAATGGTCTTGAAACCAAGAATTTGAGCCTCCACAATATGTTGACCAACTCCTTCATCTTGTCCTTTAAACTCTACCATTGGGTGATTAAGCCCTTGGATGCTACATCTTGTTGGCTTAATACACCTTGTATTAATTTTATTGACTTCAGGGAGTTAAACATATCATAAAACGATGCCTCAAACATATCAACCATGGGATCAGGAACTAATAAAACTTCTTGTTTCTCCAAATTCTCCTTCTACCTTTGCAAGTTCTCTATTCATTATCGTAGGCTTTTGATGCCAATTTGTAATTGGATTGATTGATCTTTGGCTAACCCAAGAATATCCTCTTCATGGATAGGGTTATCACCTCGTCTTTGGTATCCAAATAGAGTCAAGCCAACAAATGGATCCACATTCTAAAAAGTGAATTCTTCTCCACCCACCATAGCTTTATTTATTTCTACTCTTTCCAATCTAGTAGTGGTTGGGTCAAATTAGAAACTTACTAAAGAGTGTATTATTTTTGGAGGCTTTAGGACTTCCATTTGGGTTCTACCTAAAGATATAGGATCATCCATTTGTCTTTATTTCTCTTCCTTTTATAGAGCCACTATCTAGGGCTTAAGCTCACTATAAATTATGATGTTGATGGATTTAGTGATGGACCATGGATGGTGTAGAGTTGGGATATTTTATAAATTTCCATATATGAATCATTCAAGAATGGTTGGAACATAAATTAGATTTTCATCACTGAAGAGATTAACCTCACTTAAAGGGTGATTAAATGTTATCTTAGGCTTATTTGTTCCTATTGGATCCAATGCTCATTCAAATTTTTTATTTTGAGGGGAAATAATTGGAACTAAGTCCAAATCTATCTCCTTCCCCTTTTCCTTTCCTACTTCCTCAACTTGGGGTTAAGGTTCTTCTTCCAATGTTTCCTCTTCATTCAACCCATAAGAACATGATGATGCCTTCAAAGCATTATATAATGTTTCCTCAAGATCCAATGCAATCATGTCAATGTGTTCAATTGGAGACTTTGGCTTTTCAAGTTGGGCTGAAGATGATGCTCCTTTTAAAGGTCTTTCTTTAAATCTCTCTTTTCCTGATCCTTGTGTAACTTGTACCTCTAGTTGATGTATTTCTATATGTGGTTGTTCTAAAAGAGGCCTTAAATATGGTACAAGAATCAAATGATACTAAAAAATTCCCATTTGTAATATTTCACCAGTTGGTTTCTCATCTCTCATCAATCTAGCTTCGATCTTGATATTGTGCTTCTTAATCTTGCTAAGACTTCTATGAATGAAGATGCTTAGATATACATCATGTCATGGACACCAAGGTAATGTTTATATGTCATGTTTATTGTCTTTACCTTCAAATTTTTTGTAACCATATCATAGGGGTCCCATTTCCTTAATTCATCAATATGTAAATTGAAAAAGTCCCTATGTCTAGAGATAGTGTCTACATTATCCCAATTCTACAACATAGTTCTACTAATAGTAGAAGGAAAATTTTGGAGGAGCCCTTTCATTTTTCCTTTGCCATCTATACCATGAAGTAATTGGTATGTAATTTATTACTCTATTAATTTAATGGGTACATGGATTGTCAATCTAAGAGGATGACTCAGTGTCCCTTCTATCTTGATTGTGGTACAATCAGGATATAACCAAATGTCTCCAATAACTTCCACATAAATTTTGATCAAGGGGATAACCCTTATCATGGGGATTCTTGTAATGGCTTCCACTAGGTTTGGGTATACACAGTCATAAATGAATTGTATATGGTCCATATAATTGAGTATACGTAGTTTAGAATAGTAATGGGAGATTGTTTGCCTTCTATTAGGTGACCAATTTTTGATGTTAAGGATTTTGTTAGTGGCCAATAGGGAATCCAAAAGATAAGAAATCATAAAGAAGTGATTGATAGTCTTCTTCTTTATGGTAGAGAATTGCTTCTTCAGGAAAATATTGATCATTTCTCCTATATAAGGAGTAAGTCCCTTTTCAACCATGATATATATATATATATATATAAGGGACCTAGATTTTTTTGACATAGGTGGTGGAAGGGGCCCCAAACAATATGTTTAGCAAAGTCAATCATTCTAATTCCTACCCTAAATTGGGTGATTGGGATCTTTCTAGTGGGGTCTTGGATCACATGGGTTCTTGAATATATCCATGGGCAAGGATGGTTTTTTGGTCATTATATTGGACCATTCCCTAATTATGGGTAAATATACTTGGGGCTTGCGTAACTTGTAATAATTTTTAAATTTTATGGGGGAAATTAAAAAAACTCTTTTAAAAATATGTTCATGGACTATCATATCTTGGTCAACTTTACAGTCCTTAAAAACAAGTGCAATAACATTGATGTAATGTAATACCTCTAGTTTTGTAGTCACATGGTGAAGACTAGTTATCTAGATGACAACTTTATCTCTGGTGGACAGAACATTCTTTGGTCATTGCTTTCAACTCTTCAATAATGCATAAAATTTTGGACCAGTTATTATCCCTGGTGTTTAATGCCACAACATTAAATTTAGTGCCTTTAAAGACCCTTCTTTCTATGTCTAAAGTCAAGTACAACTTTATGTCCTCCCTATTTTGTTGTTTTCATGTTGCCATGATTGTGAGCTTTATAAATTTCTCACTAGTGGTCTAAAAATTGCTTTTGGATCAATTTTCACTTGTTTGGGTGACAATTTATCTCTCTCTAGTTTGACCGTGATCAAATTGGGATCAAATTAGGGCTTCTATACATTTTTTATTATATAAGATTTATTATTGAAAACATTAATCTATTAAATTATAATTATTTATTATAGTACTTTCACATTTGAGGTTACAGGATTGTATTAGTCATGGCTGAAAGATTGTAAATGATTTTTATATATAGTATGGAGTATTTAATGTTGATATATGATATGAAATGTAGAACACTTAAATTATAGCTATAAAATTAAGTATTTTTATATGATCTCTGATCAGATTTACATCATGGTGTAATATTATTTTAGTGTTTATGGTTTTAAAAAAAATACTAATTCTAGATGGATCCTAGAGTGGATGTTACATGTGGTATTAGAGTTGTGGCTCAAACTCTAGGATTGAATGAGTCCACTAATTTTTTTTTATCTTTAAGTTTAATAAAAAATATATGGTGAAATTTAGAGTGTCTATAGAGGTTCTATCAAATACCAATGATAACAACCCTCCATTTGATCCTAACCGACATGTCATAGAGCAAACAACAAAATTGGATCAACTCTTTGCAGTCATGAATGATACTAGGGATCATATCATATCATTGAAATAATAAGTTCATGGCCATGGAGAGGAAGAACATCAAGAAGAACCTACTGAGCAAGAAAATCTTCAAGATGTGAGAGCTCAGGTAGCTGTATAATTGGCTAGTGCATGAAAAAGGTGAGTCCACCTAAGTTTAATGAAACTAACTTGGATGATAGAGATGAAGCATGGATAATGGAGATGGAGAAGTATTTTGAGATTCAAGTTTATTCTGAGGTCACCAAATCAATTTGGGGAGCATATCAATTATCTGGTGAGGTAGCTACATGATGGGCCAACAAGAAGTTAAAAATAAACCTTACTTTGACCACCATTACTTGGGAGTAGTTCATGAAATTATTCAAATCACGGTGGCTTCCATAGCTTTATTTTGATTAGAAGCTCACTAATTTTTAGAATCTAAACTAGGGTGATTTATTAGTGAATGAGTACTAGGAGCAGTTACCAAACTTCTAAAATACATACTTTAATACCAAGTAGATGAGAGGTTTAGGATCAAAATGTTTATCATGGGATTAAGGTCTTAGATTTGTGGGGAGGTGGATGTTCATGGACCTTCTACCATGGACCAATTCTTTGAAAAAGAAGTTAAATAAGAACAAAAGTTGAAGACTCTTGCATAGGCCATGGATAAATTTAAGAAAAACCTTGGAGGAACAAAACCAAATTTTAAAAAGAAGAACTGAAAACCAAGGAATGGAAACTCTAGGAAATAATTCCAAAGTCAGAATGCCAAATTTAATGATGGATTAGACAATAAAAAACCAAACAATAGTTTCAAAGGAGGTTTCAAGGGAAACCCATAGGCTGTTAGGAAGGGGCTGCTAGGAGATTATTTTATTTGTAGATATGACCACTATGCTCATGATTTTCCTCATGCTAGGTCAAAGAGTAAGGGTCCTAATCCTTAGCAAGGTAATTTTTAGTAGCATATTCATGTAATAGTGGATAATCAACAAGATAAGTTTCAAGTATCATCCATTGCATTATCAGGTACTTTATTTAATCATCCAATTTCTATTTTGATAGATACATGAGACAAAAAAAGTATTATAGCTCTTAGGATGATTAGTAATTTAACTAGAAGAGATAATGTAATGGAAAATTCATGGTCAGTACAGTATGGGAATGACTCAAAAGTCATGGTCAACAAGTGTTTAGTTGAAGTAAAGATTAGGTTGCTCAAATTCATAATAGTTGTGGATTTGTATGTAGCACCTCTAGGATTATATGATGTGATATTAGGATTCAATTGGCTTGTAAAACATAAATATAAGGTTGACTATTACCTGAATAAGGTGGAGTGTCTTGATGATTTTGGAAATCAAACACAAATTCAAGTTGAGAAGAGAGAGTTGAAGCTTATGTATATTTATACAATGCAGCTTAAGAAAGCTTAGGGAAAAGGGTGTCAAACATTTAACATCAAGATAAATGAAATAGAGGAACCAAGGAACCATCTCTCAAATATTACCCATTTCTTAGAAACCTTCATGATGTGTTTCCAAAAGAGTTACTGAGTTTGACTCCTAGATGTGAGTTTGATTTATCTATCAACATTAAACTAGGTTTAGAATTATAGTCTAAGGAATAATATAGAATGACAACCATTGAGTTAGTTGAATTGAAAGCTCAACTTCAAGAATTATTGGCTAAGGGGTTGATCAGGATAAGTGTGTCACCATGGGGTGTATCAATTATCTTTATCAAGAATAAGGATGGTACCCTTTGACTTTACATTACTTACAGAATGTTGAATAAGACAACCATAAAAAATAGGTATCCTCTACTTCATATAGATGATATGTTTGATCAAATGTGAGGAACAATAATATTTTCTAAAATTGATCTTCGAGTAAGATACCATTAGTTGAGGATTTGGGATGAGGATATTCCAAAGACCACATTTAGTTTTTGGTACAAGTACTATGAGTTTACAGTGTTACTATTTGGATTAACTAATGATCCAACAACATTCTTGAATCTCATGAATAGTCTATTCAAAGATTACATTGATCACTTTGTTCTAGTTTTTTTGGATGATATTCCATCTATTCAAAGAATGAAGTGCAACACCTTCAACATCTCAAACTGGTTCTATAATAGTTATATAAACATAAGCTATATGGAAAGTTATCCAAGTGTGCATTTTTTAAAGAAAGATTTAATTATTTAGGACACATTATCTCTACAAATGGTATCTTAGTAGATCTAAGAAATATTAGAGCCATCATAGAATGGTTGGCACTAAAGAATGTGCACGAGGTTAGAAGATTCATGGGGTTAGCATGCTACTATAGGAAGTTCATTCCAAAATTTTATAAGATAACTAATCCAATTAATTTCTTACAATGGAAGAACCACATATTTTTTTGGTTAGATAAGTTTTAAGTAACTTTTTAGGAGTTGAAAAGAAGGCTTACATTAGCATCGGTGTTGAGAGTTCTAGACCTCAGTGTCCAACTTTCAATAGTCATTGATGCATCATGAGATGGGCTAGGAAGAGTCCTCATAAAGGATGGTATATTAGTGGCTTATGAGTCATGAAATATAAAGCCATATGAGGTGAATTATGCACCTCATGATTTGGAACTTGCAGTAATTGTTCATGCTTTGCAATTTTAGCAATATTACTTGTTGGGAAAACCTTTTGAAATCAAGATAGATAACTTGGGATTCAAGTATATTTTCACCCAAATAAATATGAATACTCATCAGAGATGATGACTTGAGTTCTTATCTAATTACAATTTTGATATTATTTATATCAAAGGCAAGGAGAACAGAGTAGCTGATGCCATTAATTATAGAAGGCACAAAATAGTTAAAGTTACTATCAGGAGTACTTTAAAAGATCAAGTGATTGAGTTCTCACTAATAGATGAATTCTATGATGAAGTTAGAAAATCATTATATAAAAATTATTAGAATCATTGATATAAAGGATTCAGAATGGAGAGTGATGGTCTATTACATTATAATGGATGAATGTATATGCCAAATCAAGAGAATCTATATATCACAGTAATAAAATAATTAGACAATGGCCCTTATTCAGGACATCTAAGAATAAAAAAGACCATGGTAGAGATTATACTATTATATGTTTGAAAATGAATTAATAAGGATGTGAAAAATTATGTGTCATGTTGTCTGGAGTGTCAGTGAGTGAAAGCTAAGTATGTGCATCCAACTAGATTGTTATAGCCACATGATATCCTAGAATGGAAATGGTAGGTGATCATTATAGAATTTTTTCAAGGGTTATTGATTTCATGGAATAGGCATGATATGCTCTTGGTAGTTATTGAAAAACTAAGCAAGGTGGCTCACTTTATACTATATAATTTGATGGATGCTGCACCTACCCTTGTAAAAAGGTTTGTGAAGGAAGTGTATAGGTTGCATGGTTTTCTAGAGAAGATCATTTTGGATCAGAATCTAAAGATGACTTCAAGATTTTGGGTGACTCTTAATTTAGCTTTGGATATGCAACTTAATTTTAGTACAGCTTACCACTTAGTGACTGATGGGTAGCTAAAGAGAGTTAATTAGGTTATTGAGGATATTCTTCATATGTAATGCATGAATCAATAATCAAAGTGGGAATATTATCTTCCATTGGTTGAGTTTGCATATAACAACTCATACAAATCAACATTAAAGATGGAACCATTTGAGGCACTTTATGGGAGAATGTGTAGAACACCCATTAGTTGGGACAAGTTAGAAGATAGGATAGTCTTTGGACCTAAGATGCTCTCAAAGATGGAAGAGAAAGTTAGAATAATAAGGTAGAGAATGGTCAAGGATAATGCTAGATAAAAGAGATATGCAGATCTGAAGAGAATAGAAAGGCATTTTATAGTAGGTGATAAGGTGTTTTTATGGGTAAAGTTTTAGAAGAGATCGATTAAATTTAGTAATTCTTTAAAATTATCATCAAGATATATAGGACCCTTATAAGTGTTAGAAGTGGTCAATACTATAGTGTATAGACTTGCATTACCACCAGCCCTAGCTCTTTTGCATAATGTCTTTCATGTTTCATATCTTAAGAAGTATATATATGATCCTATGAATGTGTTGGATTGGAATGATTTGTAGGTTATGAATCTCAAGGTGGCCAAAGTAGAACCAATTAAGGTAATTGACACACACAAACTTCATTCAAATAACAAAGAGATGTCTCAGTCCAAGGTCTAGTGGGATCAGTACTCTAAAGATAGTGTAACTTGGGAGGACTATGATGAGTTTTTAGGAGATTTACACATTTATTTACTTTATTAGATACTATTATATTATGTTATTTTTAGTTAAACAATAATTTTTAATTTGGAACTTATATATGAATAACAATCATCTGGGACACTGACTAGCTTTAAAGGGAAATGATGTTACATCCTGATTCCTCATCAAGAAAACTACTTATTTATATATGGATATTTATAGTGTCATATATGATCTAGGTATTTTTACCTAAAATTTAAGATATATTTATTTTTATTGAGAAGTTGATTATTGTTTTGGTTATATTACTATGAGCTAATTGTAGTGCATTTTTACATTACGATCATGTCAATTTATCATTATAGTTATATATTATATATGAATATCAATATTTTTTGGTATAACTACCTATTTTTTGTGAGGTGGATGTAAGAGCACTCATCCCTCAGAGCATGATGGATAGAGATCATCAGTGGAGAGGGTGACGTAGATGGTGATGTTGGGAGAATACAGAGATGCCCGTTAAAGCCCTACACACACCACAATATTAGGATATGATTAGATGCATAATTTAATGGGTAGTGTAGTATAATTTTATGTTGTTTTCATTTGAAAAATATAATGCACATGATTGAGTAGTTAGCAAAGTATATTTTATGTCATTTTTTAAAATAATATATTATGTATCACTAATCTAGTAAAGTAATGATAATAAATTACTTTTATGTATTTATTTTTTTTGGTGATTTCATTAAATTAATTTGACTAATTAAATGAGTCATCCATTTTTAAAATAATTTGAAAAATATAAAATAATAAATAAAATAAATCAAAAAAGAAAAAAAAGAAAAAGAGGACTTAATATAGAAAAGAAAACAAAAAGGGGTAAGAATCTTACCATAAAATAAAAATAAAGGAAAAAGTTAGTTTTAAAGTACAAAACAAAAAGGATTCACCCCCCTTTTTGGGAAAAAGTAAAAGAGAGAAAGTAATTTATAAAATTTTATATAGAATTAGCATGTGGCATACTAAAAGGGGAAAGAAGAAGAAAGTGTGAAGAAGGGACATGGTTGGAACTGAAAAGGAGAAGGAAAGATACAAAGGAAAATCAAAAGATGTAAATGGTAGGTGTTTTAATTAAAATTTTGGTTGTTGGTGTATGTATATTTATCTTAGTTTTTTTTATGTGAAACCCATCTGTACATTAAGAGAAATAAATATTTTAAAATTTGAATAAAGCAAAATAGTAGCAAATTGTATACACTTCTATATCTGAAATGTTTGTTAATATACATGCATAAATGAAAAACAAAAGCAAACACCATCTAATTTTAGGTGTTATTAAACCATAGACGTATGGATTCTGTACGAAATATTTAAAATTAGATACTCCTTTTCCCTAGGATGCTTTTTATACAAAAAATCTAGAATTAAAAATTGTGTTGAAACCAAAAATCTATTGCCAAAATTTTGATAAGTGTTTAACGACCTACAAAAATATTATGTCCTAATTTTATAAAGACTTATTAGAAGAGGGTGCGTCTGAATTATTCAATTGGAAAAACTTTTAAAATTGCTATACAATGCTATAGAGGAATGATAACTAACACAACTTTGAGACACTTTATTAAAACATCTTATAGATGAAACGATTATTTTAATGTCAAATGCCCTATTAAAAAGAGGATCACTTTATATTTGAGTGGAATGATTTATAACAAATTTATATAACAACTATATTACCTATTGTAGGAGGGGCATTTGAATTATATCCTAAAATCTTATATTACTATGGTGATGCTTGAAATAAGATACACAATGCAATCTTTTAATATTGATACAGTTAATCTGAATGATTTATTGAATTGCTTTATTAAAATGATTTAATGACATGCTTGGTTACAACATATATGGAATGCTATGTGAATAGTTCTTATTAATATGTGCAACATCTTATTTACTATATAAAATGCTTACTAAGTGAGGAATGTCATATTATATGTCTTGTTTTGTTTATAACAACCATATTAATTGTTTATTATTAAATTGAGGTTGGAGTGCCACATTATGTAATATAATAAAATAATTATTTTATATCTTAAATTTTTGGGGAAACAGATTAAAAAACTATTGACTTAGTCAACTGGTTATGAAAACCAATGAGAAAGATTCATAACCATAATGATTTTTAATATGGAATTTAGCATGATGGATTTGGTGGATATATATATTTAATATTTTTAAGAGATAGGCATATATAAGAGTATAATCCAATTTCCATAGTTAGGTAAATCATAGTTATTATTTAATATGTGAAATCGTACATATTAGTCTATACAAGCATAAATACGTTTTTGGTAGGTATTTTTATTCTTAGATGAGATCTTATTAAACTAGAAATTATTGTGACTAAATTTAGGATTCAAAATATTAAGACATCAATCATAAATTATAAATACAAACTCAAATTATAACAAAAGATATACAAGTAGAAAAAAGACGTTAAAAAGTAGATGATTTTTAAAGTTATGATTGATTATTTATATTGTACTATGATATTATGGGTGTCGTAAGAGATGTTATTTGGAAAAAACTTTTTAATTAAGAAATTATAGTTTAGATATTATGTACCCTAACAATATAAGCTATGAATGTTACTCTTGTTATATGTGTATTATATAGTTTTATTCATATATTTGATGGACTAGATGTATACATTTGTGCTTTCTTTCATACTTAGCATGTATACTGTATGATGATAGGAGATAATATATATGAATATATGAATATATGATTATATTTTTGTTAATTCATTCTTGAATTGATGATTCTAAGTAGTGATATGAACTCCACTAGCTTACTAGTTTCACTATGCTTGATGAAGGTAAGCTGATTAAGTGGTGTGTTTGAAATTGACTGATCTTAGAGATCATTAACTATTAAAAACTTTGGTCAAAATAATATTAGTTAGAAATTTTAATTTTATGTGTATGGTTTACATGTTTGTGAAATATCATTTTGGAATGGTTTTCTTTATGGTACACTGTATGTTTAAAAATCATACAACACACATATACTAGCTAGTCTCTTTATATTCTTGCACCGTTACTATCTACTCATCCATGAAGGGAGGGGAATTCATTGATGAGAGATTGTGTATGGGATCATTGGTCTATGGTTGGTGTGGAAAAGTTTTCAGATAATGCTCTCCCTCACCACAATAGTACTTACTTGGAGATGACACTTGAGATTACCATAGATAATGGAGTTTTGGGAACCTCATGCTCCATAGAGAAATGTATCTTACATTTATTCTTGTATAATATTTATTATCAAAAAAATTAATCTATTTAATTATAATTATTTATTATAGTACTTTGATAGTTAAGGTTTTAGGATTGTATTAGTCATGGATGAAATATTGTAAATGCTTTTTATATATAGTATGGAGTATTTCATATTGATATATGATGTGTAGTGTAGAATATTTCACTTACAATTATCAAATTTATTATTTGTTATATGATATCTGACTAGATTTTTACTGTGGTGTAATCTTATTTTAATATTTATGCTTTAAAAAAATTACTAATTCTAGATAGATCCTAAAGTGGATGTTACATGTGGTATTAGAGCTATGGCTTGATCTCTAAGACTGAATGAGTCCACTAACATTTTCATATCTTTCTATTTAATAGAAAAGAGATGGTGAAAGATAGAGTGTCTGGAGAGGTTCCATAAAATACCAATGATAACAACCCTTTGTTTGATCCTAACTGACATGTCATAAAGCAAGTGGTAAAATTAGATCAACTCTTCGCAATCATGAACAATACTAGGGATTAGATCACAACCCTAGAATAGGAAGTTAATGGCCATGGAGAGGAAGAACATTAGGAAGAACCTGATGAGCATCCTATTGAAAAGGAAAATCTTTAGGATGAGAGAGCTTAGGTATCTATAGAACTACCTAAGGACATGAAAAAGGTGAGTCAACCTAAGTTCAATGGAACTATCATGGGTGATGGAGCTAAAATATGGATGATGGAGATGAAGAAGTACTTTGAGATTAAAAATTACTTTGAGGTCACCAAATTAGTTTTGGGAGAATATAAATTATCTAGTGAGGTAGCTACATGGTGGTCTAACAAAAAGTTGGAAATGAACCTTAATTCAACCACCAGAACTTGGGAGCAGTTCATGACATTATTCAGGTCACATGGCTTCCATAGGTTTATTTTGATCAAAAGATCACTAATTTTTATAATTTGAAATAGGGTGATTTATTGGTGAATGAGTAATAGGAGTAATTCACCAATCTTCTAAAATATGTACCTTAATACCAAACATATGAGATGTTTAGGATCAACAAGTTTATCATGAGATTGAGGCCTCAAATTAATGGAGAGGTGGATGTTCATAGACCTTCTACCATGGACCAAGTCTTTGAGTAGGTAGTTAAACAAAAACAAAAGTTGAAGACACTTACACAAGCTAGGGATAAATTCAATTAAAAGTTGGAAGATCAAAACCAAATTTTAAAAAGAACTAAAAATCAAGGAGTGGAGACTCTAGGAAATAATTCCAAAGTTAGAATGCCAAATTTAATGATGGATCTGGCAATAAGAAACTAGACACTAGTTTCAAAGGAGGTTTCAAGCTAAACCAATAGGCTATCAAGAAGGGACCACTAAGAGGTTATTTTTTTTGTAGAGATGACCATTATGCTCATGATTTTCTTCATGATAGGTCAAATAATAAAGGTCCTAATCCTCAAAAGGGTAATTTTTAGTAGCGTATTCATGTATTAGTAGATAATCAACAAGTCAAGTTTCAAGCATCATCCATTGAGCTATCAGGTACTCTATTTAATCATCCCATTTCCATTTTGATAGATTCAAGAGCCAAATAATATTTTATAGCTCCTAGGATGCTTAGTAAGTTAACTAGAAAAGCTGGTGTAATGGCAAATACATGGTTAGTATAGTATGGAAATGACTCAAAAGTCATGCTCAACAAGTGTTTAGTTGAAGTAGAGATTAGGTTACCTGAATTCACAATAGTCATGGATTTTTATGTAGCACCTCTAGGATCATATGATGTTATATTATAATTCAATTGTCTTTAAAGACATAAATCTAAGGTTGAATATTACCTAAAGAAGGTGGAGTGTCTTGATGATTTTTGAAATCAAACATAAATTTAAGGTGAGAGGAGACAGTTAAAACTTAGGAAAATTTCTATAATGCAACTTAAGAGAGCTTAGGGAAAATGGTGTCAAGAATTTATCATCAATATAAATGAAATGGATTAACCTAAGGAACCATCTCTCAAAGATTACCCATTTCTTAGAAACTTTCATGATGTGTTTTCAAAAGAGTTATCAGGTTTGCCTCCTAGACATGAGTTCAATTTCTCTATCAACATCATACCAGGTTTAAAACCATAGTCTAAGGCACCATATAGAATGACAACCACTCATTTGGTTGAATTGAAAGCTTAATTTTAGGAATTATTGGCTAAGGGGTTGATCATGCCAAGTGTGTCATCATGGGGTGTACCATTTATCTTTATCAAGAAGAAAGATGATACCCTTTGACTTTGCATTGATTACAAAGTGTTGAATAGGGTAACCATTAAAAATAGGTATTATCTACCTCATATAGATTATATTTTTGATCAAATGCAAGGAGTAACAATAATTTATAAAATTGATCTTTGAGTGGGATACCATCAGTTGAGGATTTGGGATGAGGATATTATGAAGACCGCATTCAAAACTTAGTATAGGCATTATGAGCTTAAAGTGTTACCATTTAGATTGACTAATTATATGACAACAATCATGAGTCTCATGAACAATGTTTTTAGAGATTACCTTGATCACTTTTTTCTATTTTTTATAGATGACATTCTCATCTATTCAAAGAATCAAGCGGAACATCTTCAACATCTCTAGCTAGTCTACAACAATTACAAAAACATAAGCTATATGGCAAATTATTTAAGTGTGCATTTTTTAAAGAAAGATTCAAGTATTTAGGACACATTATCTTTGTAGATGGTATCTTAGTAGATCCAAGAAATATTAGAGCCATTATGGAATGGTCAACATTAAATAATGTGCATGAGGTTAGAAGCTTCATGGCATTAATAGGATACTATAAGAAGTTCATTCCAAACTTTTCTAAGATAGTTAATCCAACTACTTCCTTGAAATGGAAGAACCACAAATTTTTTTGGTCAGATAAGTGTGAAGTAGCTTTCGCATAAATCTATGTAAAAGACCCTATTTTAGGCCTCTCCATATAAGTAGGGTATAGATAAATCATGTGGGAAAGACCATGGGAGAGTAATACATAATTTTAAAGAACTTTATAGGTAAAACTATCTCATCTAGATGCATCTTCTTCCTTATCTTCTCCATCAAAAGTTGAAAATAAGGCTTACATTAGCACTCATGTTGAGATTTTCAGACCCCAGTGGCTAATTTTTAGTAGTCACAGATGCATCAGGATATGGGCTAGGAGGAGTCATTATGCAATATGGTACACTAGTGGCTTATGATTCATAAAATCTAAATCCATATGAGGTGAATTATGCCCCTCATAATTTGGAACTTGCAGTAATTGTTCACACTTTATAAGTTTGATGGCATTACTTATTGGGAAAACCTTTTGAGTTCAAGATGGATAACTTGGGACTCAAGTATATTTTCACCCAATAGAATTTGAATGCTTGTCAAAGACATTGGTTTGAGTTCTTATCTGATTACAATTTTGATATCAGTTATATCAAAGGCAAAAAAAATAGAGTAGCTGATGCCCTCATTCATAGAAGGCACATAACAACTATCACTACTATCAAGAGTACTTTTAGGGATTGGGTGATTGAGTTCTCATCAAGAAATTAATTTTATGATCAAGTCAAAATAATTATCTAAGAATGCTCAAAATCCTCAATATAAAGGATTCAGACTAGAGAGTGATGGTCTATTGCATTACAAAGATGAATGCATGTGTCAGATTGGGAGAATATAGGGATCATAGTACTAAAATAATTTCACAATGCCCCTTATTCAGGATATCCAAGAGTAACCAAGATCATGGAAGAGCTTAGACCATTGTATTTATGTAAATGAATTAAGAAGGATATAGTAGATTATGTGTCATATTGTTTGGAGTGTCAATGAGTGAAAGATGAGCATGCAAATTTAGTTGGATTGTTATATCCATATGATATACCATAATGAAAATGGAAGGTGATCAATATGGACTTTGTATAAGGGTTATCAATGTCACAGAATAGGCACAATATCATCTTGGTAGTTGTTGACAAACTAACCAAGGTGGCTCACTTTATATCAGTCAATTTGATGGATGATGCACCTACCCTTATGGAGAGGTTCATGAAAGAAGTGTATAGGTTGCATATTTTTCTAGAAGAGGTCATTTTGGATCAGTATCTAAAGATGACTTCAAGGTTTTGGGTGACTCTTAATTTAGCTTTAGGTACACAACCTAATTTTAGTGCAGCTTACCACCCAGAGATTGATAGACAGATAGAGAGAGTTAATCAAGTGCTTGAGTATCTTATTCATATATACTACATGGATCAACCATATAAGTAGGAATATTATCTTCCATTGGTTGAGTTTGTATACAATAACTCATACCAATCAACATGAAATATGACACCATTTGAGGCACTTTGTGGGAGAAGGTATATAACACCAATCAATTGGGATAGGTTAGAGGACATGATATTCTATGGACCTAAGATGATCTAAAAAATGGAAGAGAAAGTTAAACTAATCAAACAAAGATTGGCTGAGGCCAATGATAGATAAAAGAGCTATGTAAATCTAAAGAGAATAGAAAGGCATTTTGTAGTAGATGATAAGGTGTTTCTTAGATAAAACTATAGAAGATCTTGATTAAATTTAAGAAGAATATAAAATTATCATCGAGATATGTGGGACCCTTTGAGGTGTTATAAGTTGTCAATCCTATAACATATAGGCTTGCATTACCACTAACACTAGACATTTTAAATAATGTCTTCCATGTTTCATATCTTAAGATGTATATAGTTGATCTTAAACATGTGTTGGATTGGAATGTTTTACATGTTTTAAATCCTAGGGTGGACATAGTAGAACCAATCAGGGTAATTAATACTCATCAAATTTATTTGCATAACAGAGAAATGTCTCAGTGCATGTTTAGTAGGACCAATACTTTGAAGAATTGCAATTTGAGAGTACTATGATGAGTTCTTCAAGAGATTTTCATATTTATTTACTTGATTAGATACTATTATATTATGTTATTTTTAGTTTAACAATAATTTTTAATTTAGAACTTATATTTGAATAACAATCATCTGGGATGATGATTAGCTTTAGGGGGAAGGATGCTACATCTCGATTCCTCACTGAACAAACTACTTATTTATCCATGGATATTTATAGTGTCATATGTGATCTAGTTATTTTTACCTACACTTTTAAATATATATACTCTTATGGGGAATTTGATTATTGCTTTAGTTATGTTACTATGAGCTAGTTTTAGTGCATTTTTATATTATGATCATGTCGATTTATCATTACAATTATATCTTATATATGAATATCAAGATGCTTTGGTCTAACTACCTATTTGTTTTGAGGTAGATACAAGATCACTCATCCCTCAAAATGCGATGTAAGGAGAGCATTATCAGAGAGGGTGACATAGATGGTGATGTTGGAAGAAGATAGAGAAGCCAACTAAAGCCCTGCACACACCATAGTATTAAGACATGATTAGATGCATACTTTAATGGGTAGCATAGTATAATATTATAATGTTTGTATTTGAAAAATATAATACGCATGATTGAGTAGTAACCATAGTATATTTTCTCTTTTCTTTTAAATAATATGTTACACATGATTAATCTAGTAAAATAATGATAAGAAATTAATTTTATATATTTATATTTTTGGTGGTTTCATTAAATTAATTCGACTAATTAAATGAGTCATCCATTTTTGAAATAACTTAAAATAATAATAATAATAATAATAATAATAATAATAATAATAATAATAATAATAATAATAATAATAGAGAAAAAGAAAAAAGGACTTAATATAAAAAAGAAAACAAAAAGGGGTAAGAATCTTACCATAAAATAAGAATAAAGGAAAGAGTTAGTTTTAAAGCACAAAACAAAAAGCCTATGTCCCCTTTTTGGGAAAAAGTAAAAGAGAGGAAGTAATCTATAAAATTTTATATAGACTTAACATGTGTCATACCAAAAAGGGGAAAGAAGATGAAAGTATGAAGTAACAAGAGATTCGGCTGGAACTGAAAGGGAGAAGGAAGGATACATAAGAAAATCAAAACATGTACATAGTAGGTGTTGTACTTAAAATTCTAGTTGTTGGTGTATGTATATTTATCTTAATTTTTTTAATGTGAAATCCATCTCTACCTTAAGAGAAATAATTTTTATAGAATTTGAATAAACTAAAACAATAGCAAATTGTATACAATTATATATCTGAAATGTTTATTAATATACATATATAAATAAAAAATAATAAAAAACACCATCTAATGTTAGGTGCTATTAAACCATATTCGTATGGAGTCTGCATGAGTTTATTTAGAATTAAATATTCCTTTTCTTTGGGACTTTTTAAAAAAAAATATGGAATTAAAAATTATGTTGAAACCAAAAATTTATTACCAGAATTTTGATAAGTGTTTGATGCCCTGCAAAAATATTATATCTTAATTTTATAAAAATTTGTTAAAAGAGGGTGCATCTAAATTATTCAACTAGAATTTTTTTTAAACTTGTTATACAATGTCGTAGATGAATGATAGGTAACATAGATTTGAAACACTTTATTAAAACATCTTATAGATGAAACAATTCTTTTAATATGAGATGTCCTATTAAAAAGAGGACCGCTTTATATTTGAGTGGAATGATTTATGGAAATGTTATTTAACAACTGTATTACCTATTGGAGGAGGGGCATCTGAATTATATCCTAAAATCTTATATTACTATGGTGATGCCTGAAATAAGATACATAATGCAGTATTTTAATATTGATATAGTTAGTCTGAATTCTTGATTGAATTACTTTATTAAAACTCTTTACTGACATGCTTGGCTACAATGTATACAGAACACTATGTAAAAAGTTCTTATTAATATGTGAAACATCTTATTTACTATATGAAAAACTTACTAAGTGAGGAACACCATATTATATGGATTGTTTTGTTTATAGAAACCATATTAATTGTTTCCTATAAAATTAGGGTTGGAGTGCCACATTACGTAATATAATAAAACAATTATTTTATATCTTAGAATTTTGGGGAAAAATGTAAAAAGACTATTAACTTAGTCAACTGGTTATTAAAACCAATGAGAAAGATTTGTAACCATAATGATTTTCAATATGGAATTTAGAATGATAGATTTAATGGATATATATATATATATATATATATATATATATATATATAATATTTTTAAGAGATAGGCATATATAAGAGTATAATCCACTTTCCATAGTGAGTTAGGGAATCATAGTTATTATTTAATATGTAAAACCGTACATATTAATCTATACAAGCAGAAATACCTTTTTGGTAGGTATTATTATTCATAGATGAGATCCTAGTAAAATATAAATTATTGTGACTAAATATAGGATTCATAATATTAAGACATAAATCATGAGTAATAAATACAAACTCAAATTATAACAAAATATATACAAGCGGAAAGAAGATGTTAAAAAGTAGATGATTTTTAAAGTTGTGATTGATTGTTTATATTGTACTATGATATTATGGGTGTCATAGGAGATGTTATTTGGAAAATACTTTTTAATTAAGAAATTCCATTTAGATATAATTTACCCAGACAATATAAGCTATGAAAGCTATTCTTGTTATATGTTTATTATACAGTTTTATTCATACATTTGATGGAATAGATATATGCATTTATGCTTCTTCTGTACTTAGCATGTATATTGTATGCTGGTAGGAGATAATATATATGAATATATTGTTATATTTGTGTTAATTTATTCTCATATTTTTGACTCTGAGTAAATAGTGAGATGGACTTCACTAGCTTACTAGTTTCACTATGCTTGATGAAGGTAATCTAATCAAGTGGTGTGTTTAAAATTGACTTATCCTAGAGATCATTAACTATTAAAAAATTTGACCAAAGTAATCTTAGTTAGGCATTTTAATTTCATGTGCATGTTTTACATGTTTGTGTGATATCATTTTAGAATGGATTTATTTATGGTGTACTGCATGTTTAGTAATCATACAACACACAGGTATTAACTAGTCTCTCTAGATTCTCGTACCATTACTATCTACTCATCCATGAAGGGAGGGCCATTACCTAATAGAAGATTGTGTGAGGGATCATTGGTCTATGGTTGGTATGGAAAAGTTCTTGAATGATTCTCTCCCTCCCCACATTAGTACTTACTTACTTAGAGATGACACTTGAGATTATCATAGATACAAGAGTTTTAGGAAACTCATGCTCTGTGGAGAAATTTATCTTACATTTATTCTTGTATAATATTTATTACCAAAAACATTAATATATTAAATTATAATTATATAGTATAATACTTTGATAGTCGAGGATGTATTATTATATCAATCATGGTTGAAATATTGTAAATGTTTTTTATATACAGTATGGAGTATTTCATGTTGATATACAATGTGTAATATAGAATACTTCACTTACAATTATCAACTTAAGTATTTTTAAAATGAAATTTGATCATATTTTCACTATGGTGTAATCTTATTTTAGTGTTTATGCTTTTAAAAAAAATTACTAATTCTCATGGATCCCAAAGTGGATGTTACATTCATGGATGCGAGAATCTGATCTAACTTTGTTGCTTGTTCAATGACAATTTGATTAGGATCAAATAGAGGGTTATTTTCATTAAAATTAGAATAAACCTATATGGAAACTGTAACTCACACCATTATCATTTATGGTAAACATAAGGATATGAATATGTTAGTGGACTCATTAAGTCCTAGAGTTCGAGCTGCAGCTTTGATACCACATGTAACATCCCCACTAAGATTAACTTAGAATAATGTGATAATAATTTATGTATTTTAATCAACATAGTATTTCATTATATTTGACCATGAGATTATAATTATTAATCTAAGTATAATAATCTAAGTATGTTAATTGTAAAATATGCATGTAATATTTACATGTTACTGATCACTGGCATCACATGAAATAAAACATAATTGAATGAGGAAAGTAATTACAAATTTTTCATCCAAAACTGATACAAATATAAAACCATTGATTTAAATGTATAATGATTAAAAAATTACATTTGTCAGGGATAATGTTTCAATAATAATAAATACAATATAAGAAACAAGGCTCTACGAAGCATGAGTTTTCTAAACTTTAGTATCTATGGTAATCTCAACTGTAGTCTTTGAAAAAGTAATATTGTGGGGAGGGAGAGCATCATTTGAGAAATTTTCCACACCAACCATGGACCATAGATCCCATATACAATCCCCCATCATGGAATGACCATCCCTTCATAGATGGGTAGATAGTGATGGTGCATGAATCTAGAGAGACAAGCTAGTACATGTGTGCTGTAAGATTTCTGAAACATGATGTGTACCACAAATAAATACATTCAAACATGACATCACATAAACATGTAAATAATACATATGAAATGATAATGTCTAACTAAACATTATTTTGGCCAAAGTTTTTAAATTATTATTGATTTCTAGGATCAATCATATTCATACTCACCACTTGATCATATTATCTTCATCTAAAATTGGCGATGCTAAGTAAGCTAGTGAAGTCTGTCTCACTACTTACTTAGTAACAATAATATTATATTATCTTAATATATATAACCAATAAATTCATATAGATTCCTTCCTATTAGTAGGCATAAAACATGTTAAACATAAGAAGAATCAAAATACATACATTTAGTTTGTCAAATATATGAAAGAATCTCCACTATATTATTTGTCACATAAATAATAAGCATAACAAGTATAGTTTATACTAACTAAGTATAATATATATTTAGACTGCCTATTTCTAGTTTTTAAAAGTAGATTCAAATATATTACATTCTATGATAGACAAAAATATCATAGTCCATTATTTATAGGTACAACTACTCAATCACAAACAGCCAGTCATAATGAGTTTAGAGAATCAAATAACTCATAAACCAAGTTATAACTTGCATGAACATAATCTTTCATTTATAAATCTTATTATGTTTTTAAGAGATTGTATTCATATAGTTATAATTTCCTATCCCTCAGAATCTTATGACTTATTTTTAATAGTCAATAAAACTATAGATATAGGCACACCCCTTTATGTTATATATGCATGTGAGTACCTAAGTCCTTATATCAATATTTTTTATATATAAGAGTAATTGTACATAATAAATATATTCATAATATGTACCATATATAAGGACTCAAAAAATATAAAAATACTATATATAAATGTCAACAGTCATTTATATTTTTAATCAAGAATTTCATATGATTTCAACAACCATTATAACTTTTCTATTCACAAATCTATTCATGAACCATCATAATATATTAATATTCATGTATTGTTAATAAACACAACACTATAGCTAATAGACTACTTATATCAATATCATGTTCTCTTTACTTATTGTAGGTTCTCATAAGTAGCAAATAAATCAAATCAACATACAATTCAATTTTATTGTGAACTGTATAACACACAAACACTCACACAGTTCCTATATGTGTTTGGACCTTATATATATATATATATATATATATATATATATATATATATAATTACAAGTTAGACTCTACTGACTTATTTTATATAAAACTCTTGTATTTCAAAATACATTACCAGTCTTTACAAAGAATTTGAAACAAATACTTCAACCCAATAAACAATTACAATCGTATTATTTATATAACTTGTATGTAATATCCCAATATATAGTTACCAAATCAATACTAATACCCACTACTGGTATACGCTAACAAATACCTTTGTTTAATAGCTAATTAATTTAGACTTAGCTTATAAAATTCAGATTTAGACTTATCAAATTTATAAGATCATGAATTATCAAATTCATAAGATCATGGCTTATCAAACTCAAACTTGTATAGATATATAATTGATTTTAATGATAAAGGTGCACAGTCCTGCTTTACATATGGTCATAGTTTGGACAATAAGTTTCACATAGACTTGTTATACCCATATTCATAGTTTTGGACAACTTATTTAGTTTGCACTCATATGTTTTCACTATTTGAATAGTAAAATTACACTACCCATATGTCTAAAATTTCATGGTTTTATATAATAATTACACACAGTCCATTCTTATTCATTTATACGGATTTATACAACAAATATATATGTTTTTAATACATGTATATTTTCATAGTTTGGAATAACAAATATATACTTAGTCTATTCATTCATACATACATATATGCATGCATATATATAATCATGGTTTGTATTAAAATTGCACACAATCCATATAAATACATAACATACTTTCAATAATCTCTCTATATATATATAGTCCCTATAAATCCAATCATTCATCAAATTCGCATAGACCATTCACACAATTCACAGAGTTCACTATTTTGAATACACATGAACTTAGTATCACTATTTTAAATATATGCTATAAAATTTACATAGTTCACACAATTTTCCATTTTGAATAACATTATACACACAACTCATGTCTATATTTCTTAAGCTAGGGTATCACAACAAATTGAATACATCTATCCCAAATAGATTTACATGGAATTTTTCTGAGTTAGAATACTAACATCACCAACCTTTTCGATAATATCCAAATGATACTAGATAGTACATGCCTTCCTTTCCCTATACTCTACTTTCTTCTCTTCTCCCTCAGCTCGATTCTTTCTTCTCTTGTTTGTGTTGTCCCATTTCTCTTTTCTAATCCTCCTCTTATCCTTCTTTTCCATCAACTTTTTCCTTTTCTAGGCAATGCATGTAAAATTTCATAGTTTCCATTCTTTTATAATCTTCCATTAGCCACTAATCTTTATGCTTTACCCAAATTTGACATAAGGTAAGAAAGCTAAAAATATTCAAACCTTCCCCAAATCATGTTTTAATATTTTATTTCCTACATGATGTTTTTTATGTCTCATGGCCAAATATTAGTTTCAAAAGAGTCCACCATTTCCATTATTTATCAACAATAACTAATGCTTCAAACATCACCATAGTCTAGGCACTAGAATATTTGACTAGGTTTAGTTTCTAAGTTATCTTAGGATAATAATATAATTTTTCTACTAACTTAGTATAGATAAACAATCATCATGACTAAATAAAAATATGACTAATTTAAGTCGATGAGATTCTTTTAATTTTAAATGGTAAATCAATAATTATTATATCAAAACACAATGGTTGTTATGACAAAGTAATCATTGTTATTACTATGTTATATATATATTATCCAATGTCTTTTGTTATATATATATATATATATAAAGATGTTTAAGCCATATAATGATATTTTCCATATATCATAATGATAACCTACTATTTCAAAGACATTTCGGTTAACCTATAGACAATAGTAAATAGATATTATTCATGTAGATTTATCTTATTAAAACATTAACAATTAGGAGTAAAATAACAAGATGTAACACATGGTAACATTATGCACTCAATTAACGTATAAAAACCATAATACAATCATACAAGATTAATTCCATATAAACATAAAATTGAACTAAATCATTACTAACACACATAATCAATTATCTAAATATAGATAACATAAAAAACATACTAACGCTAATAATTCAAATAATACATATAATGTGTACTATTTAATGTGGTGTGTGCATGAGTAATAATTGTTCCTATATCATCCCCCAACACCTCCATCTACGCCATCCTCTTCAATGATGGTCTCCCTCTGTCATGCTCTAATGGATGAATCTCTTCTATGTCAAACTCATGACAAGAAGGTATTTAGTTTATAACATCATGTTATATATCATAAAATACTATTGTAACAACAAATAAGCATGATAATAATATAAAAAATATACATTAAAACTAACTCATAGCTATGAAATTAGGTAATCAAATCAACATACAACTATCTCATAACAACATATGACTTATAACTTAGTTAAATAATAAATCAATTTACCATTGTACTAATCCATAGATAATAAATTAAATTTTTTTAGTGAGAAATCAAGATGTAACATATAAAATAATTTAGAACCTACACACGGATGCAAAAAAAACCTTGTCATTTCACAAAATAAAATGTCAAAGGCTACATTCTATATAGAATGTCCAACTTAAATCAAAGCTAACAATAAAGGGGATATGATCTTGATTGAGAATATTCATAGATGCAAATTTTATTTCAGTAAAGATCATAAGAGGTTATATTCTATATAGAATGTCCAATTTAAAACAAAGATAACAAAGTAAAGCATAAAGTTACCACAATTAAAATTTCTCATTTTTATGAAAAAGGCCCAATTCAAATATGACAAAGAAATACTAGTGCCATACAATTTTAGAACAAAAAATCAGTGTAGAATTTTGAATGTGCATATTAATTTTCAAAAATTTATAATTAACTTTGTTTGGAAAGATGAATGTTTTAATGCTTTGGATTTTTTTTGAACAATTCAATGGGTTAGACCTTTGGTGTCTCTAATGCTTAGTGATCTTTCTTGTAGATAACTAGAGTCAATTTTATTTTAAATTTATTGCCTCAGAATCTATTGAGCACATGGGTAGAATTCCTTGACCACATTTCTAGGGATTTCATGAATGTACTATTTAACTATTATTTTAATATATTACACCTATCAAACTCCTGATATGGAACATTATCAATTCTTAAAAAGAAAGGAAACTTTAATATGATAATTTCAGCTAATCACATAAACCTAAGACTTCAATTGCCTCAACCTTAGTAGTATTGAGGAAGGCATAAAATGGCCTCAATGCAGTGTTAAAACCTTTATTTGAATGTAGAATCAAGCTCATCATATCAGATTGATTTAAATTTGCATGAAATCACATATTTCAAAAAAAATTGAGTGTTACTAGATAAAAATAAGCATTTCAATAAGCAAAATATGAAATGTGTAAAAGTGAAGCCTAGTTACTAAAAATCACTAATAAATGCTTCAACTATTAATTGTTTAAACATATATTATACTCAATAAATCATATCCTCGTAATACAATTAGTTTGTAGAAGCTTACCATCTAGAAATGCTCTTTACATGGATACTAATAAACAAGGTTCCTAGAATGCCTAGGTAAGTTGCAATTTGGGAAAGGCTTTCATATGTTCTCCTTATGTGTATTGGTGACACATGTTGGTAAAACACAAAAATATTTAATGGTTTATAATTATTTTCCTTACCCTAGTTAATTACATATTGATAAAATAACACACACACACACACACACACACACACACACACACACACACACACACACACACACACACACATATATATATATATATATATATATATATATATATATATATATATATATATATATATATATCATAGTAAATAACTTGTAATTTATATATTTATATATTTTCCCACCTGTGTTGGTGACATTTGTTGGCAAAAAAAAAAAAAAAATTAATCATTTATAATCATTTTACTTACCTTAGTTAATTATATATTGATAAAATGATGTGTATATATATATACATGCCATCATACTAAATAGTTTATAATTTATATATTTCATGATGTAATATTATTGGGCATCAGGGATTTAGGTGTTCTCCATAGGTTTTTAGTGTTCATCTCCCACCTCTCTTTTCATTTTGAGAAATAAAGTTGAGGCCCTAATCAAGAATTTTTATGGTGTAACCACAATGTCTTCTACCATATTTCAGGATCTCTTCCTCCCCCATGCATGGCTAAAGAGGCTTCACCTAGCTGTGAACCTTCTTATAGGATAGTCATAGATTTGAGTGAGCCTCCTATTCATTCAGTGAATTTTAATTCTACCCCTTCTCATCCTTCAATAATGATCCCTAAAAATATTTGTTTTGAGGTAAAAATACTAAGTTCTGATGCATAAGAGATGGTGAAGGATGGCACCCAATGGACTATGGAAGGCATTCTCTCTTGGGGTGGAAGAAGGTTGAACTCTTCCAAAGGTTAATTTGTTTTCCTAGTCCTTCTTTGTTTTTTGGATGTAAGTTATCAGTTTTAGTTGTTGGATCTTTATCATTTGGATGTGGAGTTGGAATCTAAGTCTTCTTGATCCCCTACATACCCTTTGTGGATGCAGTCTATGAATTTGTGAAAACCCAATGGCTCTTACTGAAGACTGGTATAATTTTTGTTATTGTTTTAGATATTGATTAATTTTTTTGGGCTTGGCCTAGTTGAGTTGTGTTTTACTCTGGTTTTAGTGTTTTATTTATTTTGACATTTTGTAACTTTTAAAGACTTTATATCAGGTTTTAAGAACCCATTAAAACCCTCTTTTTACCATATCAAATAAAAAAATTATATATTTAAATTTGTATATGTATATAACATAAATATATAACTAAAAACAGAGGGTCATAGTGTACTTAGATGAGTAGGCATGAGATGTAACACACACACACACACACACACACACACACACACACACACACACACACACACACACACACACACACACACACACACACACACACACACACACACACACACACACATTACATAGCTATTTATAATTATAATACAGGACTACCAAAAATGATTGATTTTTTTTTCAAACCAAATATTCACACATACAAGGTCTCAATCTAGGAATCATTTTTTTGAATTGGACACCAAATTAAAATAAAATTTTAAGTAAATAATTATTCTGTAGATTCAAAAAAGTAAGCACATAATAACAATCTTTTATTTATTTCTACAGACCAGTGAAATAATCTAAACACAAAATAGAGTCTTAATGCTGATAATGGATTCAATGTTATGTTGCTCCATTGCATTATTCTAAGACTTTTATCTCCTCTAGAGACAATGTAGTTGCCATCACCAAAGAGAAACATACTCCTCTTTTGTAATATCTAACAAATTTGTTCCTTAACTAAACACTTTCTACATATAGATGAAGCAATCTTAATGTAAAAACATCAGTGCCAATGACTAACACTTAAAAATCTATGTGCGCTTCATTTTTGTAATGAATAAGACATCCGTTAAAATCAAATTTTAAAAAATAGTTTTTATCTAGATTTATAACCCCAAAATAATACCTAAATTTAAACAACAACAATCAACAAGACACCAACTACAAATGAATAATAATAATAATAATCTTCTCTTGATTTAGAGCCTCAAAATGATATGCATGTACACAGAAGGTGATTCAAAACATGTTGAGTCAAAAAACTAAGCACATAGTTATCCCAGAAATCATTTATACTCATTCTTATGGACTATGAAAACATCAAAACTCTTAGATATACCAAGATTTAGAGACAAAAAAAAGGAACTAAAATTATATCCCTCAAACTAGAGATAATACAATTGCCATCACCACAGAGAAAGATACTTATCTTTTGTAATCTCTAAAAATATTTATCATAAGCTCAACACTTTTTAAATATGGATGAAGTATTTTTTACTAAAAATTAGGGGCATTTATAACACAAAAAAAAAGTGAGGGCTTCAATTTTAAAACTGACATCCCTTTTTGGAGGGCCCTATGCAACCATAATTGAGGTATGGTCTCCATTGTTTAAGCTCAGCTTGGAACAATTTTAAAAAATAAATGTATGTCGTATCTATATCATTATTTTTAATTTTACAAATTTTTTTGAAATAGTGAGCAGTGCGAGCATCTCACATGCTAATGTGGTATTTGGATGAATTTTAGCAGACAAAACATTAGAAAGGGAAAATACATTTATATTTACCTCTAATTTTTAATCGATAAAAATCTTAATTTATTTAGGATATTGGTATTGTCACAAACCTCCAACTAATTAGCATAAAAAATTATTTTCAGCCATATTTTTTTAATAACATTATATAGAGAGGTTAATGTTCAAAGTCAAAAATTAAAAAAATGTAATGTTTTTATTGGTAGTATGATTTTTAATGTAAATTTAATTGATTGAGGGGATTATAATAGATCTCTGATCCTTCTCCCCCTTCTAGTAGAGGTGATAGTGAAAAATGAGATTGTGTGTACTTTTATAGTGAGTATAAGCAATAGTTGTGAAAGGAGAGGACCATACAAAATATGAAAGCAATTAAAAACCATGAAAAACATGAAAAGGATTGAATATTTAAAATCACACTACATAATGACAAGATAGATTTGAAGAAGCTCATGTCAACACATGTACAAACCTTATAACATATCATTATTAAAATTTATAAATTATTATATATTTTATATGGTAAAATATCAAACATTATGATAAATATTATATGTTTGTGTAATATATATATATATATATATATATATATATATATATATATATATATATATATATATATATATATATATATATATATATATATATATATATATATAAAATATACCATTATGAATTTAATAAATATCTAATTATATATTACAATAATAAAGATTATTAATAGTATAATATATTATATTGAGTATTATATATATAATTAAATATTTATTAAATTCATAATGGTATATATATATATATATATAATACTAAATATAATATATAATAAATTATACTATTAATAACATTTATTATTTCAATATATAATTAGATATTTATTAAATTCATAATGGTATAGATTACTATTTATTCTATAGATATTATTAAATATATATAATTATATAATATTATGTATTTATATATTTTATATCATAATATAATACTATTATAATATTTATTATATTATTATATTACATTATTATTTATTTTATTAAAGTAGGGTTTTGTAAAGAAAAAGAGCGTAAATCAATAATCATACGCCACTCGAAACCCATCATTATTGACCTCATCTCACCTTTTTGCATGAAGCATTAAGTCACAATAATTTGATATTCATTTTAATAATCCTTAAAAAAATATGTTTCTTAATTAGTGTTCCCTTAAATTTTATGTTTTTTTTAGCAGGGATAAATGAGATACTTATGGAGACAAACTTCAATTGTCGCCACCTTTTCTTCCAAGGGTTTGAGTATAGCATTTTTGTATATTCTTAAGCTTAATGTAATTGACCCAAGTGTTAATATACTAGTAGCATTGACAAATGGAGGGTACAAGATAAACTTTGGGATAAGTGTTATCCATATGCCATCATAAAAAAATATGTGTCTTCCAAATGATAACATGTTCATCAAAGCTAATATTAATTTGTATTATTATATTATATTGTTATATGGGATCATTGGTGTACGATATCACTTGAAATCCCTTATCATTACCCTTCACCATCACCACACATCTCATTTTGAAATATTTCACTACTTGCATTTTCTATATGGCCTTTCCCTTTATTTTAGGGGTGTGAGAATGAGATTTTTGTATGTTCTTAATCCTAATGTAATTTATCTAGGTTTCAATATATTGGTAGCATGGATGAATGGCATCTAGACTCTGAGATGTCAAAGCAATGACTAAATTTATATACTATATATTACGATATTAAATTATAAAATTAAAGGGTGATATATAATATTTGTATTTATATGTATTATAATAATAAGATTATTACTATTAATATATAATATAATATTTTTATTTATATATATGTATTATAATTATTAAATTATATAATATTTTATAATAAAATTTACCACATTTTATTCTTCGAGGCCTTACTCCTTTAAAATTTGAAGGCATGCATACTAATTATTAACATATAGTTTAACACACTACCTTGACCTTATTATGGTAATCCTTAGAGACTTACAAAAAGGAATTGTCGTGGCAATAAAAAACACTCAATTGTGCATGGAGAGGTAAAGGTGTCAATGAGAAATATGTGTTGTCTAACATTCAATTTTTATAATGTATCCCCTTGTATTTGTCATGATTTTTTTCATTTTCTCTTACAAATTTTCCATTTCCTCTTCTTCAAGCCATCATTATCACCTGCAATCCTCCCTCTTCCCCTTATTTCTTGCAGCTAGTGATCTACCATTATCATCTCTAATTATCAAGTTACTATTCTGACCTCACAATATATTTTTGAGCTAAGGGCATGCACATCATCCATGTGAGTTTTTAGTCTCCCTCTCATGACTTTTTGATAGTAACTCTTATAAAAGAGGAAGGAGAGTATGTGTGGGAAAAATAACATTAGCTCCATATGGACAATTATAGTTCTTTCAAAATGGGTATGTATAATTTGAAGGTATCGAGGCTTAAAATATTAATATTGATCATATTTGAGGTTTAATTGACGTTACCTATAAATATAAGGTTAGGGATAGCTATAATATACTTTTATATACATATGTTTGTGTTGGTAGGAAGTGAATCTTATTGGATTTATTCTTTTTCATATGTAATTTAAGCCCATTAGGTCAAATGCCATTTGAATTTGATGGTGGTGGCATTAACACTTGATTTTTCAATAAATTTCCCCATTTGTGGGTACATGGGGTTTTCATATTTTAGTTGCATTGTTTGCACATGCATTCAACATGAGAGAGAGTGGTCAGAAATAGAGGGTTTAATAGAGATGCTTCAAAATGCTTAAGTTCATATGATATTTTCATTTCAATACATCTTCTTTAAGCTCCCACCTAAAATTTCTACCTATATTATTTTTGGAAGGTAATTGGTTAAAATTTCCCTTAATTTATTGTTATTTTAGTTAGGGTTATAAAATTTGACATAGAAGAAATTTATTTTTGGATAAAACTGAGTTGATATTATATAACCCTATTGTGATCCATCAACATTTAGTCCATGATTTTTCTTAAACATGAAGCTAGTTCAAAAAAATAATTTTGTGCAGGTAATAACAACATTTGTTTCTAAAATGCAAACTTGAAAGAAAGGTTAAAATAATCACATATGGAATATGAGGCATTCGAGTAACCATTGTGTGAAATTTCATCAAACATGGAGCGAATGTCATTATTGTTGACACTAGAGATGAAGTTGGTCATAAAATTGTCGAATCCATTTGACCATGGGTAAAATATATTCATTGTGATGTGACTAAAGATAAATACATGAGTGAATAGTGGATTTGGCCATGGAAAAACACAAACGATTTGACATTATGTTTAATAGTGTAGGTAATGGGAATTTTTATAGAAAGAGCATCACAAAGTATGAGATGGATGAATTCAATTTTGTAATTAACTTAAACATAAGAGTAATGCATGGCATTAAACATGCAGTGCACATTATGATTCCCAATGGGTAATGTCTCCATGTACACACATAAGAGGAAAATAGGTTTTACCTACGGTGGTTGTACTTATTATCACCCACTAAAAATCAATATTAAAATATACCACAACAAATCTATGCTATGCTCCTCTCAATTAAATTCCTCCATAATAATTGAATTAGTTTATTAAATATTATCCAAACAATCTAAATAGATTTGGGTTTTGAAGTGAACATTTCTCTATTTTTAAAAATGTTTATTCCCTTACCAACTCTAAGTAATATTTAAATTTAAAATTATTATTACTATTTTTTTTAATTGAAAGGTTTGTTTCATATGTTATTTTATATTTTAGGTAAAATAAAGTTTGTTTTACAAGGCTACAACAACTATAAGTTTAAACAAAGTAAGACTCAAAGTGAAAAACAAATCCCCTCAGGTTGCTAAATAGAAGACCATCAGTAAAAATTATGCCTACCAATAGTAAATATAGACTAATACAAAACAAAAAAATAATAAAGACCCAATAAATCACTTTATACCTTTTTTGAATTAGATTTCTCCTTTGAAGTGACTTGATCTATTACCTTGGTCTTCACCAGAAATTTTCTAAGAGATCTTGTTTTGCCTTCATCTAGAGGATTCTAATTTTTATTTTGGCCTTTAGAGAAGGCTTATTGTCTTTATTTAGTTTTTTCCCTGACCCAACATTACCTTCTTTCTCTGGTATAAGAACTTGTTTATCCTTTTCCTTATCCAATTCTTGCTTAAGCTTGATAGTTTTTACTTTAAGGTCATTCTAATATTTTATGAGAGAGGTCATGACCCTCCCAATACCTTCCATTTTATCTATAAATATTCATAGTTTCTTATTACATTCAGTGTTTTTATCCACTAGTATGTTGAATTCCATGCTCCTAAGGCTATCCTTCCCTTTCTAGGGAATTGCTATAGATTTGGGTTTCTTACTTATGGAGGTAGGGGAAACTTTAGTAGGGTGATTAAAAGTAGATGGGATGGAAAATGGGGAGAAGGGTTAAAGGAAGGTGTGGGTAGGGGACCCTTCCTCTTTATCTAGTAGGCCAAATTCTTCCTCATAAGGGTTGTCAGACAGGGTGTCTTTAGTTAAGGAGTCTTTAGTTGGCAGGATAGTCTTCCCATGCATGGTTTCACCATGTTTGATAAGCAAAAGGATGAGGCCATGGTGGATTATTTCATTCTTCTCACTGACCTAATATGTTAGGGCCATGGGTTTTAAGTATTTAAAAAGGTAGAATGGTAGACTGATTTTATACCCACAAAAGTGATTAAGAAGTAAAAAATGGTGAGAGAAAATTAGCATATATTTACCTTCAAGGTTTAAGTATTTGATTATTTGTAAACGTATTTAATGCAGGAGCATCAAGAAATCATCAATTATACTTATGTAAATATGAAAAATCATGTTAGAAGTTCATAAATAGTTGTTTTAGGTCTTGTCAAGTCTTTATATGTTCATTTATAGGTCACTTAGAAACATTTTCAGTATTCCTTTAAATTAAATACCTTCAAAAGTTTGAAAAGGCATGATAGGTCCTTAGGAAGAATTATTCATTATTAAAAAATTCCAAGTCATTTTTAACTATGCCTAATCCCTCTCCAAGGAATAATATAATATATATAATGAGTTAATAAATGAATATAAGAAGAAGACCATGTTTATAGGGAGTCATACGGTGAAGAAGGATAAACTTGGAATGGTCTTTACAAAATCAAGTTTAGTATGTTATTAATAATTCTTAACCATGTTCGGGGAGGTTGTGAGAATATGATGAAGTTTGAATCATAGGAGGAGGACTTAAATAAATCAAGGGAATAAGTGTAAGGTTAAATAATCTAGTCTTTAGAGATGTATGAGTAGGCAAGGATTGTATAAGGCTTTAAGGTCTATATGTTTGTGTATATAATAGTCTTTAGGTCTATTTATGTATTAATTGGAGTTTTTATGAATAAATAAGAGACTTGTGATTTATATTATTGTTCTCAAACAAATTCTTGGAAGGTATTTAACATGTTTATATTATTCGTTCATATTTTCCTATGATTAAAAAATACATGCTTTAGCTAAAGAATTTATAAATTTGTATTCTATGTTTCAGTCTGATAATTAATGATAATATTAAACATTTTGTGGGTGAATTAAGTTTTTATAATAATAATAAAAGGATGATATGTCGAGACCTTAATTCATGTATAAGAAAAGTCAAAATATTCCATTTTGAAAGGTCTCATTTTTCATATATAGTTCCAATCATGGAGATTAAGATCTAAGTAGAATAAGCTCAAGAAGCACCTAGTTGCAGGTAAAAATTAATAACTCAGAATTTTGTGGAAATTATGAATTGTTAATACTTGGTGAGACAAAATACATTTGTGCAATTGAATAAGAATCATTTTATTGTTTTATTCATTTAGTTTTGAATCATTTTATCATTTGTTCTTTTTGGGTTTGCAATGGTCATAGCCAACCACGCAAATAAATGTTATAAAAATTCTATGTATGGGATGACCATTTTGGTGGTAAATAGAGTAAGAAATAAACATAGGAGTTTCATATAATAAAATAGAGGAAACTTCAAAAAAAATATCTTTATTATGTAAGCTCATGGGTTAAAGATTTGAATGTGTACTAGTCATAAGTTCTTTTGGGATACAATTATGTTTGGTAATTGAATTAATAAGTGACATAGAGCCTGATAAATCCCCTTTGGAGTTAGTTTTAATAATAGAATAATTTTGCAAAAATATTGAGTCAAATGTTACGTAGTATTGACGTAGTTCTTTAAGTCATTCCAAACTATGAGTAGTAGTAACTAGGTAATACTCCATTGGTTTGATCTCTTAGTTATCCATTGGTAATGTTACATCAATTTGGTCTCATAAAATATCAATATTAAATGAATTATGAATTGAATTTTTAAATTCAATATGGTTGTAATATTTGAAAACTTGCCTTGAAGACACGTATAACATAGAGATGACACAACCATATTTTCTCTAAAATAGAATGAATTTCATTAGATATAGGATAGATCTCTTGAAGGACTCTGAAGAAATTGAGAAACATAGATTATTAGTTTTGATACATTAAGAATAAGAAAATTAAATGAATTCATTGGTTTTACACCACCAATAGGATTTGATATTCTTTTCTTCAAGAAGTAATCATTTACAAATGGCATGTGAAAAGTCTATTTATTGAAAAGAGAGGTTTATAAATATTCTTGATTGAAAACAATAAAGGAAATTGTTTATAAAGGAACCATAAAAGTGAGTCTCATAAATAATAAAAGCAAGTATATCAAGATTTAGTAAACCCCTATTGAAAGACAATAATTACTTATTGGTCTTGTAAATACTAAGGGGATAATCAAGTTGGACATAAGGTATATATCAGAACATAAGGGATAGTAAGGTTAAGTAGATTAGGTGTTATTCATCAGGGATAAGATAAAATATAAAAAAATGATCTTAAGATCAAACAAGAAAAAATACATTTATGAACAAATAAATGTTGTTGACAAAATATTGATCATAATGAAACAAAGTACAAGACAAATTTCAATCAGTACAAAATCAATAATAAATTTGATTTTAATTAATTTACAATTATTCCTAGGAAGGCTATCAATATCTCTGACCATCATTAGGGAATATCTTGTCATAAAAAACACTTCTTTTATGTATTTAGTATGATATCCATCCAAAAAAACTTATGCATCAATTCTAGCTTGTGACTCTTATCTTTGTAAGCTTTCTCCCCTGACACGGTATCTCAATAATTTATTTTAAATGTTAATAAAATACTATGTTAAAAATTTATTCATATAATAAAATGAGTAAATTTATCACACTCCATTATATACTAAAATCTAAAATCTGATTACATATGATAAACTAGTCTTATACACTTCATAAATATCACTCATAGCTCAACCCTTCAATTTATGACCTTTCTGTGGCTAAAAGGCTCATGTTGGAAATCTCATTGTGTCTAAATGATTATCTTATTATCTAGACCTAATATTTTGATTACCCAAATAAATTTTATCCCACATTCTACATAAAACATGATTTAAATCCTACTCTAGCAGTTATATATCTTCAACACTTTTTATCTTCTCGAAACTACCATCTAGAATATGACACTAGCATCAATGTTAGTTTCCCAAATCTAATGCTAGTGTTTGAACCTTTAAAATGGTCAAATATTAAAATATTTTCTCATATGTGGGTCAGTCTATTTGTCTTAACTAACCATCTTATGAGATCATTTCAAAAGGTGTGGTATAAATATAAAATAAAAGGTTATTCATTATCATCTAGCAATTACCAAGAAAATATCTATTAACTCATAATTAATCATTTGCATAACCAAATTTTACTACCTTGTTATTGCCTATTTCAAAATTAGTCATAAGATCAATCTTATTATAAATATGAATCATTCAAAGAGTAGTCCATGAATTTTTTTATCAAGTTACAAGTTAGAACAATACATGCACTCACATATAGCATATTGCACAATTGTTCACACACAAGCCCACATAAGGGGGATAACTACATTAGTCTAAGTCTATCTTCAAAGTATATGGATATGTATGCAATTTTCATTGATAGAGAGGTTTTTTAGGTTAGCTCAAATTCACTTTATCCCACTAACCCCTATTTTACAAGGTGACATGCCCAAATTGGAGGACCTAGGGTTTTGAGGAAAAAACTAATATTTAAAACCTATGTGTGTGATCTAAGTTGATAATTAAACCTAACAACTGTAGTTGGTCACTTTATAAAATGACCTATATTCCATACCAAATAGAAGCATTGATGGTAGTCCATACCCTGATGGTAGTGTCCAAGATGACATAGATAAAGTACTCAAAATTTGACAAATCATTACAGAACATCATCTTGTCTTTTCCTTCACTTACATCTGCCATATTCACCTACACATCGCTAAATAAGCCAAGTATTAGTTATTATTCATGATTTTACATTCAAATTATTGTTGGAATTATAATTTTTATATTTAACACTATATTATAATATTGTGATTATGAATTATTTAATTGGCCTACTTTTAAAACAACTTAGCACTTTTTTTAGTAGAATATTCTCCCCCTAACCCGTCCAAAAGGGTTTAACATTTGGTGAATTTGACATTTGATTCTTGGGTATATGCAAGATAATGGGGGATAAAGGGGGTATAAAGTGACACTTTTTCTTTGAAAATTATAGTAGTTGAACTTGAAGAGAATGGTAGAGACACTTGAAAAAATAATTGACAATGAAGTAAGAATATGAATTGTTTAATTTTGAATGTAATTTATAAATATATAATTTTTTTCGATACCCAAATGATAAAAGTGTGTGAAATAGATGCATTTATGACAATGGCTTGACCCTTTTTTGTGAAAAAATAAGGAGACTACATGTGTATGGACACGCTTTTTTTGAGTAAATGAATGAATTAATGTATGGAATTTCATATATGCATAGATGAAATGTTGAAGATCGATTAGGATAATTTTTATTAATTTTTTAATAAACACACACACACACACACACACACACACACACACACATATTTTAAATAATTTTATAATTTAAGACAATTAAAAATTTAGAACTACAAGTGTACAAACATAAATTCTTGACATTGAAAATCATTTTTTTTTCAAATCATAGCCAATGATGCATGGATTGGTCAGGTATGAGTTTTATAAAATTTTGATTAAAGGTCAAAAAGTTTTTAAAATATTTGTAACGATACATACATACATACATATATATATATATATATATATATATATATATATATATATATATATATATATATATATATATATATATATATATATATATATATATATATATATATATATATATATATAATGAGGTATGTTGTATATAAATTAAGTAATAATTATAAAAAATAGCTTAACATTAAAAAAATTATATATTTAAAAACCATGCTTTCCCCTCTATAAATCCATATAATTTTTTTTGAATAATAAAATCTACCTGATCAAATGTGTCAACAAAGATGAAAAAGACTCTTAAATTTCTTAAAAACCAAGTGGGTTGCTCCATAGCTGGTCTTAGGCTAGGTTCGGACCTCCCAAGCCTATATCCAAATCAAATTTGGAGGGAAAATATATAAAAAAAAGATTGAAATGTTACAAAGGGTGTACCCCCTTTTGAAGACCAAAAAGCTTATTAAATGTTTTTGCCTATTTTGATCCTTATATCAAAATAGGGTGTGTGTGATTTTAAAAGGGTGTACACCCTTTAGTATTTATGAATTTCTCTTGTTTTCCAATTATTTTTTCTCATTCATTTTCTTTTTACAAACTTCAAACTAGGTTTTCATGCTGAAACTTTGCAAATTCTTCAAATTCTTCATTTACTTTGTCTCTAGATTACTATAAATTCATCAATTTATACTCGAGACATGGATTTATTTGAATAAAGATAAATAATGGGGTTGTGTCATCATCACAAAAGACCAATTAAAAAGCTAATAAATGGGGAAAGTAAAGTGAAGAGAGAAAAAGAAAGAAAGAGACAACTAGATAGGAGAGTATCCATAAGAACTTCTAGGAAAGGTGAAGGTACTTCTTCCACACCAGGTAATATTTCAAATGAAATTAATATGCCCAATTTCATAGAATTTAATTTGGATATGTTTTCAATTGAGATAAGAGAATACAATCAATCATTGTTGAGTGATGAAATTCAAAATGTAGAACATGTAATTAATGAATTTATATTGAGTGATAAAACATATGAAGAAACACAATATAATGAAACATCCATCCATAATGAAGTTTTTGAGCTTGGTGATAATCAAAATCAAGTAATGAACCCATTTAATTATTATCCTAATAATGAGGAATTCAATTTGGTTGTATGACTAAATGTAGATAGTCAACCCTCTATTATCCCTGCTATGGTTGAAGTGGTAATACCATCTAATTTAATACACAATATAACTCCCACACCCACACATCAAAAAATAATGAGATGAACACAAAGGTATTTTGTTGAAATATATAAGAAAATAATATAACCTATGAAAGATAAAATGTCAAAAAAATTAGCTCAACATCATACGAAACGTGTATGGGACTATGCATTTGAGAATAAAAACCATACAAAATGATGTCAGCTATTTGTTCAATTAATGAAAATATAAAAAATACACCATGTGATGTATAATTAAGGGTTAAAAACATATAACATAGAGGGAAACAATAATTCAATAGTAAATAATCTATTTAAGGTATTTAAGGCAATAGGCAATAAAAGTCAGAAAAAGATAGTTATCTGGCAAGTCGCAGAATATTAGAATCAATAGTGAGTAATTCAACATATAAAGCTCAAAGTTCTTAGTGAAATAATTAAATTATTGAACTTAAATATAAAAAATTTAATAAATGTCATAAAAATAATAAAAAGGCCTTATGACCCCTTACTCACAAATTGTTGGGTGTTTAGTGGTAAACTCCCACAAAAAGATAATGTATTAGTTGAAATAACAAGACATATGATTGAAATTTTCTGGTCATGACAATACAAGGGTCACATATAATGTAAAATATGTTGTTAAAAGAAGAAAATATTCAAAAAACCATGAGCCACATGTAAAATATTTCTTAGACATGACCTAAATAGAATTTTATAAAAAGTTTATTGAAAAAATTAGTGGCTAATTGATAATTCATCAAAGGTCATTTGAGATGTGCATGAATTTCTATGTTAAAATCAACCAAGTACACACCACATGTTGTTTTAGGATACATGTTGAATTTGTTATGCATTTTGATTTTTTTTTTCATATACATTTTACTTTACATATTGATGAGATTATACAGAAATGTATGGTGTCTTCCCCACCTAAGACACCAAGCTAATTAATCTAAAGTCTTTTTTGTCAAAGACTTGAGGGACAATTGTTTTTCACCAAAAAATGTTTAGATGGAACTTGTAATAGTTGTGGTGGTTTTTCAAATTTGATGATCTATATACATGAAGAAATTTCACATAAATTTGGAAAGTAACTAGTTGATTATAAGAAGTACAAATATGTAAAGTATATGTTAAAAGATAAAAAAGAGTCATCAAGATGTGAGTTGGTTACAACCAAAGTTTATGTATTTGATTTCATGCTTGAATTCAAGAAGAATATTATCTACTAATATGCAAGACACATACACAAATCAAAATGGTTAGATAATCAATTCAAGCTATACAAGGACAACTTCATAATTGACACCATTATTTCAGTTATGGAATTTGCTAAGAATTACACACTAAAACCATATAATAAGGTTGAATCCTAATACTATAATTCAATTCATGTTGGAATTTTTATTCATATTACATTTATACATGCACCTAATAGCACAGATGATAACATAGAGATTTTGAGGGAGTACCCCTTTTATATGAAAGATGATAGATCACATTATCTAGAGTTTATCAAAGGTTTTTTTGAGATATTTTTATATAAATATGAATTTAAGAGAAATCATGTTTGATACACACTACATTTGGTCAGATAATTGTGTAGGTTAATTTAAGAATTCTTGAATATTTTACTAGTTATGTAGAATGCATAATAAGAATGGTGTTCAAAATTTTTGGGGATTTTTTGAGGTTGGGCATGGAAAAGGGGAGCAAGGTGGTTCATGTGAATATGTAAAAAAAGCCCTTAAAAAAGAGCAGGAAAAGCACAAGGATGGTGCTAATTTTATCGATGCTACAAGAATTGTGACTTGGTGTAATGATAACATTTATCATGGATCAGATTAATATTCTCATGTGTGAAGATTATTTTGGCTAATAGAGGAAAAACATAAGGTAATGTATGAATATTGTAGTTTAGTACATAGATCGAGTATTTTCCACTCCATTCAAATCTCAAATTCAAGTTCATGGGATCTTTATACTATGGATATTGGCATGTTTTTGTTTTGCATGTATGAAAGTTAATTTAATGAATGCAAGTCAAAATAATGGGTTGATGAATGGTATTGTAGACCCATATAACCTATAGAGAGTATCCATTCACTCCAAAAATTGATAGATCATGAAATGATGCCATCAATTGAGTTTGACCACATTAGAGATCTTGTGCAACTGGGTATAATTTATTCTTAATTTAAATGTACAACCTTGGTTGTATTAGTGATATCTTTATTTTTCCTATATGTGATACAATTTGATTATAATTTAAATGTAGGGCATGTGTTTGTAGTAATTTCACCTGAGGATAATGATGAGGGAATGGACTACTACTTATGTCATTGTGTAGAGGCCAAAAAAAGTTAACCATAAATGTCATAGATGGAAAAGAGCTAATTTATCTAAATAGATCTGTAGTGGTTACAAGAACCTAGATTTGTAGGTACTATCATAAAAAAATAAAATAATTACTATTTAAGGACTTTGAAACACACAGGGTGGTGTTTCATTATTCAAATATTGTTATTGGTACAAATATTTAAATGATAAAATATTATGGAAAGTGAGTGAATCTGACTATGCAATGATTCTTGAAACACTTGAAAACAAAGTTGATCTTAAAGGTACGTTAGATTATATTGGTAAGTTTATTTTGAATTTCAAATTAATATAGTTAACATGTTTTATTTATTGTATTTTAATCTTTAATTATTTTATCATTATGTATTTATTTCTATTTAAAATTTTTACTAACAATTTTAATATAGGTTAGTGGCACCAGATGAGCTTCCACCTTCACATGGTTGGTGTCATGAGTAGAAAATATTATCTTCTTGAAACAAAAAAATCCAAAAAATAATTCTTAGGGACATGTTTAACCCACATGAAGGCTAGATAAGTGTCTAAATAGGTCATAAGATAGGTCTAGGGTTAAGCTAGGTATGGGTAGTCTCAAGTAACACACTTAACACTCAAGTGTCATTTTTAGATTATTACACTTCGATACAAAAGGGGTTCCTAAAATGGTACCACCCAAGTAATTTATTCCACTCAAAAATACATCAACATATGATTGGATGAATCAAGCAAGATAAATCATTATCTCATGATGTTCACGAGGAACTAACATTTGAATTATAAATAGATACACAAAGAACAAGATAATATATAAAATGACAAAAAAAAGAAAAATCCATTGCAAAATGAACCAATAATAAGTACACAATAAGAAAATCAAAAAATTGAGCTTCTTTTATTGGTAAATTATAAACAACAAGATGGTGATATTTTATATTATTATGATAGTGATGATGATATTCCTACTAATATGACATATGAATAGTTGGATGAACTCAATTTTGATCTCCTTGAACATCTCTCATACAATATGTTCACACCTATAGGCCTTGGTACATATAAGTTCAATTCACCACTAGAGGATACAAGATCAAATACAAATAAAGGCAAGGCAAAGCTAACAAGTGAAGATGTGAATGCTTGATATATAATCCATCCTTCTTGGTTAAAAGCTTTAAGCCCACCTTACAAGGGATACTGCAAATATATCATGTTAATAATTTGGAGTCCTCACATATCTTACCACAACAAATTTTATAGATCATGATACAACAAGATGATCTGCACATAATGCTTTCTGTTTTATTTGAGCATAAGATGATATCTTTACCTCCTAATAGGCATAGGTTAGTAAGCAGGCTATCACATATAGAAGTATCACCATATTGTGATTGTCATAAAATAACAAACCATAATATAAATCATTGTGAGACACTAACAAAATAAATTTAGATGTACAAAAATGAAGGATGTATACATATTATGTAAGAAAAACAACAAAGACCTTAGATCTCAAAAAATCCAAAGCCAAAAGTACAATGGGACATACTAAAAAACACCCATGATAAGAACATGCAACTCTTATTACAAATATTGATGGGGATTATTAGGATAATCTCAATATTGAAGTAAATAATTGGGACATAGTTTGAAAAATTATAAATTTACAATAGATGGGACATGATATACATGAGTTACAACATTGTTCAATATATCCATAATCTCTTGGGTATATTATATTACCCATCACATGTTTAAAAAAAATAGTTGATACCCCCATATGGATAATGAATCAAAAATTGCATTTGACCTTTCATTTTGGGTAGCAGTGGTTGACGAATATGGAGAAAATAATGGAAACTACCAATTTGTATCTAATTTTTAAATTTGAAGATAGAGATTTTCATTCTACATGATAGATACGGTGATAAACTAATAATAACAACTTAGCGGAAAATTACCAAAATATATCAAAGAAGTGGAAATGATCCATCATAAACACTATTGACAAACAAAGCCACCATGTAGTCCTTTAATTATTGAGTGTGAGGACTTATGAGAATAGTTATTTAAAACCCAAAATGCAAAAATTCAAAAAAAAAAAATCAATAAAATACAAAAACATTCAAATAAAGTAAAAATATCAATATATGTATATATACACATACACACATTTACTAGTTCTTTCATAGGTGTTGTTTACTTTATGTTACTAGATAGCATATCCTTTTCTTTATATACACACATATGTTTCATGAGTACTTGAGTGTGATACAAATATACACTAGATACATGATACATGCATATATAGATGTTGGACCTTGTCTTCACCCACATAACACACTACGTTGGGGGTATCTACCACATTCATCATGATTGATACATGTTACATTATTTGACAATCACTTCAAATTATAGGGTTTAACTTATATACTAATGTTTACACATGTATATACTCTTACTTACATCTTAGAAAATGTATTAGATATGCTATGCTACAAGATATTTTACTAACACATGTATGCATGAACTAGTATGACATGTTTATGCGGGTTGATTATATCTCTCACTTATTCATATTTTAACACGACATACTTTAGTGTACATCTTGGGTCCTACCTTATTTTGACTATGAAACATTCGAACAAGATCCTTATTTACTGGCTATAGTGTGCTTGAGTGTTATTTATTTGGTATGCAGACATTTGAACATATCCTCAATTTGATTTTGTGACATTTGAACATACCCCTTATTTTTAGTATCTTTAGGCCCATTTTGTGTGACATTTAGTGATATTGTGTGTGTGCTTGATCATTTTTGATCTTTTTTTTGTTACTTATATACATTTCAATGATCCATATCATGCATTTTATAGCTTATTGTGATTGGATGTTACAAACTTCATTTATATATCTACTTCTACATGATACCACTGTATGTTTAGTTACTACATGATTGATACATATATGACATGGTTATCTTATCCTTTTGAGATAAGGTGAATAATAGGTTACATTCCCCTCACCTCAAAAAATGGGGAATGTCATAAAGACATGATTCCACATAGATAATTGTAAAAATTAGTATAATTTGATATATTTTATATTATTCAAATATACACTTGGGATAAAATTTTATGCATTTGGCACTGATTTTCATAAATTTGGGATAATGTTTTTCTAGATTTGTGACAGATATTATAGATAATTTATAAAGTAGACGTTACATTTTGACATATATTTTATCTTGAGACACATTAGAGGTGCATATGCCATGCAAATTCACCAAATCATACATGCATGTTTAAATTATACATTATTTACAACATATTTGATGAGGGGCCATGAACAAGGTTAATTCACTTCTCACCACACATTAATGCATTGACTTTTATAAGATTCATCGATTGAGACTTTTACCTATTTACAATAGTTGGATCCATTGAGTAGTATGATCAAGACTCAATGTCCTCAATGACCTTTGAACTACTCCCCATTTCAGGTTGAGATGGTTACCCATTTAACCTTGGCTAGATTGTCTAGATTAGGTTTACACTTGAGTTATATGGTTGAGATTCATCACTCCCAATAGCCTTAGCATAACTCACCCTTGCACCAGATTGGTAGCATAATCAATCTAAAATTCACTCTTCACATCTCTATGGTTCATTTGTGAACCTCTCTCTAATGATTCAATAAGGAAACATCATCACCAAAGCAAAGTACTAATGGGCAACATGGTTGCATCGCCATACAAGTCTATTCCATCCTTGCTATCTTTAATTTCAAGCATTTTAATTATTCATTTTAAGATTATATATACTAATTACAATATAACATGCACTTGATTATAGGTAATGCTCAAACAATAAATTAAAATCAAATACAAGGTGTGTTTTACACTATATGATACACATTTATTTAATTTAACTTAGTATTTTCATCTTTATGCATTAATAGATTAAGGTGGGTGGGGGGGGCAAATTTAGATACTAAAATCTGAATTTATATGACATAATAGTCTTGTACAACTAAAAAATACTAGTCATGGCTTAACCTTCAGTTCATGACCTTCTTATTACCAAAAGTCTCATGTTCACCATCTCACCATGCCTAAATAATTATCATATAGTCTGGCCCTAACATTTTGATGACCCAAGTCACTTTTAGCCTAAAGCCAACATAAAATTGATTTCCATCTTGAATAGATAGTTACAAATCCTCAAATTTTACCCTATAGGAACTAACATCTAAAATCTAACACTAGCATTGATGTTAGTGTCCCTACCTTAAAAATGATCAAATTGAAAATATCAAAATATTCATTGGTTGGCCCATTCATATTATTTAACCCTTATATGAGATTATTTCAAAATGTGTGGCATAAATACAAATCAAAAGTCATTGATTATCCATCTAAGTAATACCAAGCAAACACCTCTCAAACTCACACTACACTATTGAAAATGACTTGCATAACTGAGTTATACTACCATATTCTTCCCTATCTCTAAATTAATCATAGGATAAATATTCTTATAGGTTTAAAGTATTCAAAGAGAGTAGGCCATGAGTAATATTTGTCAAGTTACAAGCTAGATCATTATATGCACTCGTATATGTCATATTGTATAATTGTTCACACATAATCCCACATAAGAGGGATAAATACATTAGTTTGAGACCCTCTTTAGAGTATATGGTTATGTAGGAAACAATAATTGATAGATGGGTATATAAGGTCAGTTTGAATTCACTTAAGCCCACTAACCCCTATTTTTCAAGGTGACATGCTAAGTTGGAGGACCTGAGGTTTTTAGTAAAAGACTAACTTTAGGAACCTATGTATGTGATCTAAATTGATAACTTGAAAGCTAATAGTGAATTTTAATAGGCACAAGTGGTTGTTATAGAAAAGAGTCTACATCTTGAGTTGGAAAATAACATTAAAACTAGGAGAGAATTACAATGGTAGTGTCTAGAGTTAGATAATAGTGTTTGGGCTAATGAAGAGAAAATTTATAGAATCTGATAAATCAATAAAAAACATTAGTTTTTCTTATTTTGTACCTATACCTATCATATTTATCTATGCATAATTGAATAGTCAAAGTATTATTTCTCCTTCATATTGTAACCTTTAGAATATTGTTTGGCATTGTAATTTTATATATTTAGCATATTCTTAGATTCAACATATTTATCATAATATTATAAATATGATTCATTTAACTAGTTTACTCTTAAAATAGTTTTTTCCAATATGATTAGTTTACTTTTAGAATACATATTTATCATAATATTATAATTAGTTTACCAAAAATGCCTCAGTTATATGTTTGTAGTAAAATATGTAGTTTCTTGATGTTATTTATGATGTGTTTCCTATGTATATAGGTATTTATGTATTCCTTGAGAAAATTAGAAATGTGGATTTTATTAAACCCATTTGACATAGATCACACATCCACCAAAGTGAATAGTGACCACCAAGTTACATCACATGGCATGATCTCATGTTCTATGTGAATAAACTTTCCAAAGTTCCTATATGCTTTCATGGACATGTCAATAGTTATAAAACCACTTAAGGAGTGTCATTATGATCACTATATCATACATAAACTAGTGAATTCAAAAAATTTAACTGATACTAGTCATCCATAATGACTTGTGACCCTAACAAGTAGGCCACGATCGTGACACTTACTGCAATCATAGACTCCTAGACTCATGAAATCCATGAGTTTTTATGTGATAAATATGACTCTATTGATCCCCTAAATGACTATAACTTACCACTTTTCCTCTATGGATTTCAAAAACTCCATGGTTCAAGTGTATGAACTTCAAGATGGCCATGGATCTATTATAAAATCATAGACCACTTAGTAATCATGTCAAGTCTGATATGGGCTCTGCTAGACTATAGAATTAATCGTGATTACATTAATATTATGAATACTATGTGGACATAAATAATTTAAGACTATAAATTGTCTCTAAATAACTTAGATAGCCAGATTGATAAAATGTGGCCATTGTAAGAATTGAAGCTTAATAAAAATGAGGCCACCATGAATTTTCAACCTTAAGGTTACAAAATAAAATATGTGTGACCACCAAATACAAAAAAATAGAGTTTCATAGTGAAATGTAACCCAAATGTGATATGATAAACCTTATACAAAAATACTAAAAAATACTAATATATTTTTGGGTAATACGATATTTCCTCTTTGCCTTGGGTGATATTGCATCAACACCTAAGGTAATTTAAATTCTCCATGAGATCATACTCATGAACTTATTGTAAGATCCTATTTTTTTTTATGTTTTGTAAATTTTAATGCATTCACGCATGTTGCATCTTCAGCTTCTCAATCCTTCTAATTCATCAAGTACTCAATATACTCATTGCCTCTAGTTTTCATGTCAATCTATATATTTAGAATGGATTCCATCTCCTCCTATACCTTTGGTGGTAACTACTCTTGCCAATCAATAATTGAAAAATCCATGCTTTATGTAGCCTCATTTATTTGTCCCACCACATATGGGTAAAAATTAGATACATTAAAGATACATAAAATCCCTATTCCATCTGAAAAGTCAATCTCATAAACATTAATAGGGAATATTTTAAAGATTTCTCAAGGCCATATTTTCTTCCACTTGATCTTGTTATATTAACATTTGGGAAACTTATCCTTACACATTTATACTAATCCCAAGTCCCCAACTTCAAAAATATGCTATTTTATTTTTTGGTCATCATGTTCTTTATATTTTCTAGCTATTTCCTCTAATATTATTTTCACTTCCATATGCACATCATTCATAACATGTGTGTACTCTTAACCTTCATAACTTAATCTATTCATTTCAGTAGTGGTTATTAATTCACACACTCCTCTGGGGGATACTCCCATACATAATATTGAAATGAGTCATATTTTTACTTCTATTAAATGAATTATTATATGGCTTGTCACCAACTAAACATCTCATAAAATTGCCAAGAATGTGATTCACAACCTCTATTTTCCCATCCATTTGAGGATGATAGGATAAAACAAAGTCTAATATCATGCCAAAATTTATCCATAACATCTTCTAAAAATGTCCATCAAAATTTGTATCCCTATTTGATATAATTATTTTTGGAACCCTTTGTAATATTATAACCTCTTTAAAGGAAATGTTCACAATAACAAAAATAGAGTCATTGCCTCATTTATTTCTTTAAAAAACAAGAACAATATCTATTTTTAATGCATCACATGGTCTATTTAGAATCGTTAATAGTTTATATAAACTTTTATTTTGAATTTTACATTTAGCATGTTGGAAAACTCCATACTTTTACACATAATTATTCACATCCATGCTCATATGTGGATAATAATAATTATCACTCAATTATTTAATTTTTTTATCATACCCAGAGTGACCAGTAAGGCCTTCAATATGATTTTATTTCAATTGGTTCTCTCTCATGGAACCTTGAGGTATGCATAACCTCTTTCCTTTGGATAACAAACCATCTCCAATCATATACTATAGCCATGGAGATCTATCCTTTTTTTTTGTATTCATGCACAATGTCCATGCATCTCTAAAATTCAAATCTTATTGATATAAATATTTCATTGAGTCAAACCCAATTATATATATATATATATATATATATATATATATATATATATATATATATATATATATATATATATATATATATATGTATATATATATATATATATATATATGTATATATATATATATATATATATATATATATATATATATATATATATATATGTATGTATATGTGTGTGTGTATATATATATATATGTATGTATGTATATGTATGTATATGTATATATATATGTATGTATATGTATATGTATATATATGTATATATATATATGTATGTATGTAGGTATGTATCTCATTCATAACAAGAGTTTATCTACTTAAGTAATCCACAACTTTATTTGATTGCCCACTTATATGTTTTAAAATAAAATAATATATTTGAATAAATTCCACTCATTTAAAGTGTTTATGATTAAATTTAACTTGGATATTTATGAAATTAAACTCCTAATAATATGTGTACAAAAAAATCTTTTGACAATAAATAATTATGCCACTTTCTTAAGAGATTGCACCATTGCATAAAATTCTTAGTCATAGATTGGGTACTTTATATTTGATTCATTAAATTTAGAACTAAAATAAGAAATGGGCTTATCTTTTTGGCTTAGTATAAATCCTATTGCTATCCCACTTGCATCACTATCCATTTAAAATAATTTTTCAAAATATAGCAAAGCTGACATTGGCTATTTTGTTACCTTTTAATTCAAAAATTGAAACTTATCCTATACTAAAGTTTTCCACTAAAACTTCCTTTAGTATACCTTCATAGTTTTTATAATGGTTGCACATATACCACTAAATTTTATAATAAAAAATCCATTAAAAATTGAAAACTTATGGACTCTTCTTACCCCAAACATGTTCCTTGTTCAAGGCCACTCTATAATTGCTCTCAATTTTTTGGGATCCATATTTAACCCATCCTTTAAGACCACAAATACCAAATATATAAAATCCTCTTGCATGAAGTTTCAATTATATATATTCACAAAAAAAAATTATTCTTTCATCTTATTTAAATCAAATCTCAAATGTTTTAAATGCTCTTCTTTAGGATGACTTAAAATAAGAATATTATCCAAATAAACAATTACAAACTAACTCATAAATTCCTTCAACACTTCATTCATGAATCTCATAAATGTGCTTGGGAAATTTCATAAACCAAGTGGCATAATAAACCACTCATAAAATCCATAACTTGTCTTGAATGCATCTTTCACTCATCAATTTGTCTTATCTAAATATGGTGATATCTGCGCTTCAAATCTATTTTAGTGAACTACTTACCTCCACTCAAAAATCTATAAAGTCATCCATTATTCACAATGGAAAACTTTACTTAATAGTTATCTTGTTTATTTCATGTGAGTCTATATACTTTATCCATTCTCCACCTTTATTAGGTGCTAACATTGTTGGGACTTAAAATGGACTCAAATTATCTCATATTAAACACTTTACAAGAAACTCCTACACACTCTTTATCTCTTCATTATCCATAGGATTCAATCTATAAGTTGTATTGTTTAGAAAAAAATTCTTGGCACTATATCCATATGATGGAAAATGATCCTCATAGGTGGTAGTCCCTCTAGTAATTCAATTGACACAACATGAAAATATTCTTCCAAAAAATTATGAATTTAGATAATACAATCACTCATCTTAGTGGTTATCACACTTTATATAGGATTTTATTTTAAAAAAATAGGTCTCTTATATATTTTACACCTTCAAAAATTATTTATCATAAACCATCATCACCTTAAGACTATTGTCTACCTATTCTCCTCTATTTTTCAATGTTCTCAAAGTGAACTCCCTTCCATCCTTCACAATCATAAAGGTGTTTTTCTACCATCAGACTCAATTCTTATATAAAATTACCATGGCCTTACCAACAAAAAATGATACACATCGATTTCCATACATCACTCATTCACCAACACTTGATGATTCTTAACCAACCATGAATCCTTGTATGGAGTTGGATGTACTAACCTTTTTAACACAAGTTTTTCAACTATTTATTGAGATACAATACTATTCATGCTACCACTATCAAAAACTAATTTATAAAACTTACCTACCACTTATAAATAGTCTAGAATAAACTATTTCTTTGTATTGGTTTAGTTATCTCCTTGGATAGTTTTAGTAACATGCTTTTCAGCATAGAGATTCTCTTTATTATGCATCTTCTTCATGTTTTGAATAGACAACACTATCTTCACCAACATGATAAATATGTCTTCTCATTTCACCCTTTATTTTACTATTTTGATGCTCTTATGAACACTCAAAATCTCTATGTCTAGCTTACTTATTGCACTTAAAGTACCTACCCATGAATCATATACCTCTTACTCTTCTAAAATATCTTCTTCCTCTGGAAGAATAATATATTTCTATTGTATTGTTATTTTGAGATATTCTTGGTTCTCCATCATGATTTGACTATCATCTTCCACAACTGATTTTTATTCTTCCTCTTATGGATCTTCCTCTACCTATATATTTCATTTCTTGGCTACTTAGAAACTTTTTTCTACCTTAAATGCACATTGATAGGCTTCTTCCATAGTTCTTAGGTTCAAGAAACTAATTTCATCTTAAATGGAAAGACGTATCCCATTCACATATCTTGACACCTTAACTAAATCATCTTCCACATGTCCATCTCTTATAGTTAGTCTATAGAACTCCCTTGTATATTATTTTATGCCCATCTCCTTTTGTCTCATGTTTTGTAATTTCTTGAAAAAAATAATATAGTATGTGGAAGGCAAGAAGTTGGCCTTAAATGTTTTTCACCATTCTATTCCAGTATTTAAACTTCTCCTTATCTTTTCTCTGTCTCTTAATTTGTAAATTTTCCCACTATAAAGATGCATGGCCCTTTAGTTTTGTGAAATCAAGCTTCACCTTCTTGGGTTATTCCATTGAATCATAATTAAATTATTTATCCATCTTTGTGATCCAATTTTTGAGTTCCTAGGGGTTTATAACTCCACTATAACAAGGGGCATAATTTTTTATTATTGTTAATCTTTGTCACAACTTTGAGAAATATGCTCTCAACTTCATTATTAATATATTTCACTTCAATTTCGTGATCCCTTATTTATACTTCATCTTTACTTACATATTTAACATGTATTCCTCTTCTTTGTGTTTTCATTGCTTCCAATCTGTCTTGGATTCCTATCATCATTTTTGACAAGTCTACAACTCTAGGTGCCCCCACTCTTGCACCTCTCATAATAGCATTACCTTAGTGTATCATCACCTTACCTAATTTCAATATTTTATTTCATAACTTAAAAATTAACTCAATTTTAGTATTAACACACAACCCAATAAGTATAAGACATTTCTCTCATACCAATTGGTGCAAGTGGGAATCAGGAGGACAAATTAATGGCATCCTCACTTCTCAATAGTAAAATTTTCTCACTTTATCTCTTAAAACATAAGACATAAAACAGGTTTAAATACATCCTTCATTTAATTATAGATAAAATTACAATCACAAACACAAACTAAAATTGGGATTATAGTGTTCTCCCATAACTTAAAGGCCTTAAACTTTGCATTCTTTCCTCTTTGTTTTATTTATTTGGGAATGTAGTTTCATCTTTTGTCCTTCACTTATATAGATTCCTCATTTTAATTTTTAACCCTAACACTTCAAATTATATAACTAAACCATGAATAAACCCTGAATGTACAACCCTATAGATAGCTAAACCATACTAAACCATAAAATCATTTTTACTAGAAATGAAGTGACTTGTGACCATTGTGAATTGATATATCTCATTAGTAACTTTTGAAAGAGAAAAACATTCTTTAGTTTGATGTATGTAGTGACATATGTTATTGTTTGAATTTATTTGTGATGTGATTATTGTGTATATGGGTATTTGCATATTCCTTGAGAAAATGGGGCCCATATATTTTATTAAATATACTTGATAGAGATCATACATATGCTAAAGTGAAATGTGACCATAGTGTTCCATAAGATTATGCCACATGGAGTGATCCTAGGGTCTATATGTACACACTTGAAAAATTCCCTTTATACATATGTATTCCATGAATAAAATTAAATACACTTAAGAAATGTCACTATGATCACTACATAGTATGTAGACTTATGAATAAAAAATTAAATTGATAATGGTCATGTTTTTACTCAAGACTATGCCCTTAATAATGTCTTGCAATCCAAATAATTAGGCCATAATTATGATACTTCTCACAATGATCAAATCCAATACTCATGAATTATGTGATTTTTTATGCGACCACCATGACTAAATTGAATATTTGAATGACTACGATTTTCTACCTGTTCTCTAAAGACTTCAGAGACTGTGGATATCATGCACAAAATTTGAGGTAGCCACAAATACACTACAAAATTAGAACTCATGTAATAATCATGTTGGATCTAATGTGTACTCTATTAGACTATAGGCTTAGTTGTGATTGCATTAATACTATGAAGAGTATATGGTTGCCAATAATTTAAGACTATATCTATTTCTATAGAACTTAGATAATTAGAGAGATAAAATATGGATACAAAAAGACTTGGAACTTAGGAAATTATGAGGTCACCATCACCTTGAAACCTTAAGGTTGTGAAATGAAATGTATGTGACCACAAAATTCAAAAACTTAGAGTTTCACAATGAAATGTGACTTGAATTTTATCTTTTTGATCTCAAAATGTGATTCAAGAATTATTTTTCAAAAATAATAATAATTTCCTATTATATTTTTGGATGATTCAATATTAATTTTTCACCTTGAATACTCCTACATCAATATAATTTTTTACCTATACTTGACATACATGAATTATATGTATACATTTGACTCTTTATCCCATCCTCTCATAGCCATTCATCTATATATGGACTTGGCCTTCCTAATTTATTAGTAATCATATATAGGCTCTCCCTAGTTAGGTCCTAAATGATATAGTATCCTAAGAAAACTTTCACTATATTCCAAATCACTATATTTGTTGATCTTGGATGGTTCTAGCTATAGTCAAACACTATTGATTACTGACAATGTTTGATTTCATCAATAATGTTCTAGGTTTTTTAAACATTTTTTTTCAAATTAAAATCCCTCCCTTGGGTCAGCCCATATGTTTCACATATCGATAATAGTGGGAAATTATCAAAAGAGTATTCCATATATACACATCAAATATAAGTCCATTACAATCTAGCATATATATAGGATTGCACTTTTACATTGGGGAATACATTTCCAAATCCTTGAGGCACTATCCTAAAGCATAAAAATATGGAAACTCCTCAAAGTAACAATCCATACACCAAACTTAAACATCTACAACAAGGTTAACTTGTCATATTGTCAAGTGTTGAAATCTAAAGAGTTACATTGCCTTATAACATATCAATATTGAATAAACATATACATAGGTGGGAGAACTATAAGTGGTTTAAACCCTCTTCAAAGTATTATAACGTTGGAAAACTTATGTGTGATTAGGGTTATCTAACCCATTTTTATATGTCAAACAAGTGTCAAAAGTGGAGTTAGGGCTTCAAGGCAAAGTTGGAAAATAACTCAATTTATATACATGATTGAGGGTAGAAAGCTACTTAGAACACATATTGATAGGCAAGCATAATGATCTATGAAAAAATATAATATTAAAACTTATAAAGATAGTCATAATAAATATTGGACACATATAATTTCCATAGAAGTCTTAGCCTTACCAAAAACCTTCTAGTATATTTTGATACTCTATTACTTGAGTTGAGAAACTACAAAGCCATTGCATTTTGTTTGTGATGACTGGGTAGACATAGAGCATAAAATAATAAAAATAAAAAAGTACTCTATCATATTATCATTTATATAAATATATATCTTAATTTAAATCTCAATTTTACATTTATATTTGTGTTACTGAATGCTATAGTTTATGTAATCTAAATTATTCTAGTTCTACCTTGTGTAGATCACTAAATATAAAATAAGTTAGAACATTCTTATGAACTGAACCTTTATTTTTTATCATAGTGGCATTATCCTAAATTTATGTGTTAACATATTATAATGGAACACATACCGATGAACTTAATGGTGTAGATAATACATAAGGGAAGAATCTTTTTATTTTTAAAGGTGGAATTAGTAAGCAACCTGATGATTCAGATAATATCTTGAAAGTAATCCCAGAGGATGAGAATTCAAATAATGATAAGCTTGTCACATCTAAGGAATAACATGATCCCTTAAATAATACTAATATACCTTTTAGAGGCATAAAATATAAAATAGGTATCCATATTATTATCCCTACTCCTATTATAACTACATCTACACCTATGGTTTCACATGAGATGCCCACTCATAGTGTGTGGGATACATAAGATATTCCTCATATTTAAGTGGATATCCCTATATAATATTATTTTATCCCTCCTAGGATAGATACTTAGGTGAAACCATATAGTACTAAAGATTCATTATGAAAATTATCCTTAATCTTCAAGCTATGGTTTTATAATTGGAATAAGTGATCCAAAACTCAAAAATATTTGGTTGAAAGATAATTCAAGAAACAATAACAACACAATAACAATAATGCTATCTTTGAGAAGAGATGTTTTATTCATCAAATTTGCAGGCTGAAACATATACCTATCTATGAGAAGAGATGTCTAATTTCCATTTCAAGTTACATCTTCATTTATACATTTTTTGAAGATATGAGGAAGATGTGGAAGGTCACCAATCTCCAGGGATATTAAGTGGTTTGACTTCCATGATTTACAACAATACAAAATTTGAGGAATTACTTCAATTTAGAAATTTACTATTTTTAGACTGCACTACTAAAATTGAAATTTGGGGCACTTCCATTTATTTTTCAAGGGTTAAAACCCATTGAGAAAATATCTATGCCATCTCACAATGTTCCTCTCATTCTTATCTTTCCAATGGCTCAAATGGGTAGTAAAATGAAACTATGGTGCAAAAGTTATGGCTCCCAAAAGTTCTACCACCAATTGGGGTAGAACCATTGCCTAGATTATCCCCTGAAATGTTGCTCAAATAAATAAGGTTATTCTAGAGTGAGCCATTTGACTAATTATTTAAAAATCCAATGGCCCTAGATATTTTAGCTTATCCCTTACCTAAAATATTTTTGGCACCCAATATGACATTATATGTTGGTAAAATCAATCTCAAATAATACCTTAGAGCCTTTCACATAACATGTTTGCACTGTGTATCCAATCATAAGTTGACTAAGTTGTTTCCAAGGAATCTTAGGGACTATGATTTATGATGGTTCTATGACCTCCCATTCCATTCTATACATGCATTCAATCATTTGGCCAATCAACTCTTAGCACACTTTTTAGTTGACATGAGTAAGAATTTGTCCTATGCTCAAATTTCAAAATTTAAGATATGACCCAATGAATTTATTATAGGTTAAGTGATTCATTACTAGACCATACTATCTAAGATGGAAAATCCTATGTATGATAATTATTTGCAAAATATATTATAGTAAATATGTCTTTCTCTACTACATGAGTCCATTATGTTCAAATGCTTCCAATATTTTGATTCTTTATGTTATTTGGTGAAGGACTATGAAGTTAAGCTCCTTTATATGAATAAGATAAATTATGATTCCAATCATACAACTAATTTTGGTGAATTTTTTAATAAAACACAACTTCCAAATTTAAAGAGAATGAGAAAAAATAATAGTTAATGTAATGTCATAAATTACCAATTGGCATGTCATATAAGCTTATCAAAGGATGCATTTTACATGATTATCCAGACCTATGAATAATATATGATATAATTTACTTGAGTGAAATATCATCTCTTCCTTCATAAAATAAAGTTGCTATGAATAGGGCACCAACTAAGGGATTTCATATCAATTCATATTATGACTATCACTCATGCCTAGGACACTCTACAACTAGAATTTTTGGGTTAAGACATAAAATATAGGATGCAATAGATGACAATATTATTTATCTCAATGATACTCTCACCTATGTGAATGATACAGTGGAAAAACCTAATGGGAATACAAAATTGAATTTATTTTCTAATCCCTTTCCAAATCATGCAACAAAATAGAACAAGACTAATCCTGAGGTGCTTATGACATAAAAAATATGTTTTCCTCAAATTACTTATGATTCGAATATGGAATAAGAGGATCATCCTATTGATGGTGTTATTGGTACACTTAAGGATGCATAATTACGTAGACATACTATCACATTTGATAAGCATGATATTGTTGATGATGCTTTTATTAATGGGTAATTATTTTTTTGTGCTTACATTGATTCACAACATGTACATAGGGTCATGGTGGATAATGGGTCAAGTGAAAATATTTACACTATGACACTTCTTGCTACTCTTAGATACACACATGAGGATTTAATTGATAAAATAAATAAAATGAAAGGATCTGATGGAAAGAGATAAAAGCTTCATGGGAAAAATATGTTACCACTTATGGTAGAGCATGCAACAATTATTACTTTATTCTTAGTTCTACCCAATATGGGGGCATTCAACATGTTACTAGGATGTCCATGAATAAATAATATTCATATAGTACCATATTTGATACATTGATGTGTGAAGTATATCTATATAAATTGAGTGGTTATATCTCTTAGTGTTTAGTATAAGTATCTTATTTAAACAAAGACATTTTCTCTTAAATATATACCATATCCTATTATACAACATCTACAGGTTCATTCTAAAAAATTAACTTGGAAATAATTAATTAATCTTCCTTGAAGCCCAGTTGTTGAACATATACTACATCAAATGTATATTAAGGTTACACAACATGTATTACCTAGTCATGCACATCCTAAATTGGTTCTATGGATTGATCTACATGTTCCACATTAAGCACCATATTATACTTTTTGTGTACACCATAGTTTCAAGGTTTCTATGGTTTTTAGATCTCCAAAATATACATAGGTTCATATGCACTATGATTTTAATGATGGATATGTTATAACACATGATCACTTGTAAAATTGCTATATAAATACATATGTCACTATCCACCCACTACATGTGACATAAGCCTCCATTGATATAGGTCCTACATGTAAGAATCTCATTGATGGGATAATTAGTTAGCATAAACATATTGAAATAGAAAAATTAATAAAATAATAAAAAAATACAAAAAATTACAATATTCAAAAAATAAAAAATAAGGATCTATACATATATGTTTTACTAGATTCCACAATTGATATTTTACTTATCATATATATAGGATAGATAATGTACCAATTTTATACACACATTATTTCATGATATACATGAGTTGGATGCAAGACATACATGTTACATATGACACATGGACACACATATGCATGACATTCCTTACACCTAGGGCCTACCTTTCTACATTGGGGGCATGCCTATAATGGGGGCATCTTGGTACATATTTATAGGTTACATGTTTTTATGACCATTATAGTGATCAAATTAAGCTAATTATACTAATTATACATGACTTTCTCTTACATATCTATTTTGGGGGCTAATTCTATGGATATCATACTTTTTTACGCTTTGATGATGGCATATATTACTTGTGTAGACTAACATTTCTTATTCTATGAATGTTTGATGTTGATGATTGCTACATTATGTGATCCTTGATTGTGTATTTTATTGTGTGATGATTAGTGTGTATGACATTTAATGTTGCATTATGTGATCCATGAGTGATTATTGATGACCATTACATTATGCGACCATTTATTTGTGACATTGACTATTATTTTTGGTGTTTATATGAGTGAAATGATTGTGTGTTATCACATCATGTATTAGTTATTTTTTATGTGGCTTTTATGCACACCAAATCATGAATGAGGTAACTTATAATGTTTTGGGATCTTTATGGAGGTAGATTCCACTCCATAGAATGAGTTGTAGCTATGGGTTAAATAGGCAAGTGGTGGAATAGTCAGGTGAGCATGTAGGTTGTTAACCAAGTGTGTATGGGTGAGTAAAACCTAAAAAAAGACCAAAATCCTATTTGGGTGGGATGGGTGATAGTCTAAGTTATGGTGGGTAGATCTCAAAATAAAATCAAAAGAGGGAAAGAAGGGTAAGGTAGAAAAGGAATTCATGACTAAAGAATGTTCTTTTATTCAAACTAATTTCAAAGAGGACAAAGGCTTGAAACTAATTTCAAAGAGGACAAAGGCTTGAAACTAATTTCAAAGATGACATACATGTTATATATGACACATGGACACACATATGATTGACATTCCTTACACCTAGGGCCTACCTTTCTACATTGGGTGCATGCCTATAATGAGGGTATCTTGGTACATATTTATAGGTTACATGTTTCTATGACCATTCCAATGATCACATTAAGCTACTTATACTAATTATACATTACTTTCTCTTACATATATATTTTGGGGGATAATTCTATCGGTATTATACTTTGTTATGATTTGGTGATGACATATATTGCTTATGTATACTAGCATTTCTTATTCTATGAATATTTGATGTTGATTTTATTACATTGTGTGATCCTTGATTGTGTATTTATATTGTGTGATGATTAGTGTGTATGATATTATGTGATCCATGAGGTGATTATTGATGACCACTAAATTATGTGACCATTTATGTGTGGCATTAACTATTATTTTGGGTGTTTATATGAGTGAAATGATTGTGTATTATCACATCATGAATTACTTATTGTTTATGTAGTTTTTATACACACCAAACCATGAACGAGGTAGCTTCTAATGTTTTGGGAAATTTATGGAGGTAAACTCTACTCTAGGGAATGAGTTGTAGCTATGGGTTAAACAAGTAGGTGGTGGAATAGTCAAGTGAGCATGCAAGTTGTTAACCAAGTGTTCATGGGTGAGTGAAACCTAAAAAAAGACCAAAATCCTATTTGGGTGGGATGGGTGATAGTCTAAGCTATGGTGGGTAGATCTCAAAATAAACTCAAAAGAAGGAAATAAAGGTAAGGTAGAAAAGGAATTCATGACTAAATAATGTTTTTTATTCAAACTAATTTCAAAGAGGATAAGAGCTTGAAACTAATGCTTACATTTAGTTGTTGCATACTAACACACAAACATAGTGAGGAGTCTAAGGAAAAAGGACATAATTAACTTATAGATTGTAACCAGAGGTTGATATCACTAGGATTGATATTGAAAAACCAAAGAGAGGGGTTATTAATAAGACACTAAGATTACCTAATTATGTTATTGTAAAAACTAGGAGGCTATATCAAAATATACCCTTTGACACTATTCAAAACCAATCAATAGTCAATCTTAATGATTATGATATATGTCAATTCAAAATAACTATTTATATTTTTAATCTAGACAAAGTTCAATAATCAAGTAGATAAGAAAATTTAAAATTATTATTGCATATAATGAAATACTGAGTTATAAGCTTGAAATAAATTCATAATCAAATTAGGTTAGATAGGATAAAGTCCCTTGTAACTAGAAAAATGTGAATTATAACTACTAAGAGTGTCATAAATAAGGAAAAATAAGACAAAATAGATCAAAGGGATCAAAATGATCATGTGAACAAGGGATATAATCATCACTAAGACCTTCATGTGAAAGAGCAATAAAATATATAGTTTTTGTGGTTGATTGACCAAATTAAGGTCTTTAGATTTTCCCCCCTTTTATTCTAGTAATGTAATAAACTGAAAGTACTAGATTAAAATAAAAATAAGAACATGTCCCTATACTTACCCACATGAATATAATCTAGATTTGGCCCACTTATTGGTCAAATAAGTGGATATAATTTGGAAAGAAATATGTGAAGAGGAGACACATAGTGTGGATGCCCCTTGTACTGAACCTAAGTATGTAATGTGAATGTGTGGAGAATAAGGCTCACTTTCCCCCACTATGATATCTAGACTAAATTTGAGTACATAAATTGAATTTGTGGAGAAATAAGGCTCACTTTCTCCCTCTTGATATATAGACTAAATCTGAGTGTGTAAATTGAGTATGGTGGAATGCTTTGGATCAACCACTATAGATGGTCGTATGACCCAAACTAGTGAAAACTTGGTGATGATACTAATGGTGATATTAAGTGTAATATAAAAATAAGGATCAAATACTTGTTCTCTACATCATTCCCCCTAATCCTAAAATCTTAGAAATGTAGTTTTGTATCAAAATATTTGAGTAAATTGGTATACCTAAGTCAAAATTGTATATTTGCATATTTGTATCTGTGTGGACTATATGTTTGAATACCTGTGTAAACATGTGCATTTGTATATATAAAAACCTATGTAAACTTGTGTGTCTATATATCTGAATGCATGTGTAAACATGTGTATCTATATGTTTGACAACCTATGAGTCTAAATATCTAAATACTTGCATGTTTATATATATGGATGCCTATGTAAACTTATGTACCTATATATCTGAGTGTAAACTTGTGTGTCTATATATCTGATAACCTAAGTCTATATATATGAATACCTATGTAAACCTATATATTTGAGAACATATGAGTTTAAATATTTATATTTGAATGGATTATATATCTGCGTAGACTTGTGTATCTAAATCTATATAAAAATTTATGCCTAAAGTAATATGTGTATATCCCCCCCTTTGGTGAGAGAACCAAGATTGTGGTGAGGGTATGTAACCAAAAGTTGTAATGCTCAATTGTAATAGTTTTTATTAGCAGGTATTATATTGATGTATGTTCAAATAGTGTATTTATTGTGATAGAGTTGATACTTGAATGTGTAATTGGATAAATATTTTTTCTATTTTGAGTGGAATTATTGTTATATCATTTTTATCATTTTTTAGAGTTTAAAATGATTAGAATATTATTTTAACCAATATGGGGTGTTATACATCGATGTCAATTTTCACATTCAAAAAATGATTCACAAATCAATGCTATGGTTCTCAAGCTATGGCATTAGCAAGGAATTTATATTAGTCAATAAAATTGGCATGCAAGGTTAGCCTTAATAACATGGCATTGGGTAAGTATGACTTAAATAGGTCATTTGATTAATTTAGAAATTCATTTGGAGTATTTGAGTTGAGATTAATTATATGTCTGAGTGGGAGAAACATGCTAAGGAGATGAGGAGCCATCTTGACTCACTACGAGGAAGTTAAGGCATGAATTCAAGCTGATGAGGAGGTTCACCTGGTAAAGAACCCAAATTGTTTCCTACTTTTTCTATTTATACTACCTTTTTACTAAAAATTAACTAGTTTAGGGCCTATTTTATAAAAATAGTACTAGTGTCCTTGTTTGGGCACTATTATCCAAGACTTGATGCTAGTGTCCAAGATGTGGTGCTACTATCTAGTGCTACTATCATGTATGTAATGCTAGTGTTTAGTAGGCCTAAGTTGTGATGCTAATTATTATTAACTAGTTTTTTATGTGTGTTGTTATCTATTGGTTTTAATTTTTCTTTATTGATGACTAATTTGGTTGTAATTTTATAAGTTGATGCCTATATGAGAGGATTTAATGCTAATCAAATGATGGAGATCTTGAGGGGTCTACCCTTGGATAATGCTAAGATGGTTATGCATGAGAGAGTAATTTTGAGATATGTTACATTCTTGGATCCTATGCCATGGGATAAGCATATGATGATTGCATTGTGTGAGATAAGGGATGTAGATACATGCATGTTCTAGTTTACTGACTGGGGAGATAACTATTACATAAGAGGAAGTGTATCATATTTTGTAATTAATACTCTCTAAGTAATGAGTTATACTATAGGAGGATACATGTGCTTAGGCCATATAGTGGGATTCTAAATATTTATGTATTAGGGTAACATAAAACCATCACATAGTGAGTCTTAGTGACATATTGTTGACCCTGATTATTACTATCAAGGTTTTACAAATACATAAGTTCTTAGTCATTTTTCTATATTCATTTGTGGCTATAAATGGGGCTAGAGTTTTGATTTCTTATAAGATGCACAAGATAGTATAGGATATCAAGGATCATGGTATTGCATATTTTTGGGGTTGGATGATGCTAACTAACCTATATAGGGATCTATATCATTTCACATAAGAGATGTGCAATGGAGGGATTGAAGCATTGACATGGTTACATTATTGGGCATATGAGCATATAGTTTTGAGTAGGATGGTGGCATGTGCATATGATTATTGGGCTCATCCATAGTTGTTTGTAGAGAGATGGAAAAGGATGGGTCATGTGCTCCGAAGGATGACTATGCAGTGTCAGTAGTTTTTACATATTTTTATAGTAGGGGATATTATCTAGAGGCCCTAAAAGGGCTATGAGGGGTGGCTTAAGGATAGTACTCAGTTGAGATAGATTCAAGTGAGTTATTGGATACATGATCATTGGGTCATCATATATGAGATATTTTAGTATGATCAGGTCATATGATAGTTTTGTATGATGTAGGACATGCCCCCAACACTCATGATATGGTTGAGGATTTATTAGGCTTTTTTGAGGCAGAAGAGTATACCAAGGTCATCTATTACTGAGTTAGCTCTTATTTTATTGATAGAGTGAGACCCTGATTTGATATACTAGATATATATGATGTGGGAGTGATTTATGCCTACACATCTTAGTAGAGGGATCATATATGGGAACCTCTATTTTTGAGAGGTGGGATGATTACAAAGGATGCACTAAAGGTAGAGCCCCTTAGGGATGTTGATGTCAATTTAATATAGTGTGTTTGTGTATTCTATATATAGTTGATTATATATTTATGTGATTAATAATATTATGTAATTTATATACATTTATAGGTTTAGGAGATGATGAGTACTGGGAGACCACCATCAAGTCTTCACTTTATGAGTTGACATGACATATTCCTAATGATTTCATGGAGGATGGATTGGTAGAGAGGGACACCAATGTGGCCTAGGTGTACACATATTTATTTAACTGAGCTAAGATAACTACTACAACATATAGATGGGTAGTAGTGGATAGAGATGAGGCATGTGTTGAATTGCATAGGCATACTATGTCCTCACATAATGCTTTAGGTGGGGCTAGTAGTCAGATAGTGGATGACTACATACCTGTTCATCAAGACCATGTAGAGTGTATGGCTGAGTTGGGCATATACCATGAGAGAGAGTAGATGGATTTGTTGATATACGTCACATAGATATAACAAGGCCTCAAGTTCTAACTTTGATATATCTAAGAGTGAGAGTGAGGGAGTTGATCCCAATAGTCAAGTTTGCATCATTGAGTGGACTATATTTGTATTGAAACTATATTTTGAGAGATATATATGGATGTTTATTTTTTAAGTTTGCACTATGTGTATTGGTAAATGGATCTTATTATATTACATATATTGATATGTTTCTAATTGGTTTGATTATTTAAAATGATGATATTTTTAAATTTTTTTGATTGTATTATAATGAATGAATTTGTATAACTGTTTAGGATTATGCGTAGTGTATTAAGATCTTGTATTTATTGGTATAGGTTTTTCTTTTATTATGTAAGATTTATGTGAGTAGATCATTCAACATTCATATACCCTATTAGAACCTGAATGTCATGTAGAGCCAACACCCATACTTTTCATGTTGTGTTAGAGTAGAAGGGAACTCTAAAACTAGATTTACATGTGATACACTATTCCTATGTAAATGTTTAGACACTAGAGTAAAAATATTGATTGGTTGATGTGTTGAAACTTCACTCTAATTTTTATGATTTATGGAAAATATCTTGATCGGTGTATGAACTAGAGCTATGTTCTGATATATGTAATTATTTCCATATATCTTTATTAGTATTTTAACTAAAACTAAGCCCTTGTTTTTTTAGTTGTTCCCATATATCTTGATTGGTGTGTGTACTTGAGATGTGTTCTAATATCTATAATTATTTCCATATATCTTTATTGTTGTACATACTAGAGTTATGATTTAATCTCTATAATTATTTCCATATATCTTCATTGGTGTACATACTGGAGTTGTGTTACGATCTATGTAATTATTTCCATATATCTTGATTAGTGTGCATACTAGACTTGTATTTTGATCTTTTTGAACTGGTTTATATCTATGTTGGAACTGTGGTACATGAGATTGATCATAAATAGGTGTAATAGAAATCACATGGTTAATACGATGAGTAACCAATGGTTCCTTAAAAGGAACATATTGAGATAACTTTGTTGTGGAGGAGTGTGATCTAGGAAAGTATGGAGAATGAGATATTGGTTCCCCCTATGTAAATTCTATGATGTCTCAAGTGACATACTAGTCAATGTGAGATCAAAGTGCATAACAATGATCATCTAAATGTCCATTTATCTTATAAAAATGACAATTTGGCTTATCTGGTACCCAGTGCAAATGGTGTGGTGGATGATGACTAGTACAAAGAAGTGAGATCATCTCCCTATCTAATAGTGTAAACAAAATATCATGATGGCCCACCTTATCTAACAATTGTATAACCCCTTTGTGTATATCCTATGTTCTGCTCACTATAGAAGATTCTTTGCAGAGTAGATATTTTCCCTTATTGAGTATCTTTATTAGAAGTAGAGTAGGATCTTGTACTAGATTAGATGACTGAGGGTCTAAGGTGTCTATAGCCAAATCTACCTCTACTTGTGTAACTACTAAGCTTAATTTTTCCTCTAATTCTATAGTTATGTTACATAGATGCCATAATGATTTGGATGTCTGATAGTAATCTCTCCTTAAGAGGATAGATTAAACCTTTGGTAAAGATGTAATGTACTTCTAAATCTATCAATTAATTAATTAGCTGATGTAAACAAGATTTGAACCTTAAAATGTATTTAAATGATGGCTCTATCTCACCCTAATTTAATGAAGGTAACTATTGATGGTCTAGATTATACCCTAGTTAAGAAAGGAATTTGTTCAGGTCCTCTTTCTCAAACATAGTCTAACATGACACTAACCCTAGGATGTGGGTCACCTAAACTTAGGTTAGACCTTTAGAGAAGTCTGACTTCCTTTTGGATCTATCACCTATACCAGACCTAAACGAGCTTCTTTCTTGGGAAAGGGATAGAGATTCACAATAATTCAAGAAATCATGTAAAAATGAGGTGATGCACCAAAATTTTTGATCTTTATAATTTCACAAGACACACTATAAGATGCATTAAATACTATTAAACAATACTTCATTCATTCTTTGATCACCTTCCACATCAATATTTCACAATAAGTTATGAACTAGCTATTGACCTAGTATGGGAGGGAAATTGTCCACTTCCAAACCAAACAACAAACTATTTATAACCTATGGGAGCTAAAAAAACTTCATGAAGGAGAGGCAATTTAGACAGAGGTAAGGAAGACACACATTCACTTGACCACATCAATGAATTAGTAAGACACACTTTAATTCAACTTTATAAATGAAGGAATTCAGTCTTTATTGCATTATAGAGGTATTACAGTACAAATATTGGAAGAGTCTAGTCATGCCAAAAGAGGGATCCATTTCAAGGCTTAGGAGCCTCTATATATAATAAAAGGGTTGAAAGATATGGGGAAGGATGCTCGAAATAATGAAAAAGGGGTTATTATAATCAAGATTTCTAATCATTTGATATTGATTCAATTAGAAAGGATCATCATGCTAAGACTACTTCTAAAAAATGACCATGACAACCATATTAGTATTTTTAAATCATTTTTGGCCTGCATGATGCTCCTTATAGTTATAATGATAGAATAAATTCATTTTAAAGAAACATTCTAGTGTCAAAGTTGTTACAATAGTTGGGTTGATTTTTTACAATCTCCTCCCAGTGTTGATATGGTTATAACAACTTAACCAATCCATTTTGATCTTGTTCTGACATTGATTTCTCCTCAATGGTTTGTTTTTAGTGTGTAGTATTGGATAAAGAGGTTGAAATCATGTAGATAGATAAGATATTTGCTCTAGTTTGACTTGGATTTCAACCTTTAATCTTGATTATTGATCTTGATCTTACTCGGTGATCACATGTCATCAATATTTGATCTACTTAATCATCAACCTTTAATCTTGACCATTGATCAGCTTGCTTATGTATCATTAGATCTAATTTATCTTCTTATAAATGCATCATTGATCTCTCTTTATACAAATAAATGTGAGCCATAGATGTTTTACCAATTTAATATGCTTATGACACTTGATAGCTTCCAATTTGTCTTTGAGATCCACTGATTTATTGACTAATTGCTCGCCATTAGATATGCCTTATCAGATTTCATACACACCATCGATCTATTTGAGTCCACTAGTCTTGTTAGTTAATGCACACCATTATATTTCTATTCAAGCACCTAAGATCTTGACACTTATCATTGACATGTTCATGCTAACTTTTTGACTTGATGTTAATCATTGATCTAGAATCTATAATCAAATATGCATCATTTATTTACTTAGACCCACTGACATTTTTTAGATCACCACTCACCATTGAATTTGATTTGATTGAATGCCAAACATTGATATTAAACATTTGAATTCAAATGACTAGTTCATGAAGCTTAAACCTGGCATCCCCATGCCCATTTTATTCTGTAGTATTAAATTTGAAGCTTTATATCTTGAGATAACAAGCTCATCAAGATATGAATTTTGTAGAGGATGATCTAAGTATGAAGGAATTCATGTCCATGTAACCTTTTAACCCTAGGAAGCTTTCTAAGTGAACTTATAAAATGTACAATCAGATTAACCTATTCATTTTACATGACATCTTATGATGGTCTAGTTGTTCTAGGCTTGATCAAGTCATTTCTTGATCATCTTTGAAGGCTCATATCTATAGATAATATTTACACCAAGGCATCAAACTTATAGGGAATCATTAGGGCATAAAAGACATTATCTCAAGGGACTCTTAAGACCAACCTTGAATCATAAGGAAAACTGACATGATATGCTAAGTTTTAAATGATGGGATGATAAGTTGACTTATGGGGGCATAATTGATAAAATTCTAGTAACTTGGCTAGGAAACATACCTACTATGCGTGAGAAGTAGACCATGTGCATGATTTTTGGACTCAAAAATAATGACAGTTTGATTCATGGATATGAACAACCCTTTTGACTTGAAAGATAATGAAATCCACCAAAATAGGAAAGAAAACAAGCAAAATATGGAAGCTAACTAAACAAAGAAAAAAACAAACAAAATAATGTTCTAGGATAGCACTTGGAGAAAAGATAAAACAACTAACTATGTACAAGGAACTTAGCTTCTTTAATAATAATGTTTCAAGTGTATCCTATTGACTGGGATAGGAAGCTCTTCACCATCCATCTTTGTAAGTTAGAAGGCATTATGGGATTTGTAGCTAGAGATTATATATGGACCACTCTAAAGGGAGTCAAACTTTGTATGCCTTCTTAACTTAATTCTTTCCTCATCCCACTTGAGGACCAAATCTCCTTATTTAAAACTTTTTATAGAAGCTCTATTGTCAAAGGCTCTCTTTACCTTTACTTGATGGATTTCCATGGATAACATGAATTGATGTCTCATCTCCTTCAACTCCATAAGATCAGTATATCTGATTTCCATAGATTCATTCTCTAACAACTTGAGTTGATACATTAGTTCTAAGGTAGGAAATTCAATAGAAACAGGCATTCTTGCTTCCCTACCATATACCAACTTATATGTGGAGTTGGCTATTGACTTTTTGTGGGTGATCTTATCAGACCATAGAACTAACTTTAATTTGAGATGCCATGACCTCTAATTACATTCAATGTTCCTCCTTAGGATCTTCAATAGGTTCTTATTGGTTGACTCAGCAAGGCCATTACCTTGGGAATAGTAGTTTAATGAAGTGCTAAGAAAACACTATAGTGAACTACCCATTAGCTGGTTTTAGACCCCATAAAGGCCATAACATTTTCATAAATGATGGTTGAATGAAATCCAAACTTATTAAGTTGACCTTCATATAAATCTAAAACATTGGTCTCATTTGCTTCCTTTAATGCCATTACTTCTATCCATCTAGTAAATAAGTTTATGGCAATTAGTATCCATTCATGACCTAAGCTTGAAGAGGGGTTGATGAGACCAATAAATTCCAATCCCCATTAGACAAAGGTTTGATCCACTATAATTGGTTAGAGAGGTAAGGTTGTAATCTTCACCTTCCCTACAAACATAACACATTTCTTGCATTTCCTAACCCATGCATGACAATCACCAAATGAGCTTGGCTAATAATACCCACCTCTCATGATCTTGTGGGTTGTAGTCCTTAATGAGTAATGTCCTCCACCATGTCCATAATGGAAATCTTCAAGTAGTCTTTCCTTTTGATGTTATTCAATACATATTAATAACATGGCACTGATATATTTCTTGAAAAAAACACCATCAACAAGAATAGATTGCAATCTGAAATATCTTCTTTTTGAAGGAGTTATATAAAGGGAATAGAGACCATTATAAAGATAATGTACCAAATTATAATACCATCTAGAAGGTGAGGTATGATCAATTGTAACTTCTTCATCAATCGACACCATAACCACCTCATTGGCCTCTTGTACATCTTGGTCTAGATGTTCACAAAGTCCCTTACCTCTAACTAGCTTTGTGACTTTGATCTCCACATCATACTCCATTACCTTTATTATCTAACCAATGCTTTTCTCATTTATGTCCTTATTCAAGAGAAACTCTTTGACACTTGGATGTACAACCATTAGGTTTATCTTGTTATTAGATAATAAGTATCTAAATTTATTAAGAGACCTTATAATAGAAAGTACATATTTTTCAATAAAAAAGTAACTTATTTCATACTCTTCCAAGCCTTGACTAAAGAAGGCTATTGGCTGCTCTAAGACCTCATGGTTCTACTGCATAAGAATGCCTAAAATGGTGTCAATATTAGCATAGGTGTACATAATGAAGTCCTTTGAGAAATCTAGGTTCTTGAGTGTAGGAGCACTAGACATGGATTTATTAATTTCCTCAAAACTCTCTACTCCTTCCTTAAACCAACTGAATTTCTAATTCTTATTTATCATGGTAGTAAGTGGCTTAGCTAAAGTGGCAAAATATGAGATGTATCTTCTGATAAAATTGATCTCCCCTAAGAAACTTTGCAAGGTTATTTTGTGTTTGGGAAAGGAAAGTGCAAGAATTGAAGCTATCCTTTTAGGATCTATGCTTAAACCATGGTTTGAAATTATATTTCTAAGAAGCTTACCTTCAAGAATTGAGAAGACACACTTTTGATGATTCAGAGATACCCCAAATTGCCTACACCTTTCAAACACTTGCTGAAGGTGAACCATATGATCACTTGCATTATTTGAAAACACTATTATATCATCTAAATAGATGAACACAAACTTGTTGAGAAGGCCCTAAAATTCCATATCTATAGCTCTATAAAAGGTTTCTCTAGCATTGGATAGACCAAAGGGCATCTTTCCATATGCAAATGCTCCCCACTTTGTGGTGAAGGCTATCTTGAATTGATCCTCTTCCTTAACTAAAATATGATTATAACCACTATATCCATCCAACAAGGAGAATATTTCTAAACCTACAACCAGCTATAAAATATGTTCCATAGATGGCAATGGATAGTGGTCTTTAAGAGAAGCCTTATTTAAGTCACAGAAGTCAACACATAATCTAGTTTCACCAATATTTTTTCATAATAGAACAAGGTTTACCACCCAAGTTGAGTACTTGATTGGAAATATAATAACTAACTCAATGAGATTATAAAGCTCAATTTTCATCAAAGGCTCAAGCTTAGGATTAATAGGCCTTTATATTTGTCTTGCTGGCCTAGTTTCATATTTTATCTCAATGGTGTGTTGAGCTAGACTTGGGTCAAATCCCTTAAGATCACTATATTACCATACAAATATATCAATAAATATTGAACATAACTCAATGAAACCTTCCTTCTCTAAATAAGTTCATACCTTTACCAAATTTAGGTTCTTACTAGGTGCAACTTCCACATTGGCATAGTGTTCCTACTTTGTTCACAAGGTTGACTTCTCTTTCCTCAGCTCATCATCACTACTGAATATGTTTTCAAGTGTGACCAATCCCTTGGGCAATTTATTTATTTTTATTTTCATAATCTTATCACCATACTAATGCAAGTCCTTTGAATGGTTTCTTTAGGAAATTTCAGCCTCTTCTAGCAATAATCTAATAGTCTGATTATCATTTTCAAAAACTTTCTAATTATCATTATTATTTGGGATATAAGGCCTTACAACCACCTTAATGTGTGGTACTAAATTGTGCCCCAATGGTATCCATCTTATTTGCATGCTTATTTTCATCTCTTGGTATTACTTAAATGTTTAAGGCTTGAAATTATTCAATTAAGTCCCATACCCTATGCTTATAATATTTAAGCAATGGTTTTTTGCATACATTAAGGCCTCTCACTTGGTGAACTACAAGTTCACTATCACCAACGAATTGTAAGGTGTTGACTGTCATCTTCCTAGCCCATTATAAACCATGAACAAGTTCCTCATATTCTATAGCATTATTTGAACAACCAAATTGAAACGTAATAGATGAGAAGTACCTTTTCTTTGTTGGAGAAATCAACATCATTCTAGCCCTGGTACCATGCTTATTCCTTGATCCATCAAATTATGATTTCCAAATACCTTCAGTAGACTCATCATCCTTCATCAAGGTTAGAAATGGTCCATATTTTTCATGCAAGAAATAAACACCAAGTCCATCTTCTTCAATTAACTTATAAGGATCATATTCATGTGAGATAGAGGCCCACTCATCAAAGAACAAATTTGGAACCCCATATAAAGGTGATTTAGTTTCTTTTATACTATCTTCTATCACCTCATCTAAGATGAGGCAATTAGTGTTCACAATACTTGAAATATATGGTTCCAAATGGAACCATGTGATAGGTTCACAATGTATGGTTAACTTGGTATCATACCTAGTCCTAAACATAAAATATGTCCAATTAGTTGACAAATATCCTCCAATCTTTAAAGTAAAGTCCCTTGACAGGCACATGGCAAAATAGGGTAGCAAGTCCACCAAAACTACATCCTACTGAATGGTAACATTGGGACAAGCATGCAATGTCAACTTTAGATCTTTGATTATTCCTATTTTATTTATTGGTGACCCATATAATTACAATACCTCTTTAGCATTTGGTTCATAAAAAATACCAAGCTTGTATGTAATTTGCTTGGGCATGATAGTGTTGCTGGCTCTACTCTCTACCATATAGTTATGAACTAGGCAATCACCAACTATCAAAGAGAGGTAATAGGGAGGAATTTTACTTGTCCTTACCTTAGTTTTGTCCCTTTTTTCCATTTTGTGTACTTGATGCTTCATTGGCTGGTCTGAAATAGTTAGGATAACTCATTATTTCTCAACTAGATCTTAGGACACCTTGAAAGCTAAAAGCTCTTGGATGAGCATATCCTTTTGTTCTAGAATATCAAGGGAATCTCACATTCTAATTCTAATATTGGTTTTCTTCATTTGATCCACTATGCTAAGTGAATCTCCACTAACTTTTGGCTGCAACTTTTGAACCACTAGTTGTTCATGACCTAAAGGTATTTGGGGGACCTTCCCAGCCTCTACATTTTAATCTTTTTGTGTTGTAGGGGAAGTAATTTAATCTTTGGTCCTTTTGGAAACAACATTAGGATTACTTAGATCAATAGTCACATCTTGAGCCTCAATGGCTCTTCTTTTATCTCTAGTTACATTTATAAGTTGACCACTTAAACTACTGGTCTCACCACCATGATTGAATGCAACATAATCATTCATTTTCTAATTTACATTAATGATATCAAGTTGCCTTTAAACTTGTTGATCCTCTCCTTGGGGTACTAATAATGTCTCTTGATACTAACCTCTTTGAAGAGAAAACTCTTCTTATGTCATTTGTGGCATAATAATGTTTTGTGACATCAAGCCTTGGTTCTGAATATCTTTGAGGTTGAAGAGCTACCAATCTGTGTCATGCATCAAATTATTTTGAGGTGTTGGGGGAACAACAACTTTTGAACTTGAAGGTGCATTAGGATCAATATATGCATATGGTTTAGATGGGACTGTGGCTCCTTGTGATTGTTAGGGTGGTTTATTTTCTCTAAATCCTTGAAAAAGAGGCTTTTGATCTCTAAAATATTGATAAAACATCTAATTATGTTGTTGATAAGGCCTACCCTAGTATTTTTATCTTTTGATTTGAACTATTTCATTCCCAAAAGACTAAAACATACTTTTCAATTCCCCTATCTCACTAGCCTAATCAGAATGAGATACAACATGGGCTTTAAGAGATGGGATAGGAGATAATGATGGAGACTAAGGGGCTTGAGGGGGTGGAAAAGATTGTAACTCTTTGAATATAGGCATTAGGGGCCTTAGAGAAAGCTTACTAGCTTGTATCAAACTATTCTCTACTCTTATGGTAATCTCATAAGCATTTGGTAAGGTATTACCACCCATAGACTGTATCATCACACTAATGTTAGAATTAAGGGCTCTCAGATAATATAAGAAGGCATATTAAATGGATGGTCTAATAAATATAAGTATTGTAGTCCATATCTTTTGGAATCTGAGGTTGAAATTAGACATGAACTCATGAGGAGTTTTCTTTATGTTAGTCACTTGTTCAACTAAAGATAGGTTGTTTGACTTCTCATCAAATTGTCTAACTAGGGCTACTCCTAACTCATCCAAGGTAGTAATGGAATTCAGAGTAATATTTATATACCACTCCAAGTTTTAGTTCCTTTAAATAAAATGGGTCCCACTAGGTGTGCCAAAACTATTGGTGGTCTAGATTTCACCCTAGTTAAGAAAAGGGAATATTCATGTCCTCTTACTCAAACCTAGTTCAACATGGGACTAAACCTAGGCTATGGATCACCTAAACTTTGGTCAAACCTCTAGACAAGGCCAACTTATTTTTGTATTTATCACTTATAATAGACCTAAACTAGCTTCTTGCTTGGGAAAGGGAGAGAGATTAATAATAATTCATGAAATCATGTACAAATGAAGTAATGCACCAAATTTTTTTATCCTTATACTTACACAAGACATATTATAGGATGAATTTAATAATTTTGAACAACACTTCATTCATTCTTTGATTACCTTCCACATTAGTATTTCACAACAAGGCATGAACTAGCCATTAACTTGGTATGAGAGGGTAGTTGTTCACTTCCAAACCAATAAATATACTATGCATACAATTATTCTAACATGTGGGAGATACCAACACTTCATGAAGGTGAGGGAATTTAGATAGAGGCAAATAAGACACATTCACTTGACCACATCAATGAATTAGTAAGACACACTTCAATCCAGCTTTGAAAATGAAAGAATTCAATCTTTATTGCATTATAGAGGTGTTAAAATACAAATCTTAGTAGATTCTAATCATGCCAAAGAGAGGGATCCATTTCCAAGCTTATAATCCTCTATATATATTAGAAGGGATGAAAAAGATGGGGAAAGATGCCTAAAAAATGGATAAGCAATCATTATAATCAAGATTTTTGATCATCCGACATTGATTTAGTTAGAAAGGATCATCATGATAAGATTAATTATAAAAAATGGCCATGACAGCCATATAAGTCCTTTTTAACCCATTTTGGGCTTGCATGATGCTCCTTATAGTTACAAGTATAAAATCAAGTCATTTTCAAGTATAATTTTGATGTCAAAGCCATTACAATAGCTGGGTCAATATTTTACAATCTCCTCCCAACATTGATATGGTTACAACATCTTAACCAATCTATTTTGATCTTGTTCTAGCATCAATTTCTCTTCATTGGTTTGTTTTTGGTGTGTAAAAATAGAGAAAGGGGTCATAATCATATAGTTGGCTAAGATATTTACTTTGGTTCAACCTATATTTCAACCTTTAATCTTGATCATCGATCTTGATCTTACTCAGTGATCGCATGCCATCAATATTTGATCTTCTTAATCATCAAATTTTAATCTTGACCATTGATTAGCTTGATTTCACATCATTGGATCTACTTTGTTAGCTTATAAATGCATCATTTTTCTTTGTCTATACAAATGAACATGAGCCATAGATCTTTTTCTAGCTTAACATGCTCATGACACTTGGTCACTTCCCACTTATCTTTGAGATCTATTAACTTGTTTTTTTATCATTCATCATTGGATCTACCTTATCATTTTTGATATGCACAATAAATATCTTTGGGCCCATTAGTCTTGTCATTTAACACACACCATTAGATTATATTCAAATACCCAAGATCATGACACTGTTCATCAACACATTCATGTTGACTTTTTAACTTAATACTCATCATTGATCTATAATCTATGATCAAATACACACAGTTGATTTAATTAGACCCACTAACATCTATTAGATCACCACTTGCCATTAGATTTTATTTGAGTAAATTCCAACCATTGATCTTGGACATTTAAATTCAAATGGCCAGTTCATAAAGATTAAACTTCACATCCCTATGCCCATTTTATTTTGTAGTATTAACTTTGAAGCTTTATATCTCGAGATATAAAGCTCATCAATATATAAATTTTATAGAGGATGACCTAGGCATGAATTACTTCATGTCCATGCAACCTTTTGACCTTGGGAGGGTTTCTAAGTGAACATCTAAAATGTGTAACCAGATTGACCCATTTATTTTTTCATGATGTCCTATGATGCTCTGGTTATTCTAGAAGTTCTCAAGTCATTTCTTGATCATATTTAAAGGCACATATTTGTAGATAATAATTGCATCAAGGAACAAATATTGCAAGTAATAATTAGGGCATAAAGAAAAATATCTCAAGGGACTTTTAAGACCACCCTCAACTCACAAGGAAAAGTTACATGATATGCTAAGTTTCAAATGATGGAGTGGGCTTTAGGAGATGGGATAAGAGCTAATGATGGAGACTAAGGGGATTTCAATGGTGGAAAATATTGTAACTCTAAGAATATATGCATTGGGAGCCTTTAAGAAAGCTTACCAGCTTGTATCAAACTATTCTCTATTCTTATGGTAATCTCATAAGCATTTGGCAAGGTATTACCACCCATGGATTATATCATCACACTAATGTTAGAATTGATGGATCTCATATAATATAATAAGGCATATTCAAGGGATGGTTTGATTAATGTAGGTATTCTAGTCCATGTCTTTTAGAATCTGAGTTTGAAATCAGACATGAACTCATGAGGATCTCTCTTTATGTTAGTCAGTTGTTCAACTAAAGATAGGTGGTCTAACTTGTCCTCAAATTGTCTGACTAGGGATACTCCTAACTCATCCAAGGTAGCAATGGAATTTAGAGTAATATTTCTATAAGCAATGTTTTTCCCTTTAAGGAAGCAATAAGCAATCTAATAGTAACATTATCTTCAACAACATTATGGATGGAGCAAAGGTTGGCAACATATTGGATGTGCTTAATAGCAATTATTTGATGCTTTCTAGAAAATAATGGGATGATTTTAAGAGTAGACACATGAATACCATTATACTGGGCTAAGTTCAATGAACTACCTCTATTGAATAGAACAAATACTTGATTTCTGATAGCCATTTGGGTAATGGGGATTGCATTGCTTAAGGCAATAGGGTGACTAGGGGATGAATATTGCTTATGAGGATAAGGTCTTATCCTATTAAATCTTTCTCTCTTATATGAAATAACAAGTAGATCAATGAATTTAAGGGGAATACCTTTCCTATCTAACCTTGTAGTAACCTTTGTCATGAGAATGCTATCTAGTAACTTGTAGAATATTTAGCTCTGAATGATGATGGATTTCCTTTAATACTACATATGCTTCTCCTTAGCTCTAAGTTTTATTTCCTTTAGATAAAATGGGTCCCATTAGGCATGTCATAACTATTGATGGTCTAGATTACACCCTAGCTGAGAAAATCAATTGTTCAGGTCCTCTTGCTCAAACCTAGTCCAACATGGGATTAACCCTAGGTTATGGGTCACCTAAACTTGGGTAAAACCTTTAGATAAGGCCATATTCCTTTTGGATATATCACCTATACTAGACCTAAAGTGGCTTCTTACTTGGGAAAGTGAGAGATATTGATAATAATTTATGAAAGCATGTACAAATGAGGTGATGTACCAAATGTTTACATAAGACACATTATAGGATGCATTTAAGACTATTAATTAACACTTCATTCCTTCTTTGATCATCTTGCACATCATTATTTCACAACAAGGCATGAACTAGCCATTAACTTGTTATGGGAAGGCATTTATCCACTTCTAAACCAATTTGTAGACTATGTATACACTTATTCTAACCTATTGGAGCTACCAACACTTCATGAAGGTGAGAAAATTCAAATAGAGGTAAGGAAGACACACTTTCACTTGACCACATCAATGAATTAGTAAGATACATTTCAATTCAATTTTTTAAATGAAGTAATTTAGTCTTTATTGCATTATAGAGGTGTTATAGTACAAATCTCGGTAGAGTCTAGTTATGCCAAAGAGAGGGATCCATTTCAAGGCTTAGGATCCTCTATATATATTATAGGGATGTAAGAGATGAGGAAGGATGCCTGAAAGAATGGAGAAGGGGTTATTATGATCAATATTTCTGATCATCTAGCATTGATTTGGTTAGAAAGGATTATCATGCTAAGACTACTTTTGGAAAATGGCCATGACAACCATATTAGTCCTTTTTAACCCATTTATAGCTTACATGATGCTCCTTATGGTTACAATGGTAGAATCAAGTCATTTTCAAGCAAATTTTTGATATTGAAGTCGTTAAAATAGTTGGATTGATCCTTTATAATCTCCTCCTAGAATTAATATGATTATAATAGCTTAACCAATCTATTTTGATCTTTTTCTAGTGTCAATTTTTCTTCACTAGTTTGTTTTTGGCATGCAAAAATGGAGAAAGGGGTCATAATCATGTAGTTGGTTGAGATATTTACTCTGATTCAACCTAGATTTTGACCTTTAATCTTGATTTTTAATCTCAATATTATTTAGTGATCGCATATCATTGATATTTTATCCACTTAATCATTAACTTTTAATCTTGACCATTGATTAGCTTACATGTGGATTATTGGATCTAGTTTATTTGCTTATACGTGCATCATTGATCTCTCTATATGAATGAACATGAGCCATATATATTTTGTCATCTTAATGAAATCATGACACTTGGAAGCTTCCCATTTGCCTTTGGGATTTTTTTGACTCATTAACTCATCACTCACCATTGGATCTACCTTATCAGCTTTCATATGCATCATCGATTTGTTTAGGCCCACTGGTCTTGGCAGTTAATACACACTATTAGATTTTTGTTAAAATGTTCATCATTGATATAGAATCTATGATCAAATATACACCATTAATCTACTTGGACCCACTAACATCTATCAGATCACCACTTGCCATTGGATTTGATCTGATTAAACACCAACCATTGATCTTGGACATTTAACTTTGAATGACTAGTTCATGAAGCTTAAACTTGACATCTCCATGCTCATTATATTCTACAGTATTAACTTAAAAAATTTATATCTTGATATAGCAATCTCATCAAGATATGAATTTTTCAAAGGATGATCCAGGCATGAAGGACTTCATGTCCATGTAACCTTTTAACCCTAGGAAGATCTCTAAGTGAACTTATAAAATGTGTAACTATTATAGTCTTAATTTTCACCCTTGGAGAGGTTATTCAGTCTCTCTCCAAGTAAGCTATAATATTGGGACAAACCCATGCTATGGGTATCCTATAATAGGGTTGAACCTTTGAATAAGGTTGACTTCTTCTTGATGCTCACCTAAACTAACACTAAAATAATGCTTCATAGGGAAAAGGGTTATAAATATGGTTAAGGATCCTACGAAAGATAAAAAGGTGATGCACCAAAGTTAAATAAGCACTCATATAAGTTTAAACATGCACTGGATTAGTAAAATACAACTATGACTTACTCAATCTCACAATCTCACTAGTTGCATAAATATTTCATAGAAGAGGTTCCAAGTTGAACACTAGTCTAGACCTACAAGCTAGTTTGAAAACCCTTTCAAAGAGGCAAATAGAAGGATAAAAAATTAGGAAGAATATTCTTCACAAATTTACCATACATAAATATACTAAGAATTGATTAAAGACAAGAGATAGGCATGGAGTTGATCATATTACTTTAAAAGGAAGTTCTTACAATATTTTTATTAGGGTTTAACCATATCAAATGAGCACATTATTTCAAGAGTCTCAATGAGTATCTTTGCCTTAAAAATTAAAAAAACTAAATTCTAAAAGCTGAGAACCCTTGTAATGGGGAAGAGACAAGGATATATAGGAGAAGGCAAAGGAGAGAGAGAGAAGATTTTACTATTCAATCTACCACCATACCCTAATGAATGCTTGGCCACCTTTTTGAATTTTGAACCATCTGGCCTCTCATCAAGTCCAAACCTTTACCAACAAGTTAAACTCATTTGTTCGGAAGCCTCCCAATTCTTCTCAATGGTTTAGAATCATACTAATAGGTAAGAAACCCCTTGTAGGTGATAAATCATGATTTATTTAAGGAGAGAAATTGAAAGGCTCTATTTAAAAATTGAATGCTCCATTATACCTATCAATCCCCAAATCCATTTGTGTTGATATTTTTATACCACCTCCCATCTAATTTCATCATGAAGATAAAATCCTTATATTTATGGAATTGATATAGCCATGTTTGATCTTTATTTTGGGTGGTTGCAAGTGCCTGTATGTTAAAGCAACAACTATGTCGAAGGATGAGACCTCTCTCCATAGTCACACATCTACCCCATACTTAGATTTTTTGAGTGTAGGTATAATTTAGATGGTGTTTGGTTAATCTTTAATGGTGATGGGATGAGCCTTGTAGGACCTTGCTTATAATTAGACCTAAGTTGAAATCATCTTTAGCTTTTGACCTATAATTATCAACCCTTGATATTGATTTTGATCCTTCCAAATGTGCCATTTATTAACTCCTCACTTCTTCATGGGATCCTATTGCAATTATATCTATTTTTATGCTCTTGCTACTTGTTGAACATGCATTAATCTATAAGATCTTGCTATCAATCTATAGCTTCACACACTTATGCCATGTGTTGACCCCTCAAGCTCTTTGACTATTTAACTCATCTTGTGTAGTTGGATTTACATATCCTAGATCCCATGTGTCATTATATCTTTGAACTTATATAAAATTTACCTTGATTTGGTCATTAAAATTTGACACTTTGACTTCATCTCATTACTTCTTGCATCTTTTGATGACTTTTGCTCCATTGCTATTTTCAAACTTGCTTGGTCTATAACTCATCACTATGTTGATAAACCTCAATCATTTTATAGAATTTAAGTCCTTTTTCTTTATTGGATCTCTTTTGATCAATCGAGTGTGAGTTGTTAGATCTTTTGACAATATCGATCATTAACTCTAACCATCCTATGCTCATTGGGTCCTTGTTTGACAAGCTTTGTGAATGTGAAACTTGTCACTTGCACACTAACTCAAAGGTCTTTTTGACAATTTGACTTCATCATGCTTTTTTGGATCATCTACATACAATGAATCAAGGGTCATTGATTTTGTTGGGACCCATTATTTGAAAGCCAATGGCTAGTCCATTGTCTTAAAAGTTGAACGTCTCTGGGATGTCTAAGACCTTTTTGTTTTGAAATTAAATGTTTATTTATTTCAAACATTCTGCATTGAACCCTTTTCCAAAATAAAGTACCCTATTGAAACCTTGAAGTGGACCATTTTTTTTGAGAAACTACTCTTTGGGAAAAATGAAGAGAACACTTGCCCATGAAACTATCCCTTCGATCTCTTTGAAGTGGACTATTTTTCTCAAGAAACATACCCTTCAGGGAAATAGTTTAGGATACTTTGCTTTGAAGAAGAATATTTTTAGGGATTCCATTAAATCCATTTTGGTGAGAAAAGGACTCTTTAGCTTTTGGTTTAGGGCACTTTCTTGAAAAGTGACCCTTCATAACTTTGGATTGGACCTCTTTACCTAAGAAAAAACCTTCTAGATCTTCTACTTGGACAATTTCCTGAGAAATGACCCTTTGGGATTTTTTATTTGTACCCATTCTAAGGGGAAGATCCTTCAAGATTTTGGCTTTAGACAAAATTTTCAAAATAATTTTTGATACTTAGCCCCAAAAATCTCAAAAAAAATTCATTAAAATAAATAAACACTTACTCCTTTTTGCTCTAAAATATTTTTTCCAAGGAAATTAAGCCTTCAGGAAAATTGTGCGAATAATTTTCTCAAGAAAATTCTTCAACGCTTATATTTATAAAGTCCAAAAAAAATGACCTTTAGCCCCAAAAAATTCAAAATAAACCCAAGTAAAGACTTAGCTGAATAAAATATTTTACACTTAGATTTTTGCTCGTAGGCTTGACTCATTTTAGCATCAGGGCTCTTATAGGACTTTGAAGGCTCAAAATAATTAAGAAAAATTTGGGGTTGTACAAACCTATTCTTGACCTTGATTGCATCAACCACCATTCCATTCAAGACCTATTCAAATGCCCTTGGCCATTTGACTAATCTAGAAATTTACTCAATTCTCCAATCTATGTCTGGCCCTCAGGGTAAAGTTCTATATGTAGGCCAAAAATTGGCCAACATTTTTGGTGGCATCCTGGGGTTGTATGCCTATTATGTAAGAGATTGGTTGCCTTAAACTGGTCTTTTAGGCATACAGAGTCAAGTCTTTCTCTCAACTAAACTAAAACTGATGCAAGGTTGCCTTTTTTTTGGAACCCCTTAAGAATTAACAAGAAAAAAATAAGTCAGAACAACAAAGTGCCCAAGGAACTAAAAGAGAACACACAACAAAAAGGGAAAAGTGCTTAAGGAATATGAAAGAAAGTGTGAAAAACTAATCTAATAAGTATAATATGATATAATGGATGCAAACTTTCAATAACAAGGATTCAAATAGATTCCATTGATTGGGATGGGTAATACCTTTCCATACAGTTGGGCAAGCTAAAATGCATTATGTTCCTTGCATCCATAGATCAAATAAGGATCAATCCATAGGTTATCAAATTTGGTGTGGTTGCCTAGTTTGTCCTTATTGGAATCCCACTTAAGGACTAGGTCTCCATCATTAAAGCTTGATGTGACGCTAGCATTTTCATAGTAAGGTCTCTTATTTCTTCCAGCTATATGAGTTCTATCATCCTCACATTTATGGGTTCATCCTCCATCAACTCTAGCTAATGTGTTAATTCCAATGTAGGTAGCTCAAGGGAGATAGGCAATTTAGCTTCCCTTCCATACATAAGAATATATGGAGAATTACCAATGGTAGTTTTAAGAGTCACCCTATCAACCCACAAGTCGATCTTTACCTTGGTGTGTCATGTTTTCTGATTCTCTTTCATGGTCCTCCTGATGATCCTTAGCAAATTATTATTTGTAGACTCTACAAATCCATTCCATTAATGATAATAGTTGGAAGAGATATTGAGGTAGATGCATAGTTTAAGATCCCACTCATTTGTCTTCATGACAAGTAATGTTAAACCATTATATAAGATTATGGTGGCTATAATGCCAAACCTGGTCACTATCATAGAATTCCATAACTGCACTTTCACTAGCTTCCTTCAAAGCAATGGCTTCCACCCACCTAGTGAAGTAGTCAATTATAATGAGCACCCATTTATGCCTTGTACTCAATGGTGGATTTATCATCCCTATGAAGTCTAACCCCTATTACATGAAGATTTTCTCCACCTGAATAGGGTTGAGTGAAAAGGCTATTAGTTTATTCTTTCCTATAAAGAGGGTAAACTTCTGGTATTTTATAATCCATGCATGAGAATCCTTGAAAATATTAGTCTAACAATAACCATCCCTCATTACCTTTTTTTCTATTGTTCTAAGGGTAAAATGGCCTCTTATAGGTCCATCATGGAACTACTCCAAAAGTATGGTCACTTGGTTGTCATCAATGTACCTAAGAAGTACCCCCATTGAGGTCCTTCCTAAGAAGGACACCATAAAATAATGCATAAGGTATATATTGAAGCCTAAAATACCTTATTTTGGCTCTATCCAAACCCTAGGGGCATTCTCTTATTACCAAGAAGTGAACCATGCTTTGAAGCTAACTCCTTTGAAGTTAAAATGCACCTGTTTGTGAGTCATTTTGGGTTACCAAAATATCTTTCTTATCTTCTTGGAGGTATTTTACCATATGTTCACACAATCCCTTGCCTCTAACCAACTTGATAACCTTGATATCAATGGCATATTCCATGACCTTTGTGATCTATCCTACTCTCTTCTCATTTAAATATTTGTTAAGGAGGAAATCCCTAACTCTAGGATGAGACACCATAAGATGGATCCTGCTATTAGAGAGCATGGGTCTAAACTTCTTGAGGCATCTTAGGGTTGTAAGAACTTTCTTCTCAATGAAAGTATACCTCTCCTTATATCCTTCCAACCTGTAACTAAAAAATATAATTGGCTACTCCATTTTTTCACCATTCTGCATCAACATAGCTAATATGTTATCAATGTTATCAAAGGTATACAAGATGAAATATTTAGATAAGTTAGGATTTAAGAGTGAAGGTGCTTGGGTAATGACCTATTTTATGGCCTCAAAATATACCTTTACTTCATTATACCAAGTAAACACTTAGATATTATTTAGTATGGCAATGATAGGCTTAACTAGGTTTGCAAAACTAGGAATGAACCTTCTTACAAAGTTGATCATCCCAAGGAAGCTTTGGATCCCCTTCTTGTAAGTTAGCAAGGATAAGCTAAGATAAAACTTACTCTATCAGGATTAATGGATAATCCCTCCTTTGAGACAATATGACCCAACAATTTGCCTTTATGTATAGAGAACACACATTTTTTGGGATTTAAAGAGATCCCATACTCTCTGCATCTCTAGAAAATTAGCCTCAAATGGTCTATTTGTTTATTATCATTCTTGGAAAAGATTATGATATCATCCAAGTAAACTAGTACCATTTGATTTTGTAGTCCTTAGAAGTCCATGTCCATCTCCATTTGAAAGGTTTCCCCAACATTGGATAATCCAAAAGGCATCTTTTGATAAGCAAAAGTGCCCCACTTGGTGGTGAAGGTAGTCTTGTATTGGTCTTCTTCTTTCACTAGTACTTGGTTATAACCACAATATCCATCCAAGAGAGAGAAGTGTTCTAAACTAGAAAATATTTATAAGATTTCTCCATAGATGGTAGGGGATAGTGATTCTTCAACAAGACCTTATTAAGATCTTTAAAGTCCACACACAGTCTGATCTCTCCAATTTTCTTCCTGATAGGCACTAGATTAGCTACCCATGAGGAGTGCTTGATTGGAAAGATAATCTAGGATTCAATAAGCTTATTTAGCTCCTTCCTCATGAGATTTTTATAGTACTTTGCTTTTGCATGACTAGCTTGGCATTAGTCTCTATCTCTATGGTGTGTTGGGCTAATTTAGGATCAAATCCCCTTAGGTTTCTATATTCCTAGATGAAGATGTCTGCATATTATTTTTAAAGTTATATGAAAGTGCCTTTTTTAGATATGTTTCTCACCTTCCTAAGTTTGAGAGGTTTGTCCTTGAAGATAAGGACTCTTTCATAGTTTTCTTCATTGGTTGACATAACCACTTTATCCCTCCTCATAGGTCCCCTTCATGAAAGAGACCTTTTAGGGTGACTAGCCCCTTAGGAAGCTTATTGGAGCTTAGTTGAAAAATCTATTCCTCATACTGATGGTGTAACTTCCCTTGGTGAAAAAGGAGAATTTTGCTTCTTGCTATAAAAAACATGTAATCTATTTGTCACTCTTAAAAGACTTACCAGTGAGCCTCATTGTTTGACACTAATGGTATCAACACCACTTTAACATGTGGTTGTACCTTGGTCCTTTTCAAATTGTTAGGGATGTCAAAATGAGCCCTCATAATTAATAATTAGTTGGCATATTTATTTTGGCCTCTTAGCTCTGATTAGATGTTGAAGGCTTAAAAATACTCAATCAAGTCCCACACCCTATGTTTGTAAGATGTCATCAAAAGGTTTTTATTGGCATTCTATCTTTTGACCTGGTGTATAATAAATTTGATAGCTCTATAGACCTATAATTTCTTGACCTTTCTCTTATTAGCCCATTGAAGGCCATGGATGAGACCTTCATATTTTATAGCATTACAGGAGTAGTTGAATTAGAACCTATACAAAGATAAATACCTTTCATTTGAAAGGGATATCAACACGACACCTATGCCTACTCCATGATTACTCCTTGAACCATCAAAGAATAATTTCCATATGCCATTGGGGTCTTCTTGAGGTTTCATGGGGGATGATGTGGGATGGTTTTCTTCATGTAGTAGATAGACACCTAAGTCTCTTTCTTTAACACCTTCCAAGGATTCTACCAACTAGATTTCATCCCATAGTTTATCCAAAAACATGTCTGGTGCTTCTTCTAAATGGGTGTTCAAATCCTACCCCATTGCAAATTCATCCTCATCAATGATGGTGGAATTGATGTTGACACTATCTGGTCCATAAGGCTCTATATAGAATTGTTTAATGGGCTTAATGTTGATTGACACTTTGGCCCCATACCTTGTCTTGAATGCCATATAGGACCAATCTATTGCAAGATAGCCTCCTATCTTTGTTGTGAACTCCTTGGAGAGGCATAGTGCAAAGTGGGGAAGCACATCACAAATCAATACATCTTAAACTATTGAGACACTAATACAAGCATGCGGGGTCATATTGAGATCTTTAATTATACTAGATGGTTTAGTAGAAGAACCATAAATTTACATAACTCTCTTAGTCTATGGCTCATATTTGAGGCCAATCTAATTAGATATGGCCTTTGGCATTACTGAGGTACTAGCCCCACTGTCTACCAAATAATTATGCACCAAAGAGTCACCAATGATTTTTGAAATGTAGAATGGAGGAGGCTTGACCACCTTACTTGATTTTCCCTCAATATGGCCTTTGGTTGTATTAGTGATAACTTCATTCACCTTGATTGATTGCTTACCTACAACTATGGTGACATTTATTTTAAACAGACCTTCCTAAAGAATATCCACTTAATCGAGCATGTAGAGCATATCCCACATTAGCACAGTCGTACTAGATTTTTCATTTATTCAACAATGTTGATGGGTGAACCACCAACCTTTTCTTGTGTTTTGGGAGCCACTACTATTGTTTGTTAAACTTATGGGCTTTGGGGAACAAAATGAGTCTTTTGATTTTGATTTTTAGGAGGTACTAGGACCTTTGGAGTGATAACAAACTTACTTGGCTTTAACATTAAAGAAGTAATGGTAGGAGGCTCTTTGATTGCTTTCTAACTACCACCCATGTTATTTATTTTAAATATTCTATTTATTTCCACTAGGACATAGGCCTAGATATAACTAGCCTACTAGTTTGATTCATAATACTCTTGTTGCTCACTAATGGCCATCATAAAATCTAATTGGTTTGGTCCCCAATTAGACCCTTGTTCTTGTGGAGACTCCTCTGGTCTTGTCATCATAGGGTCATTTGTGTTTTGAGCCATTAAGGCTTGATTTTATCCATAGTTAACATCTTACTACCATTGGTCATTCAATGCTTGGTTAAAGTCAATATTTAGGACAATGGATTGTCCAAAAGATTGATTCTAAGGTATGGTTCCCTCGATTTCCTGAGCCACATTATTTTGAATAGGAACCAAAGTGTTAGAGGTGTTTGTAAAATTTGGATTATAGTTTCTCTATCTATGGTAGCTAGGCTTCCCTTGACCTTGGTTCTAGCCTTGGAAATTTCCCTTATAGGGTGGCCTATTTCCTTGATAAGACTATTTTTGAGATTGGTATGGATCTTGGTAAGGCTTGTTCTATTGGCCTTGCTGCCTTTTAACATTCACTACATCATTTCCCAAGGATTGGAACATTCTCTTAAGTTATAAATAATTATTTTGATCTTGGGAATCACTAGATCCACTAGTGGAAGCCTTTTCTTACTTAGGTGAAGGTATAACAACAATTATTGGTATCAAAAGAATGACATCAAGTGGAAGAATAACAAGAAGAGGTGATCTAATTTTAAGAAAAAGAGGCATTGGGGGTCTAGGATTAAGTTTGCCACCTTTAACTAGATAATTCTCTACTTTAATAGCCACCTCATAATCATCTAGTAATACTTTCCCTCCCATGGATTGAATCATCAGTGTTATGTCATTATTTAAAGCCTTTAAGTAGTATAGGAAGGCAAAGTTAGGAGTTAGCCTAACAGAGACTAGAATTTTATCCCATGTTTTTTGTAACCTTGAGTTGAAGTCTTACATGAATTTATGGGGAGATCTTTTGATTGTGGTCAATTAATCTGCTAATGATAAATGGCCACTTTTGTTTGGAAATCTTTTACACAAGGTTATTCCCAAATGGTCCCATGATTGAATAGAATTAAGAGCTAGGCCTCTATACCAGTCTAAGTATTTCCATTTAAAGGATATAACTAATAATCTAATGGATATATTTTCTACTATGCCATATGAATATTGAAAAAATTGGTTGTGCCCATGAGGTGTTCAAAAGGGGTTGTGGCTTGGTCTCCTATGAAATATGGGACACTTTTGAGAGTTGCTACCAGCATGGGATTATATTTTGGTAGGTTTAAAGGACTCTAAACATTAAATCCCATAAATGGAAATTATCTTTGAGGGATCATGGTAGAAAATGGGGATAAAAAAGGTCTTATTACATAGGTGAACCTTATGACTAGTTTAGAAAAAGGGTTTTCTACATATGGGTGAGTATTATCAAACCTTAATCTCTTAGCTAAATTTTAAGGAAGCTCAATAAATTCAAATGGAATACCTCTATAATTTGATCTTGTAGTCACCTTTGGCATGAAACAAAGTTATTGGTCTACCACCAAATTGGATGCTCTTTGGATCTTATGTTCAGAGTTTTCAAATACTATTGTATGTAGATATCACCATTGAAAATTGATCAAACCATCATCAAACTTGATCAATACAATACAATGTAATATGGTCCCACAAGGAATGCCAAAACTATTATAGTCTTAATTTTCACCCTTGGAGAGGGTTATTTATGCTCTCTCCAACTAAGTTATAATATTAAGACAACCCTATGCTATGGGTTCTTTTAATGGGGTTGAACCTCTGGAGAAGTCCAGCTTCCTCTCGATGCTCACCTAAACTAATGCTTCATAGGTAAAAGGGTTAGAAAGATGGTTAAGTCTCCTAATAAATATCAAAGGTTGATGCACCAAAGTTAAATATGCACTCATATAAGTTTGAACATGCATTAGATCAACAAAAGTTAACTATGACTTACTCAATCTCACAATCTCACTAGTTACATAAATATTTTGTAGAAGAGGTTCAAAGTTAAACACTAGTCTAGACTTGCAATCTAGTTTTAAAACCCTTTCAAAAAGGCAAGTAGAAGGACAACAAATTAGGAATAATCTCCTTCATAAATTTACCATACACAAACATACGAAGAACTAATTAAAGATAAGAGAGTCAAATAGTTGATCCTATTACTTCAAAAGGTAGTTTTTACAATATTTTGATAGGGTTTAAGCATATCAAATGAGCACTTTTACAAAAGTCTGAATGAGTATCCTTGCCTCAAAAAGAAAAAAATATAAATTCTAAAAGTTGAGAACCCTTGCAAAGGGGAAGAGACAAGGTTAAATAAGAAAAGGGAGAGGAGAGAGAGAGAAGAGTATACTATTTGAGCTTTTACCATACCCTAATGAATGCTTGGCCACCTTTTTGAATTCTGAACCATCTACCCTCCCATCAAGGCCAAATATTTACCAAAAATTTAACCTTATTTGATTATAAGCTTCCCATCTCTTCTCATTGGTTGAGAATCATACTAACAGGTAGGAAACCCCCTATAGGTGATGAATCATGATTTACTTAAGGAGGGAAATTTAAAGGCTCTGTATCAAAATTAAATGCTCTATTTTATTTTTCAATCCCAAAATCCCTTTGTGCTAATATTTTTATGCCACATCCTATCTCCTTTTATCATGAGGACAAAGTCTTTATATTCATGTACTTGACAGAGCCATACTTGATCTTTTTTCTAGGCAGATACAAGTACCTATATTTCAAAGTAATGGACATGTCAAAGGACAAAACCTCTCTCGATAATCACATTTCTACCCCTTAGATTTTTTGAGCATAGGTCTACTTTAGATGGTGTTTGGTTGAGATTTAATGGTGACAGGATGAGCCCTATAGGACCTTGCTTATAATTTGACATAAGTTGTAATCATCCTTAGCTTTCAACCTTTGATTATTAACCCTTGATCTTGATTCCAATCCTTCCAAATGTGTTATTTATTATCTCCTCACTTATCCATGGTATCCTATTGTAGATTCACCTATTTATATGTTCCTACCACTTGTCAAATGCATGTTAATCCACATGTTCTTGTTGTCAGTCTATAGCTTCATGCACTTGTGCCATGTGTTAACCCCTTGAGCTCTCTTATTATTTGATAATTGTGTTGAGTAAAAACCCCATTGTCTTGGATGTAGAAATATCATATCACATGTATTTCTCCCTTAGGGAACATGCACCATCAACTTACATAGTATGCTAGAATGATTTTCACTTAGGCCCTTATTTAATCAAGCATGCAATGTCTAGGTGTGATGACTAAGTATTATGCATATTATTGAGTTGTAATATTGATTGATTTTATATAATTATGTACCAAAATAATAAGTTCTATATATAAAATGCCTTATGAGGTTATTTATACAAAAATAACTTTGTTTTGAATATAAGACCTTGTTTGTTGGCTGACAAGTGATAAAAGAGGGATAAAAAAGCATAAGAGAATGATCATGGAAGGGTTAGGACTCAAACATGGTAGAAAGAACCTATCCAACACTATAGTAATGTGGAAATACTATCTTGAAAGTGGTTCTAGTGTCATAAGGATTAAAATAGAGCTAAAATTAGGAAAGATAGGCTAGGGGCCCCTATGATTGGAAAAATGTGACTTATGACTACTGTGAGTATCATAAATAAGGAAAAATAAGACATAATAAAGAACAAAAGGATTAAAATGACCATATAAACAAGGGCTATAATCTTCTCTAAGACTTTCATGTGAAAAAGAAATAAAAGACATAGCACTTATGGTTGCTTGACCAAATTAGGGTGTTTATAGTGCCATGGGAATTACATATGTAATATTTCATGATTGAAGAAAATGATGCAAAAAAATACATTCCATTACAAATGATAACAAAGTAAACATTCACAACTCAAATATTATTTCCATCTAGAAATCAAATGTTGATTTCTAACCTATTTTTTCTCATGCCATGTTAAAATATATTGCCAAATATGCATCAAAAAGAGGAAATGATCTAAGATTGATCACTATATACCAACAAGAATTTTATAAGGCTTAAATTTGCATGAAACCATCTTCAAAAACCTTTTAGAAACTTTTAATTAATAATATTACATATCATGATGTTAGTGCTTAGGAGGATTATCATATGCTACAAAAGTCCCTCTTGTGTTATCTAAAAATTGATTTATTTCATTAAATGTTGGCAAGAAATTTATATGTTATGTCTCCTAAATTGAACTTGATTCACTAGCAAATTCAACATTCTTTGATTCTTACATTTCTTTCCCTTCTTTGCTATAATTACTACCACTTATTAAAGCTAAAATATATTGGCATTATAAAGAGCATTGTAATATTTAGAAATGGAAAAATGTATTCACATGAAACTTTTTAGTTATATCAAAATATTCTAATTCTTATGAAACATTTTTTGGATTGAAATCCTCTTATATAATCAATTTTTCAATATTAATCTCATCATTGGTGCCACTAATAAATAAATCACTGCAAATTAGGAATGCATGCAAAAATCATATCATCATTGACATGTTGACCACACACCTTATAACAATAAAAAAAATTCAAAAGATGACCATTTAGATGATGTAATCATTAACCATGACCATGACTAACTTGATGAATGATAACTCTTGTCCCAACTTCACCCCAACAATGATATAGATCTAAATGAACTCGATATGCTTTGCACCATCATATATCTACATAACTATAATAGCAATGAAGTTCATGAATTCTTTTAAGAAATAACCCTATATTATATATAATTAAATTAAATAATTTACCCAAGTCCATAATCTCTCTCCTCAACTTTTCCTACCCCTAGTGGTTTATCTACAAAATAATATCTTATGGTTGACATTATCTTGCATTGTTGGAAATATTGTCATTGATGTCAAAGGTCTAATAATATTGGTGATAAAGGCCCCATAGTAATTAATGTCTAAAGGTGTTTTTAATGTTTGTACCTTGGCTAAAGTGTGTTAATATTAATTAAATATTAACAAATATATTCTTGGTTGCATAAAGACAAAATAGGGCCCATGAGGAAGTTAAAGAGCCACCAAGTAAAGATAAAAGAGGGAAAGGGTACATTTTCCCATGAAGGGTCACCTTGAAGAATTTGAAGATTCACCAGATAAAGACAAAAGAGGGAAAGGATGATTTTACTTATGAAGGGTCATTGTGTGACTTTTTAAATGAAAGAATTCAAAGGGTCATGCAAGTTTGATAGCATTTTCCATGTGAATTGAAAGGTATCAAATGGTGAATGTCAAAGGTCATTTAGAAAGCTATAAAATGAGGCTTGAGAATCCATTTGGAATATTGAAGTGCATGGTTTGTAATTATTTTATATATCTTATAAGAGTAAAGGAGAGAAAATAAAGAGATATAGTATTGTGTTGTCATTTGTTGAGAAAGCAACATTGAGAGATAGTTGTGTTTTCTACACAAGAGGGGTTGGTGCTCCTATGGGTGGGTGATCACAAATAATTATTGTGTTGGTAATATAAAAAGGGGTTGGTGATCTTGCAAGTTGGTTCTCACAAACTTTGCAACCTTGATTTAGTGCTCATTTGCATACTTGAGATAATATTTTATGATTTTTCCCACATTGGGTTTCCATGAGATAATTCTTTATGATTTTTCCCACATTGGGTTTCCATGTAAAAATTTGGTCTCTCTCTCTCTCTCTCTCTCTCTCTCTCGTGCGGTGCAGGTATTGTTTCAATTTTATTGCATATCTTGAATGTATGATTAAGTAGTTAAAGAAAAGGAATTTGATAAAGTAAAAGATATATGATATAATGACTCACCCCCCCTATCAGTATATCCCATGCTTAACATGCACCTCTTCACTTAATAAGATTTAATGCTTCCATTGAAAATGGTTATCCAAGGAATAACCGATACAATACAATCATACCATATCAAAAACATCAAGCTTACATTATCTTCACATATCAGCCAAAAAAACTCATCATTATTATTATTTATTCTTACTGGCATTACAAATTTCAACAATCATGCATCAGTTATACATGCAAGTCTCTATATACTTAGAAAATAAATGAAACCAATTGAAGGGAAGACACTTGTAACTTTTCAAAAATATATAAAACATGTATGAATCATTAGAAAAATGAGTTTCATAGGCCAAAAATTATTATCCTATGTTGATGCATATTTGTACGAGGTTTCCCCAATGCACATGATTGTCCCATTTAGAGTGAGATTAATTTATATTATAATTGAATTAAGTTAGGTACCTCTAGTTAATTACATTCCAGTGTATGTAGGAACATCATATGGCTTAACCCTTTAGTGAATATTTAACACTGTGATCACATTAGATAAAATTTTCTATCAATAAGGATTTAACCAATGCTAAGTAGTTTTTCACAACTTGTTGCTCAATATCTAAAATTTTGAATCAAAAATTGAGGACTGGGAGTTTATAATGTCTGAAATAATTGCATCATTTACTCTAAAAAAAGCATTGTATTCCAATATAACTACACATCTATATGCAAAAAATAGTTTTGTTGACATCCATAGTAAATAAATGTTAAAATCATCAAATGTACCAGTTGAACATATCAATGATGAGTATACAAGGATAAAAACATAATAAAAATTTACGATGATCAATTAATTAGAGGCCAAAGTGATTTTGTGGGGATAAAAAAAATTATGCTTACTATGAATTTATGGGTTGAATTTGGGATAGTCGATGTTGATCTTGGAAAAATTCAAAATATTGTGTATAAAGTTGGGACACATACATTATTCCAACATGGGATGTCATCAAACCCTAACATATTCTGGTCTCACTCGTTTCACATGGTAATCATATACAAATTGATCCAAAAATGGCATGTGATTTAACAATACATAAAGCAAAAGGATTAACATTACAATTTAAGCAACAATTAACATCAAAAATATTGATTGACATGATCCAAATTTTATAGCTATCTAAAGAGTTTGGTCATTGTAAGACCTTGGCATCTCTTCTTATTTATATTTTAAATGACATAAAAATAAATAAATGGTGCCTATGTTTAGATAAGAAATAATGAAGAGGAAACACTATGGTCCATTCCACACTTCCCTTGGAGTTACTTCATTTTCTTGAAAATTATAACAAGTTTATCATTTTGATCATACATAATATATGTGAGATCAAGTTTATCATTTTGATCCTACATGATATATGTGACCCCACAATGTTTTATTCTAATTTCCCAAATTTGTTGTCATTCCATGCATGTTTTTCCTTTTGTTATTTTCCCTTTCAAGGTGATCATTATATCTTTATCTATAATCACTAGCCTACTATTAGAATAACCTAATAACCTATAAGGTTTAGAACCATAAAAAACATTCTAGAAGAAGCCCACACAAACTCCATTGAAAAAATATTTAGTACAAAAACATTGAACCAATAAGATAATTGAAAAAATGAGTTTTTCAAAATAAAAAATGAAATAATTAGTTCTATAAATTTTTATTAGAATCTTAAATAATAAAACTAGAATCAACAACTAAAGGTGCTTACGAATGGTTGATAGATATCGATATTTATAGTTCTATTAATCTACAAATGCATATTTATTTATTTTGAGACATTCCATCCATAATCATGTCAATAGGCCTATAAATACCGATATGAAAATATGAGATTATTCAAACAATTTATGGTTTGCACTGTCAAAATAGAATCAAAAGGAGTATCAACCATGGGAATATTACTATAGCCATCCATGATTTGATATCAGTTGTGCTTTGGAGCAAAATCTATAATTAGTAATAGTAGATATACCCCACCTTTTTCAAAGTGTTCAATTCTAGGTGTAATAAATAGTTTTGTTGTAATCACCCAACCTCTTCCACTTATTACCCAATAATTTTTATAATAAAATATAATTACTTATAACGAGGCCTCATTATTGTAGGTATGGTGATAATATGTCTCACAACTTTACTTATTTCTCTATGCATTGGCCATTGCTTGGGCAAAAGGTTCATTGTTATATGAATGGGCTTTGGCATTAATGGAAATTTCTTTTTATTTGTAAGTGTGGCTAGTTTTTCATAACTAAGATCACAACACATTCATAATTTGAGGGTATGCATATGAAGTTATAATTGCTTTTTATTCTAGATTCTTAGTACAAGATTATGATGTATATTTGGGTAGGTTGCATTAAAATTTACTTTTGATGCAAATAATACAATAAATTTATCTATATTCTGCATTGAAAATAGAATGTAAATCTTGAGATTTGAATCTACATTTTTGATGTCTTTTCTTATCAATTATATGGAAATTTGCTTCTGAAGGCTCTAAAACCATACTTCAAAAATGAATATTTTATTCTCTTATTGAACTACTATTGTTTATTTTAGTTTTTCAATTTATTTAAATAAAATATATTTTTTAACTTGATTGAATTAATAATATCTAATATTTCATAATTATAATGATTTATTCAAGATGAAACTATAACATCTAATCAAACTTTAATATTTATAATATTAAATACTTAAGATTATATACAAGTTTTTCTTTGTGATGTTAATAAAACTTAAATATATTACTATGATTAAATGATTACATTCAAATGACTATGAAAAAACTATGTACACATATGAAACCATTAAAAAAAAATTGAAAAAACAAACTCCTTAGAATAAAAAATAAAATATCATTCAGGGTTTCAATAAAAAAATAAAATATGATATGAATTAACAGGAAAAAATGCTCCCCAACAAAAAAAACAAAACAAAAAAAGGACAAAAACAACAAAAACATATATATATTTTAAATGTTCATATGGATTCAAAAATACAAAATTTCTAGAGTTATAAATAAATAAATTAAGTAAAAAAAAACCAACAAAAATAAAAGTGGACGTTCCCCCAAAAAAAGGCAGACGCTCTCAAAAAAAAAGAAAAATGCAAACAAGCATACGCTTCCAAAGTCTCATAAAAATAAATAAAGCTTTAATTTTCAAGAATTCATTCCATTCCATTCCACATGGAGTACCTACTATGCCCTTTCACCTTAAATAAATAAAGCTTTAATAGTCAATCTTCAGACCTGTAGTGACTGGAAGCCATGATCACCGAATTCGATGAGATGTATAACAAAAATGTGAAGAGGGGAATAGAATAGGCAGAGCATGGAAATGGTCCTTGTAAGTAAATGTATGTCCATGATTAGAATATAATAGTAGTGTGGAATGATAATGAAAAAGTCTATTCCTTCTTTTCTACTGCTGCTTACTTGTGCAAAGAGACAAAAAGAGCCATGAAATGCTCCACTTGACATATTTTAGTGAATTAAGGTTCAAATTTTGGAAGGTTAATGTTAATTTATTAGAAGGAGTGCTTATTCTCTTTTTCACATCTATCATTTCCCTACTTCACTACCCACATCTAAAATTTCACATTGTATTTCAATTAGAGTTTGTATTAACATGGGCATTCAGGGTTTGGTTATTTGGATAGTGCTACTACTCTATGTCCATGCCCAAGTATAGTTGGGGGTGCCTAAAACTTGTACTAGGGTGCCATAATTAGGTTATAAAACATGGTAATAAATCCTCCACTATGAAAAAGGATCTGGATGGTGTAGCTGAAATTGTTCAAAAGTAAGTTTTTATTTTTGAGCAGATGTTTTATAGCTCACATGTTTTTGTGATTATGTATTTTATTTAATGGATGATTTGTAGGAGCATTAATGGTATGAGGAGAGAGATGATTTATTTTTCATATGGGATGTAGAATCCCATTGATAACTCCAACTGAGAGCGTAACTAAAAGAGGCTCATTGAATGTGCTATTGGCTTCAAATGGGCAGTTTTATGTGGTGATGGATCTTGGTGACTATGACATAGTGAACCCATAACTTGACACTCTACACTATACCATCATCTAAAGTGAGCCATTGTGGATCATAATCAAGAAAATCATGGTCATACAGCTCAAAGAGGAACTCATCATGAATAACTTCAAGACAATCAAAGGCCACAGTGTCAACAGACCCTAAATTACAATCTAGTATGTGACAAACATCACCATTCATGGAATGGAATCCACATTCATGACTATAAACCCATGGGTAACATGATAGTGAGGAGCTCACCCACACACTACGTGTGGAAAACAAGAGAGGGTTTGATTCTGTCATTCTAGCTCAAAGTATGATATAATAATAATAATTGTTGCTAACTTTGGCCATTGACTATATTTTGCATTAATGGATTGCACTCACATTAGGTTTTTCTCTCAGGTCAAGTTTCCCTAAAATAAGGTTCTAATTACTATTGGTGGTGGTGCACTTCCCATTCGTATGACATAACACTATGGTCTGAGGTAGCCAGTGGTCAGTCCCATTTGAGCTCAAGATTATGGCTGGTAAAATGCCTATGTTGGAAGTTGGAGCACTTTCACGAACTAGTAATGGAGGCATTAAGGTATGCTGTAAACTCAACATTAATTTGTATGTATTCAAACTAGTATAATTGATTTGTTTACTTGTTGTGTCATTAATTTCTTAGCAAAATCAAATACATTATTATTATTTATTTAATTTTGTTTTGAGTTAAGGAGGTAAAATCCCTGAGGTATGAAATTAAACATCCATAATAGAAATGGGAATCATGAATTTAGTCTAAATATTCATAAGAACAAAGTTTGTTAATGCCCATATTACAAATACTAAGCAAAATTTTAATAGACTAGTGCTCAGTTTTTCACACAAATTCTTTCATGCCATGAATATATATAACATATCTAGCCTATGATATTCTGCATATGGAACTCAAAATTATTTCTATGATTGGTATTCACTTGAATAAATTCAAAAAACTAGCATCTCCAAATAAAGCTTTATGTAAACAATAAGTTAAACATAAAAACATTATTCATAACAGAGACTAAAATAGGAAAACTAACAACAGGTTTTGGAGAGCTCAAGTGGGTCTACATTGCCATCATGATCACAACTACAATAATCAGAGCAAGTAAATATAAATCCTACTAACATCCATCATCAAATTTCAAGGCATAACTCAATGCATCATATTTAAACCCTTGAGTTGGCTTGTAAACTATTATTTTCCTTATCTCAACCCTCAGTGTCCAGAAAAGTTGCCTCCAACCTATTTTGAAACAACCCATTACCAAATCTTGCTTACCCACATTAACATCTCTGCCCAAGCATGCTTTCTTGGCATTGATCCAAAACCATCCCCATTGCCAAAGCTTTCTATGACTATCCAAATCTCCTTTTTTCAATGATGGGTGCCTCCCATTTTCACCAAGAACATTAGCAAACTAAGATACTCAATCTTTATTTGATTATTTAAATATTTTATGTTTGATAGGTTAATTAAATATTTTCAAGGGTGTAGTAGCAAACCCACATGATTGATTTGTTTACCCTTTGTGTTAATAATTGCTAGAAAATTGAGATACATTGCAAAGTGTTTTAAAGGTAAAACACATAAAAGGCAAAAAAATGGCCTTGTAAGAGTGATTTTATTTATTCACATTTTACAACAATACATAGTTCCTTTTCAAAATTAAAACTATAATATATCTTAAATAGAAAAACTAAAATTCCTGTATATCACTTCAAAACCACATAGATCACCTATTCATGCAACATTTTGGAAGGAATTGAATAAACTTGTTTTTATTTTATCTTACTTTTTAATGTTCATTCCATTTTGTATCACTTTTTTGTGGTATGAAATAATTTCAAAAAAATGTATGTTGCTTCTTTCAACCCAAATGCCTTTGTATTCATACAAGGTTATTGGGGTTTGACATGCACTAAGACCTAAGTTTCAAGATAGATGTCTTGGATATTCATCATCATATAGATTTCCTCCTTGATAACTTTTTAAAAATTAACAAACCTTGCATTCAATTTTTTGATGATTTTGAAGCATGCACTTTTGATAATCTTGTTTATATTAGTAACTTACTTAAGGATCTCTTTCATCATAGTGCGAATAGTAGGTTCTTTTACCTCTTGAATATCCCTCACAATTCTTCCTCCTTTTTAAGCACAAAAAGGTCTCTTCTAAGGTGACTATGATTGAGGTCAAGAATCCATCAAACTGACAAGGTCATGAATAAGAAGGATGATAAACAAAATGTAGACACCAAGTCAACAAAATAAATAAAAACATTCCATGCAAAAACTAGGCATGGTTGGTATATGTAGCCTCAAGTAGTAAAAGGAAGGGGGGAGAGACAAGTAGGCAAGCATAAACAATAGTCAATGGGGGTTTAATAACCAGTAGAAGGATAATGTTATAGAATGACCAACAAAGTAGGAGGCCAAGAAAGGAAAGGCCATGCTTGAAGCCCAAACACTAACAACTAATACCAAGGAGACTGAATCATCACCTTCAACACAGTCATCATCAATCTACATTGAATGCAACTAGAAAGAGAAAATTAACACATTTGTTTGACACCCATCTACTGACTTCCTTTGTTGATGAGGGAATGGATGAAATCCTCCAAAGGAAAACCACACCCAAAAATGAGGGAAACCAATGTGCCTTGACTGAGTATAAAATGATAAAATACAACCCATAAAAGCTTCATCAAACAAAATGTTAGCATAAAATTATACTACACTTAAATCATGTTATGAATTTCAGCCAAATATAAGGGAATTCTACACCACGTGTAACCACTTTCCTTATCTATAATGAGTTTGGGAGAGCCAAATGACCACCAAAAAAGTTCAAATTTTAATATAATTTGAAAAAAATGATCTCCTTCAATACATGATGGATTGAGACCAATGTCACCCTTTGAAAATTAATACGTTATTTAAAAAAATAGAGTAAGGCAAGGAAGGTTGAAGAGATTTAAAAAAATGAGAAAAAATTCCACACATAATTTCTCACAAAAGTTCATGGTCTTCCTCCATCTCATTTTTTTTGATATGTCCATTTGGCCTTATATAACCTATTAAAAAAATACTTTTAAAAATTACTTTGTTAGATCATATTATTAAATTATTGTCTTTTGAAATATTGTTACCAATTCCCCTCTTCAACATTGAATTGTAAAACCATTTTCTTCTTAAAGTTTTTAAAGACACCCTCTTGATTTCCCTTTCCCCTAAAGACACCCCATAGTTTGCTAATGAATTTGTGGATTTGTTCCCTTATCAGAAGTAGTGTTGGAAATAAGTTTCACTTAAATATTTTTATCTCCCTAACTTCTTCAAAAATACTACTCTACCTCCAACTACTATAATTTACTTTGCTTATTGCCTCAATTATGGGTTTAAAATATCCAACTATTATAATTTTATTTGGTTATTGCCTCAATTATGGGTTTAGAACCTCTAGCTATTACATTTTCCTTTGGTCATGGAGGCATTCCTTTTTTTTTCTATGGAAATTATTTCATACTTCTCTAACAACTTATACACTTGTTTGTTTCCTTCAACAAGATTTGCTTGAATATTTTTGTTTGTGTTTTTTTTTCTAAATTTACCTAAGGAGAGGGCTATAGCCTAGCAAAAATGGCATCAAAATGCCTAAAATTTTTAGAAAAAGATCAACAATTTCACAAGTGAAGATGCATTTTATCATGCAGATTAACCAAAGTTTAGAAGAGATGAACATCTTAGTGCCAAGAAGGCAAAGAGATTTTGACCAGTATCCTCAACCAAATTGAGACGTCTATTAGCATAGCATCAACACTTTAGAAAACCAAGAAGTAAAAAGGATCATGATTAAGTATAACCATCCAACTCATATCGAAGAATGAAAACCATGCACTCTTGATCATCACTATTTGCCAAAAATAGAAGAAAAATTGGAAGACATGATACATAACATAGCCAATAGTACATGAGATATCAACATGATTCCATCTCATCAATGAGATATTGAATTTTCAGCAAGATCTCCACTCAAGCTTATTTCCAAACAAGAAATAACAGTTGTCTAAGGCAAGGAGAGCTTATTATAAAAATATTATAGGATAAGCCTATGATGGGGTAGATGCTTAGTATTTTAGTTTTCACTCTCCGTAGTTTAAGTCAATCATCTTATCCCTCATATGCCTTTAGGTGCTTGAAGGGAATGTAGAGGGAGCATTAAAGTATACCATAGGAGGACTCAACAAAAATTGTAAAAATAAAAGAGATATTGTTTACACCTCAATGCTGCATTATCAAAACTTGGAGCTGCATGCACCATTAGAAGTTTACACCTCTAATGAAGGTTTGCAAACAAAATTAAATTTGTTTATAAACTATTTCCAAATAATTGTCATGTTGTGCAAGTATCAAAACCACAAGAAGCTTATATATGATAAATATTGGAAATTAATTGAAATGCAAGTTTGTCTTTGGTACATGTCATTTTCAATTGAATTAGTCATCACACATGCCAATTCCTTAACAAACCCCTCACACTATGAGGCCAAAGATTCAATTAAAATACATGGTACATGGGCTATGTTCTTTTGACTGAGGGAGTTCCCATATCACCCAAGTATATTTCACTAGATGCAAAAAATATGTAGAACATCATTACCTAGGTTTAACCATTCTTAGAGAAATGTGGCCATGCCAAACATGTAAAAGGTTAAAAAGTATTCCTCATTTACAATTTTTCAAAAAAATATAAAATGGTGTGTGAAGGAATGCTTAATGATTAGGAGGTTTTCTTCATCTCATTAAAATATGAATACCCATTTTACAAAACAAAATCGTTATTAAAGAACCAAATATGGAAAACCATCTCTAATCATTTTCATGCTCAAATAAATGTGCATGGGATAATAAAATATCATTGAGAGTGTAAATTAAAGGTGGGAAATACTGTGTAGTGGTGTAGAGTAAGTCCTCATTCCATAAACTACTTCACCACCTAGATCAAACCAATCATCATATGAAAGTAGTAATATATGTATGTATGTATTTCAAATTTCCAGTCTTTAACAACAAAAAATGGTAGGGGACATATTTCTCCTTTAGTTTATACACTTCATACCCAAAAGAGAAAATTTTCAAAACTTCAACTGTATTCTAAAACAATTACCTCCACATCCTCAACACTTGATGATTGAGGACAATAAGGTATTTCATTGATAGCCTTCTTATAGAATTTGGAGTTTATATGATCAATAATTTATTTTTTCCTCTGTGTAAGTGCCTTGATTGCATCCATGATATGATGCTAGTGGTGGCTACATTCCTCTGTAGTCACAAATAGGTTCTTTATATTGCATTATGATCATCATGGATTAAGTTCATTCCAACTATATTAGACAACATGTTAGCAACATTGAGAGCCTACATTATATCAAAAACATTTATTCTTCCTTTTGATAGCCTTGGGTCGAAGAATAGATGTTTCATGTGTTGGCTAAGGTCATCGATAACAACATCATTTAGCTCCTTCATAGCCTTCCATAAATGCTTCATCTACAACTGTATATGTGGGCGTTGAGTTTCCCTATTCAAAAATTCAAAAAAGGACACCTTGATTGATTTTTCCATCTTTTTGGACCATGTTCTTTTCCATCAATTTGTCCACCACCACCCTTTCATGAGTTTTATTCTTCATTATTTTCAATGATTCTATTCAAAGGATGAATTGTAGGTTCTAAGAGAGGCTTTTAATTAGGATTTAGAGAAGAGGGAGGATTAATTGCAAGTTAATCCTTCACACATCACTTTGAGAGATGGTGTGTGGAGAAACAAAAGGCCTGCTTCCCAACGATGACTCCAAATATTTCACTTATACAGCTTGCTTATGAATGATTTTTTTATTAGTCCTCCATTTCCCCTCTTTTTTCAATTATATCATTTCCCCCTTTTTTATTTTTTAATATTTTAAGGATGGCTCTTGGGTAGACGTAAAGGTATCTTGGAGAAGAATCCTTGTGCATCCTTAACCAAAAGTTTCCTAATATCCTAAGGAAAATTATTTATAAAAATTTATCCTTAGGTTCAAATGAAGCCAACATATTTACCTCTTTGTCAAGATTTTTGTCAACTACCTAATTTCCTTCTTTCTTAATGTGCTTGAAAATGACTTCCTCTAGTTGTTTTTCTAGACATTTAGCTTCATCAATCAAATCTTTTAGTCTCTAGGATGAAACCTTACCATATTTTATTGCATTTATCAAAATCTGAGAATCACCTTCCATCACTAATTTTTCTATCCTTGAATGATAGGAGTTTGAATTCCTTTAGGCATTGGTCAATCCTTTTTCTTGATTATTCATGTCCTTCCCAATATCTAGGAAAAACATCAAAATTAGTTGCCCTCTATTGTCACATAAATTGTGTCCTCCCCCTATTAGGCCTAAATTCCCTTTAGTTGCCCCATCAAACTTAAGTTGGATGAATCCACCTGAAGGGTAACACACCTCATAAATTTTTTGACACATCACTTGCCTAACCCCATTATCAAGTTTTTTTTTTCATCGTGTTTCTTTCCTTATTTTTTTCTCAATACTAACAACATGAACTTCATAGTGATGTTTATGAACCTCCTTGCTTGAGTACTTGCTAACATTCTCAATCGACCAATATTTTTTCTCATTTGTTGGAAGATTGGATTCATATTGAAGCTACCAAATATAGCCTCACAACTACCAAGAGATGCTACATCACACCAAATCTATTAAATACATGAGTATATGTGGCAAACTTGAATCTATTAAAATTGGTTGTTATGAAAAGACAAGAAGCTACTAGGTTGGTGTCCTCTACTTTAGGAAATAATTAAAACTCTAGACCCTCTGCTCTTGTGCATGCAAGCATGATTTTTTACACATGACACTCTACATCAAGTGGGTTTTGGTTATGTGTTTGCCACACCATTTATCTATTTTAAATGGTTTTAACTTGTCTGTTCAATAATGTGTCTTCTTTGGTGTAATAAATGTTTCTTGTTTATCCTACAAATTTTAATCCTCCTCAATAGTTTTTGAATAGTGATAGGTTTCTCCCATTATGCTAACTTGGCTAGCTTTAGTTTGGATTTAATGAATAGTCATATTATGATATGCTACTTTAGGACTCTATATTGATTTGAATTGAAGGAGCCTATTTTGCATATAGGTTGTGTAAGGCTTTAATGTAGGCTTGGACTAAGTGGTCATGTCCTTACCAAAATTATTTCCATTGAATGTAGTGGTCATCCTATAGACATATTCATGATAGTATTCATCTTTGAATGCTTTTGGAAATTTGTCCCAATTTGGATCATACTCATATTTGGTTTGGTTTTTATCCTATAGAGTGTGTGTGTGCCATCACTTCTTGATAGGTGAATAAAATTTTAGAAGTGCAATCTTGATATTCTCTTTATTAGAAAATTCATTCATATAAAAATATAAATCTAATTAATCTAACCAGTTATCTCCTAAATTTGAATCTATTTCCCCCTCAAACATAGAAGTGATTGGATTTACTTGAAATTTAGGAGGAATCGACCCCCAAAATATTTACTTCATGTGTGAGCTTATGGAAGCACCCATTCAAGGACTTCAACAAACTAGTTGAATAAAAATGTATTTTGATCTTAAAGATCCTTTGTAATCTCATTATTTATCATCATGTGTTGCATTATCTCTTTCCATCTTAATTTTAATGTTCAACGCATTACATGTAGTCAAAGGGATGTTGTGGTTTGATGCCAAGCTTCAAATACTTTGACCTTATTCAATGGGTCACACAAGATGAATTGATTTGATACCAATGATCCATATCCTTTGAGGTTTGGGGGATAACACTCTAAACAAGGGTTTAGATGGGTTGTAAGTGTACACAAAAGTAATATTGAATAAGATGGAGAATAAAGAAAGTAATATAACTATTACGTGAAATTATATCAATCTATGCATTTTGTACATAACTTAAATTTTAGAAAGATGTATGACTATGTAATTTACTATTATTTTCTCATTGACTAATGCTACATCTATGTATACATAGATTACAATATCGCTAAGGCTAAAGAGATGTTATGGAATTTGAATCATTTGGGCTTGCATATGTGACTCTTAATCTTCTAGAGGTTATGTGGATTGACTAATACATGTGCACGATATGCTCATAGATGTTATAACATAATGTGAGCTCTATAAGTATCACCTAGCATGGCACAAAGTGTCCATGTGGCCAATGTACAATTTGAAGGTTTTGTGCAAGGATTGAGTTATATGGTATGTTTGAATGTGTTACACCATTGGTTAATGCTATGTAGTGATACTATATAGGTGGAATAGAGTGCAAAAAGGTTGTGTTATACAAAATTTTTAGTTTTGTTAAATGGTGTTGAGATTTATTATCCACATTTTATCATGGGGTAACACTCATAAGGGTTAATCCCTTAAAACTTATGCAATTTATTCTTATTATATGAAGTGTATGATGTTGTTTAATGAGTTATGCAACATGTTTCCTAGTATTACACAAAAGGCACATGATGTTGGGAGATGTATGGAGGTGCTCAAAATGTGAGAGTTGTGAAACATGTTCTCTAGTGGTGCATGAGAGGTACATGATGCAAGGAGCTACATTGAGTTGTAAAAGTAACCAAGACACATAAGATAAGAGTGTGGGATGGTGTAATTGCACGAAAATTATAGAGCATGATTTTCATCATTACTGGGTACATTATCTTATCAATTTATTTGTGATGTTTAATGCTTCTTTGTCATTACCCTAAAGGGGAAATATCTTCAGTATTTTTAAATATTTGATTATTGTTGTTTCAAATGTTCTTCTTGAATCTTGAGGGGGGAAACCATATTCTATATTTATCTATTTTAGTATTTTGAATATTATTGATGTTTAGTACAAACATAAGTATATATAAAGATGAAGATTATTCAAGCCCGATACTAATATGGTACCTCACTTGAATTCTTGTCAACTCAAAGACATAATTTAGATGTGGTTTGGTGCATTTGACTTCACAATGTGTCATGCCTATGTTTAAATATGATTAGATGGTATATTATTTTTATTGTTTCATATTTTTCTAACATTTATTATTATTTATAGTTGACCCATGCATGTGTACAAAAATAAAATATTTTTCTAGATTCATATGTATATTAGAGTTTGTTTTAGGGGTTTTAAGAGCATAAAATATTGTATCGATATCATATCTTCTTTACATTGATCTGTATGTTCACTCACACACACATCAAAGTGGAGAAAAATATAAATGATTCTAAGGTACTTGTGTATTTATCAATTATGGGTCCAAATTAGGTGTTATTGGTAATTTTTGTGGTTTATAATCATGTCTCACATTCTTCTATTTTTTGTTGATTTCATGCTCCTTTGGTTGTCGTACCAAAATTGAAAGTGCATGTCTATGAGGTTTTATATGGCTTGAGTTGGCTAGGGTGCACCCATTATTATGGTCTTGTATTTTAATCTTATCGATCATTAGATGTTGATTTATGCACCAATAGAGTTATAATTCTTATTCAAATCATCTATAAATACACATAGTATCTCCCACTATTTAAAATCCATTTCTTAACTTTACTTTTTATCTTAATTGGCATTTTTTTTCTTGAAATAAAACTAATTAAGTCCTATCTGTTATTTAGTAATAGTAATGTAATATTTTGAGACAACACTAAAAGTTTAGATGTGATGATGCAATGATTTCTTTCTTGACTGTGTAGAAGCTTAGGGTTGAACCGACATTACAATTACTAATATACATTTCTCTCATCAATCCTGAATATTCCATTCCATTCTATTTACCTACTCAGAACCGTTTGAGGTGCTTTTTAGGATGGATTTTGGGTTTATGTCAGTGGGAAATGTGTTTTTTTTTTATGTATTTCAAATTAAATGTTATTTTTATGGATTAAATTCAAATAAAGGTGATTCGTAGGGATTAAATTTGCATGATCACAATATTTTTCTTTTCCTACTTTGTGCTGCTTTGTGCTCTATGTTTGTTTCGTTAGCCGTAGGTGAAGTTAGATTTGGCCTGGTAGTCAGCTAATTGGCTACAATTAGAGGATGAATTACTTTGAATTATAGATTTTCATGGATGAATCTAGGTGAAGATGGTGAAATAAGAATTTGAAATTAAAGATGTCTTCAATAATAATTTAGAGATAGATTGGGATGCAATGTTCTCCAAGTAAGCATTAATATTATTGTTAAACTGCATCATGTAATATATATGATAATTAATGTGGTTATTTAAGTTATGGATGTGATGACAATTAATGGTGTGGCATGATAGGGAGAATGGAGGAAACCTTATGGGTGAAAAACCTACTAAGCTTGGTTGAGAAAGGTGTGAAGATGGAAGGACTTCTGTTTCACAAATACATGCACAAAATGGAAGAATTTGTACAAGAGGTAGGAGGATATGTGAAAAAAGGGAAAATTGAATAAGCAGAATCTACAATCCTCTCTTCACTATTGAGGACACTAGCAAAGGTCACCTCTACCTCACCTCTACCTAAATAATGCATGTTGTTTTTTCTATTTCATTTGTTTATTCAGATGCAAACTTAATGATCACTACAAAGAGTCTACCCCAGTGGTATTTGATTATGAATAGTATTGCTTTAGATTGTATTTATATTTTATAATTCTAATTTTTAGATATTTTGCTCCATTTCATTATGGCTAATTAATTCTAACCCTTAATATTTATTTTTATAGGGAAACTCAGTAGAACGAAAGTTGGATGAGGGTTCCAATTTAATGGCTAGTTGTCAATTCGCAAGAAATTGAGGGACTTAGCAAAACATAGGTACATGGATAATAGTATTTTTTGAAAATTGAATTGGGTTGGATGTTTTTTTGAATAAGATGTATGCATCCCCTAAGTTTTCAAGTAAAACCTAATTAGACAGAGACTAGATATCTTATATAATTCAATTAATTAAGGGAGTTAAAATTTACTTATGTTATCCCAACAAAGTTAATAGCCTAATACCCAAATGAGATACACAGTTTTAAATTAAAGTTATAGATCACAAATTTTCCATACTTGTAGTAGTTATCTATAAGAAAACTGACTACATAAATTACTTTAAGGTATTTTTAGCTCTATAGTGTCTTGAATTCTCCTTTTTATATCCACTAAGTGTATATGACCTATGCACAGAATGTTGTCATTGATAATTTATTGAGTATGTTCTTTCACATTGATATTTGCATATCTTTCTTTATAATGATCTGCTTGCCATCAATTTCTATATAATCTAGAAAACTCAAGTTTGGTCATAATATGTTTGAATTTTTTTTAATAGAAAAAAACATTCCAAATTAATATGATAATGTTTTTTGTTTTAAATGTGAAATGAAAGTATAGTTCTTTGATATTCATATGCTCTTTATAAGATTTTTTTGTAATTACCAGTTTCTTTTTTTAGGGCTTACAATGCTTGGTTTTAAATAGTTGTACTATGGGCATGAGAACTTGTTGGTCTAAAAAAATAGAGTTCATGATGAGGTAGTTAAGTTATTTTCTCCAATGGAGTTCCAATATTGATTTTACTTAGCTATAATTGTAGTCTCTTGGCAAAGTTTGAATATAACTATGGTCCCTTACCAAAGCTTGAATATAACTATGGTCCCTTACCAAATATTGAATGCCCAATTCATGATTTATATTTGGGTTCCAAGGCACTACCAATCCATGGATTATGCTATTATCTTAAATCTTAATTTTATCACTCCAAATTTCTACATATATCAACCACCCCAGTACCATGTAACAAAGACTAAACATTTATGAAATATTCCATTATTATTTGTGTACAGACCAATATCTCTATTAGACTACAAAGTTTATAGTACAAGGTTAAAATCTATACTTACATAGTTATTCAGAGTCCAAAAGCAAATATTCTACCTTGTTTCCCCATTCTTCATCTTTTCTAGGCTAGATTAACAAAATTGCTAGTAGAGGTCATGTTGTAATCCACAAAATTTTTTAACAAGCAAACATGTGGTAAGAGGATTATATTATTTATGGACAACTTTAATAAAATAAAACTTCCACGTGGCTAGAGCCAAAAGTGAAATACCCTTAGATTGTTGTCAAAATTAATGTAGGTTTTAAAAATATGGTGAAAATATTATATAATGCTAATGCCCAAAGCAATAATTCAAATTTTTTCTTGATAGTACTAATGCCAATACAAATCTAGATCCAAATACAAGCATTACCATTATTAGTGGCAATGCATTCTCATATAGGTTGGTAATGCAATAAAAATCATAGATAAATCTCCTAGATGTTAGGGTATGGCATGTAATAAGAGTTTATAAAGTTTTTACATATTCTGTTTGTTGTTACCAAAATTTCTTAGTTCAATACCATAAGTTTTGTTCATGGATTTTGATGTTGCTATAAAATTCACCATGGCACTTGCACCTTGAATAGGGGCATCCCATCATACCCTATATTAGAAGTAATAATCTACCCTCCCATAGGACAATGATATCATTCCATCCACTAAAACATATTTGTAGTATTGTATGTATCATTGCACTATTTGTAAAATTGTATGTATTATTGCACTATTTTCTAATAAAATAACTCTAATGGCAAGAAACTTCACATTTAATCAATAATTCTCATCATTTAACTAGAATGAGAAATGCTTTATCAATTCATATTTCACTTGAAATAACATCAACTGATTTGTTGGTGCACAAATTTGACATCTCTCATCTAACAAAATTGAGAATATAAAGTATTGTTTTAAATCACACTCTTGGAATTCAAAAATAAGATACAAAAAAAGTGAACTTTAAAAAATAGTTCATAACACATTGCTGCAATAGAGATGTTTTGATATGAGGAACTATTTCTGAGTTTTTTAGTTACATGGGAGGAGCTTGTTTATATAATCTATAAATCTTATAATGGAATTTGATGTTTCTAGTTGTCTACTTAACCTTTCACATTGTTCCAGTTGTCCAACTAATCTTAATTCATTTCTCTGTCATTTATAGTTGTTCTAGATATCAATTGCTTTTCATTTATTTGTATCTATGTACTTACATATAGATATGATAAATAATAATAGTTAAATTACTACCTATAATAGATGTCCTTATCATTTCCTCTCTGCTTAAAAGCAATTATCTCCAATTTTGACAAATAAATTAGAGTTGCCTTGTAGCTATGAAGATGAGCCATGAAAAAGTGTTAACTCATGAAGTATGAGATGCATGAAGACAAAAAACAATGATGATAAAATCCCTGGATAGATATAATCTAAATTTCAAATGAGGAGTTGGAATACTAGGTAGGGAAATATCCTAGAGATTGAAATGCTTTGTCTAAGCTAAAAGGATTTTCACAAGGAAATTCAAGATTAAAAAATTGATGATCTACAAGGATGGCCTTGTAGTGGGGAGAGTGTTGGATCCAAGGCATGGAACTCAAGCATAGGAGTTTCCAAAAACAAACCCAGTGGGTGTTCTCTATGCTTAAGCAAAAAACACACAAGATGCAATGAAGTAGGAGGAGATGAAAATAATTAAGGTGTGAAGAGTTCATCTTGGAGCTATGAGGAAGATTGTTTGAACAAATAAGTAAGGGAATGAGTAATATGGAGTTCTTCCCCTTTTCTTGAATTTCAAATTGGCCCAATGAAGATTGAAGTGTAGTTGGAGAGAGAAGAATAAGATTGACATGGTGTTGATCACCCTATCCTATGGATGTAACCACTAAAGGAGGTATCAGGGTGGTGAGGTGGTGGTGAAAAGACTTGCTTGCAATTGGAACCCGTCATGGAAGAGTAGTTATCTGCAAAATGATATGTTCACTATGGGTTATGTAGACAACCATCTGAGGTGTGCATGTTTCCTCATGGTTAGGATTGTTAGGATCATGTAGGGATGATGGAAAGGAGAATCATCCATATTCTTTAACAACTATAGGAAGTTAAGGCCATAAGCTTGGATATTTAGATGAAGCCAAGTTTTTAGGTTGAACCATTATTAAGATTATGTATGGTTATATGGGAGGTTTGAAAAATAATTGGGAAATGCTTGTCATTTAATGCATAAGTCAGAGTTTAAATTACCTTTTATTGTTACCACCAACTGAATACATACAGAAGCAACACATGATGCACTACTTATTTATAGAACAATAATATAAGGAGAGCATTGTTGCATACTTGAGCTACACAACTGATAAATAATATTTTACTCTAGAAATTACTATATGATACATACTTCATATAGTCAATGATTTCTCGCTAAAGGTGCATACTTTGGGTGCTGACAAGCATTGGGAGTCATAGATGGGATTGGGGAGTATGTTATTATTAATTATAGTTAGGGTAGGGAAATATGTAGCAGCCAATGTAGGTAACCCCTAGGCCTTTGATGTACCTAACCACATTTGAGAAAACACCCCCAAATCAGGGAGATACAAATCCTATTGTTAGGTATACGTAGGTGAGATTATTGGACTGTTTACCATTTGCATGGCTATGTGATTCCTCCATTATTAGGTGTAATCCTTGGGTCATCAGGATCACCAAACCTTTAGAGACTAGAGTGGATTCCATGTTGGATAATTTCTCCATAGTTACAATTGAACTTGGGTATATTAATGAGCATAGGATAACACATGAGCCTTGGTTGTTAGAAATTCAAAATTGAAAAACATCTCAATCATGTCTGATGATTGTAATACTAAAAATGTATGAACTCTTCATTGAACTATAAGTCAATAAATAATTAAAAAAAATGATCACACCCACTAAAATAATTGCTAGCACTCAAATCAAACCAACTAAAGAAAATATACAAATTAGGAGGTAAAATAAACTAGATTGACTACATGACTAGCTAAAGGAATGCATATATGCATATCTCAATCATTAAACACTAACCTTGTTGGTCATATCTAGCCCAACCTTCCCCCAGCCCCTCATACTTAAGTCTCATTCTTACAAGATACAAGGATCAATATTGGTGTTGAATTACTAGCAATGATAATTAGGGACCATGAGATTGTGTCAAATTTTAAAACCTATGATTACCAATCAGTTTGAGTCTAACACTTTTTTTTTCATTTTATTTCTTGTTATTTTTAGTGTCTAGCTATGGCAAATCCACATGATCATATGTTATAAAATATGGAATGTCGGGTTATGTTTCCAAAGACACTTGCCATAAGGAGTTGTATAAACCAACTTTTGGATGTCCTTATATCCAAAAGTTTTGTTTTTTGGGTGAATTTGTTTCCTTTCTTGACCAATTATTTATCATGGGATAGGGATGGGTATAGTCTTATGGGATTTAATACTTTGTTTATGTGGTCACATGCTCTTAAATCCCCTTCCTTCATGCTCCCACTTTTCTCTTTTTTTCTATTCCCCCTATAAATAATTTTCATGTTGACAGTCAAGATTTCTTCCTAGTATTGCTTTTGTGGACATATTCAATATGATAGTTTATTTTTTAAAGTTATTCTTAAAAAAATCTTACTGTCTATTTCTTCCATTCACTAGCTATTATTTTTATACCTTTTTCATTGGGTAAAAGGATCTTGAGCCACATATCAACACTTGATTCTTTCCAGGCATCCTTTTTGTCCCTTATTATCATGTTGGTTCCTTTGACTTCCTATCCACGAGTGCTTTTGGACATTTTTACCAAATATTTAGTTTGAAAATACATCAAATTTGAAAATTTTCATGCCAAATTTATGACAGATTCATCCATCAATGTGATATCATTTTTTGCCTTCTCTCCCCTACTCCATATATTGGCAGAAAACATTTAAAGTATTTGAAGCATCTTGGTTTTGGGTCGACATTTTCAGACTTAGAGTTGGCCATTACCATGCCCACACTCTAAAGATTGTTGAATTCAAAGCCTCTTGAAGTTACCTCTTACAAATTGGTCTCATTCATGCCTAGGGTGGCTTCATGCCACATTGAGATCCATAAGTCGAAAGATGAGAATTAGAGGTGCAATCAAGCCCACTTTTTCAAGGGGGTGAATTAGTCAAAATTAGGGGTTAACTATGTAATTTGGACATTGTATATTATTTTCTTTATTATAGACATTATTTAAGGTTTTTCTTGCATCATTAGAATTAGTTAGATTAAGGTAGTCTACATGCTTGATTGACTTATTTTTACTGAATGTGTGGCTGATCTAATAAGTCACCTTTCAGTACATTGGTTGTCTTTTTGTACATTGTTTATTTTCCTTGTTTCCTTCGAATAGGTGGGGGTTGAAGAACTCAGGGAGATCCCATTTATAATGCATATCCATCTCTACCTATTTTGAGGGATTACTTAGCCCAAGTTTACCCTATCAACATTCCTCTACATTTTAGCCTCCCATGTGCCCTACTCTCCTCTATTATCATCTCTTGTCTTGATTTGTTTGTTTGCAAGTGAAAAAAGTGATTTTTATTATTGGAGATGCTTTCTAATGAAGATAATTCACTCCTTTTTATTGTTTGTTTTCATTTTACATGGCACATTATGAGATTTCACTCCTTAGGATTCTAAGAGTTGCTCACACCATGGAGGCATAATATATACACCAAATTTTTAGATGATAGTACATCCAAAAATTTGGTTTTTTAGGAACCCTTTTTCCTAGAACAATGATCAATTACAAGATAAGAGTGAGTATAGACTTATGGGTTTTGGTTATTTTAGGTTTTCACAACCTCTTGGGTTCCCTTCCTTTATGCGTACCCTATTATGAACCTCTTTTAATCTATGCTAGAAATAAGTTTAGACAAGGTTTTTTGGGTACACAAGTGTGTGCATATGTGTGGTGTAGATATTCAACACCTAATGAAAACACCCAAAACTTGAGAACATAGTTGCAGGGGTATGCAAGTTATGGGTCCCCAAAAATTGAGTCTATAGGGTAAGACTATAACTGACCACAATAAACTTCAATTTAAAGTGGAAAGTTAAAATGAAAGATAATCATGAAACATAATAAAGTTGGTTCAATAAAGGTCAAGAGCCAAATACAAGATAAACATTATATCCAAATTATTCAAGAACTATTATTTACCATATGTAAATCAAAATAACAAAAAAGTAGAAGAGTCACAAATCAGGGTAGGTCAATCTCTATTTGCTGGCTAAGAATCTCTGTTGGCTAGAAGTTGAGGTTCTCAATTTGTGTTTACTGGTTGTTTATCGAAAAACATCATTTGTTGTGAATAATATGAAGAGGAGGACAATAGTTGTGAATAAGAGTGGCATCAAATGAACATAATGATAATAGATGTTAGATATAATTAGGATTGTCATTTGATTTTTTTATTTTTATTTTGCTTTTTAGTGTTTTTATACAATTTTACTTTGTTTTTATTTTTTATTGTTCTTATAATGGATGTGTGCCCTAATTAGGGTAAAGTACCTAGTGCATTGGGTTGCACTTGTTATGTCTAGGGTGTAGAAAAGTGTGTATTAGCACCCTATGCCCAATATTTGGTATGCATGAGCCAATTTTGGCTAGGTAGGTGAACTCGCACAACCTTGATGTTATATAGTAGGTGAAAACCACTTTTTATGTAGATAGACACAGGGATTAATGGGCTCACACGGACTTATATTCCATGAATCCACATTTTGATCAATCTATCCATATTCAATGGATATGTTGGGTATGATATGGTAGGTGTGTAAGTAATTATACCATGTGCATAAAGGGAAATAGTTATGAACAAGTTGGTTTAATGCATCAATAAAGGTCAAGAGACAAATACAAGATATACATTGTATCCAAAGTGTTCAAGAACCATTATTTACCATATATCAAAATTATGAAAAAGGAGAATAATCGTAAATCAAGGTAAGTCAATATTTTTTTGCTAGCTAAGAATATTTGTTTTTTGAAGTTGAGGCCCTCAATATTTGTTTGTTGGTTGTTAATTAAAAAATTTTGTTTACTATGAACAATAAGAATAGAAGAACAATAATAGCTATTAAAATTTACATCAAATGAACAAAATGATAATAGATATTAGATATAATTAGGGTTTCATTTGATTTTTAAAATTTTTATGTCTTTATTTTTCTTTTTTATTATTTTTATAATGGTTGTGTTCCCTAAACAGGGTAAATTACCCAGTGCATTGGGTTTCACCTGCTTCATCTAAGGTGTAGAAAGGGTTGTGTTTAACACTCTGCCTAATACCCAGTATGGGAACAAGCCAATTTCAGCTAGGTAGGTGCATCCACACAACCTTGGTGTTAGATATTAGGTGCAAACCACCTTTTTATGTAACTAGACACTTTTGGGGTTAATGGGATAACACACCCTCCTAGTCCATGAATCCACATTTTGGTTAATCTATCTGTATTCAATGGATATGTTTGACATGATATGGTAAGTGTTTAAGTAATTGGTACAAATATCTTAAATGCATCTATGAAATATGTTGAAAGATATCAATCTCAAGGTTCTTTTCTTGGATTTTTCTCATACCACATTGATTAAAAATTCCATTACCTTCTATGAAAATTTTTCATTGATTGGTGACTAATGTCTTAAATCTAGCTAAACCACTGTGTCGGGCTTGAAAAAAAAATGGGATTCAAACTCCATCATATGACCAAGATATTACAATTGACTTCTCCAAGCAATAGAAAAAACTTTAAGTGGTGATCCAATGGACATCAAGTTTAAGGTTGAAACTTCCCTGCAATAGTTAAATGGATGTCAAATTTAAGGTTGAACATAGTTTTGAACTCACTCCATTACACCCCCTTGCTACCATTATAGAGCACCATTCAAATTAATTATGCCATGTGCATAAAGGGAACAAGTTATGAAGGTAAATTAGTTATAAATAGGCCCTTAGGTAATAGAAGATGACTGTGTGTTGATGGAAGTTGAGCACAAGTTTATAGTGATTGTATTTTGGGCAAAGGGTGGCATCCATACTAATGTGGGTATTTGGGTTTGAATTGGATTATATATCTTCTCTATAAAGTTCAAGTTTCTTTTCTTTATTGTTCAACTAGTTTCAGTAACATTATAACTCTGGTTTCTTTTCTAATTCATAGAAAAATAAAACTCAGTTCATATTTAGGTCATCTTATTTTTATGCATTGTTCAACTATTTTTGGTAAAATATTATATCTCTTTTTTATTCTCCATCTCTTAGAAAAAAGGAGCTCAACGCTTTTTTTCCATATCTACATATCTGAGTTTGAAACCCAACAATTATAGATTTCTATATTACACATCATATTTATTCTTTGGCAATTTCATATTTCCTTGTTTTAAGGATTTTTATGTTTCAAACATTGCATCTACTTCAGATATTAAAGTGTTTCAGGCCTTCCACCATAAATTTATTTATTTGTCCTAGATTTCCTATTACATTGAAATTTATGTTTCAAGAACACTAGTTTTCTATTTTAGAATTCAAACCTCTTTGCAGAAATCCAGACTATCAATCTGAGCCATCAAATTTCAGTTCATCGATAGATTTCTTGATATAGCATATCATTTTGTCAATTTTTTTCTTATCCCCTTTCAGATAATTTGCTTGTTGCCAATCCTATGTTTTATACCTTTCTTGATGTTCTTGACCTATTTAGGGTGTCTATTTATCTGAGTCATTCTCGATAAATTTTCCAACTATTTATTTAGTTTCCATGGATTTATATTTTCTTCCTTTTTCATTAGGTGAAAACATTTTGGGCCATGTGTTAGTGCTTTCTTCTTTCTAGGTGTCTTTTTTGCCCCTTTATCAGCCTGTTATTCCCTTTAGCTTTACATTATGGTCCTCCTAAGACATTTTTTTCCAGTTATTTGTCTTGTAAAAACATCATCTTTGAGAGTTTTCTACCAAATTTGTGACAGATTCATCCATAAATATGCTTTCATTTTCTTCCTTCTCTCTTCTACTCTCTAGTTTAGGATAAAACATTGAAAACACCTTAGTTTTTGGTATGCATTTTTATTCTTATATTCTACTCTTATTCTGCCCATTCTAAAATTTGTAAAGGTCAAAGCCTACATGAGTTTGCCTTCTTTAATTTGGTTGTGTTCCTGCCTAGGGTGTTTTTAGGCCACCTTGAAAACCATAAGTCTAAATGCAAGGATAAAAGGTGGCATCAACCCACAATGCTAAGGTGGGGTATTGGTAAAAAATAGGTGTTATCCATGTCATCTATATCTTTTGTACATGTACATTAGACATAGGATGTTATCTTCTTTATTGTAGACAATTTTCATAAGCTTTCTTGTGTTGCTAGATTGAACAACATTACAGTAGTTTGCATGATTGATTGCCTTAACTTTACCACGTGTGGCTGATTTATTCGGTCAAATTTTATTGTATTTATTATTTCCTTTTTGTACATTCTTTATTTCCCATGTTGTTTCAGCTATTTAGAATATTGACAGTCAAATCAAAGTCATCCTTGTTATCTTTCTTTGCTTGTCATTTAGATTTTCAAGTGTTTGGCTAGAATTAGATTAGGATAGGGGGTGTGCTATTGATTCGATTGCATATTTTCGTGATTTTGAATTTAGAAAAATATATTTGCCTTTGAAATTACCTTTTTTATTTTATATCTCAACTTTTGAATTTTTTTTGGCTTTTTCTATTTTCCTTCTCCATAAAGATTCAAAAGACCAATAATGGGTGTATAAGATGACTAACACAATAGAGCTTAAACCTAGCCATAAAAGAAGAGAGCCTAGAGACTAAGAAGCTTAGATACTCCTAGACCTACACTTTATAAAAGAGTGTAATCTTATCTATAACCTAATTATGCCTCAAGTAAAAGATATGAATGGGAGGGATGATGACTGTGAATGATCTGCATGGCGATGCCTAGGACTAGGTATGTGGTGGATAATACTACAGCTATATAAAATATATGGATATATTCAAATATAGTTGTAGATTATAGAACATGAATTGAAATCTAATACAAGATGCATAAATAACCATTATACACTTAGATGCATTAGATTGGTAGAATGGTGCCACTTCTATCCAAATGAAAGAGTAGGTAAAAAGCACATATGCATATAATGTGCTTTAAAACTAGGAGATCAGGATCCCCTGATTAGAATGAGAATGCATCCTCATTGATTCACATAGGATACAATATAACTATAAATACAAGGAGGGAAAACACCTAAACAATTAGTCTAGACTAGAAGATGACCTTTCATATGTTAGATACTTAGGGCATTACTAACATGTGGGAGAGATGGCCAATTGATATTATATTTTCTAGGTATGCAAGTATTCATAATGTTATAGACATAATCAATTAGGAAAGGGGAAAAGAACAACCACCCTTTTTATATTGGATGCCTTCCAATACATAATTATAAGAAATTGATTACAATAGATGATAGTTACAAAAGGGGATGGTTTCAAGAGTAGTTCATCTTCTACCCAAGTAACAGTGGGACTTATTGCAAGTGTTATGGTTAAAATTCTAAGGTGGGTTATGTTGACATGTGCTCTAATATGGAGCAATTATGGATAGTGACACCTGATATGTGGAGGCAATGTGATTTTGACAAGTGGATGTAGATCATGGACACTCTACATAGAACTATGAAGACACATAATATGCTAGAAATAAATATGCATGCATGGGGGAGTGTTACGAGACCGCAAGGATATTGTGAAATGATGTAAAAAGATAATAACATTATGTAATAGTGTACAACATTAAAAAAATCAATGGATGTTATGAGCCAAGTTGATGTAAGGCTATAAGAGTTGTGAGCATTGAATTATGAGATGCCCAAGATTGTTGAAGTTGTGTGTATTGGGAAGTCACTTGCATAGAATCATATAAGCTACAAGAAATGTGAAGTAGATGTTGTACAAGGTTTTAGAATGTACAAGTTTTTTATGACATTGTGCATTTCATTTCTTTGATGCTTTGCACCAATTTGGGGTGTGTCATTCAAGCTAAGTCAATATATAAGGAGATGATGCTAATATTGGAATGATGGCACATAGGTTGTCATGAAGGTTAACCTATGAATAAATCCTTAATGTCATGCACTTCCTTAGGGTGTGTCAATCGAGTGGAGTGTCAAACTAGGAAAGCTATTTGGGTTGTTGTTGATCTATGGCAAACTAATTGAATGGTATGATCCAACTTGAATTGCACATAACTTTTCTGGGTATGCTCTGATAGTGGACTACAATATGTTTTTGAAAACCTCTAGTTGTGATCTATAAGCCCACCAGCTAAAGCTAAACATTGAGGCTTTCTAAGCTTTTAAAACATTGTAGAGGAATTCAAAACTACCATGTTAATTATATTACACAAGAAAGATGTGCTACAAATATCCTGGTGACTTTGTAGAGATGCACAAAGGAAAATTGTGATGGTCTACATGGTTATGCACAATCATTCATCCACACTTGAAGATTAATAGTCCCCATTGTTTTTAGCTTTGAGCTCTAGGTGATGGTGATGAACCAATGATATGGTGTATAAATTATAGGGTAGACTAAGTCAAAATAGTGTGAGTGTGATTCTAATGGTGAACCAACTGGATAAAAATTAATATCAATGATGTCTAGAGTGATGCAGAAGGAGCTTGATGTCAAATATCAAGACTTTATGATAAAATTTAAGAAACTATATTTGATCTATCTCTATAAATAACTATGAATATTTCTACTTGTGATCAATACATGTTTCAAATCTAACTTTCTGATGATGTGGAACCTAAGAGGTGTTGGTATGTAACACCTTGTGGAAAAAAGGTGTGTTGTGTAGACACTAGTGTATGCATAAATGTATAACATGATGTGTTGTTATCTAGAACATTGGTGAGGAGGTGATATTCCCCAATTGTAAAGGTCCATCCACCCATAATATAGTTTCAATGAATGTGTAGTCCTCTACATAGAGATGTTTGAGAACCAAAAAGTGGATGAGGAATGGTTGTTCCTTCCACAAAGACCACAAGGATGAAGATCCTAACATTGTTTATTTGTATTACTATTGTACTATAAATGGTTGTATCATAGTTCACATATTCATACCTAGAGATTACTCACCCAACTCCCTAAAATTTTACTTTATTATTATTTGACAACCAGTTGTCGTTATTCGACAAAATAAAAAATACTTAAATTTATAAAAAAAATTAATTTTATAGAAATTATAGTCGTAAAATGTTGGGGAAGTGTTTTATATTAGATTTGAATATAAATAAATTATAAAATTGTATGATCTAGATCCATACAAATACAATTATAAAACTATGAACTATCACAGTGTCAAGTGTCAACAACAAATTGATACATATACAAGAATCTACTTTTTTCTCATCCCTACTCTAGTGAAAACTAAGGGATAATATGAGAGTTTATTCCTCCAACTTGGCTTCCCCTCCTCCCTCTACTTATAATGTCATCCTTGTGGATCTAACTCTACCTCATCTTCAACATCTACAAGGATATCATCCAATCCAATATCTCCTCCTTCTATTGCATTTGCACCCTCCATAACTTGCCTCTCAAAATAAAAAATATTATCCTCTATGAACATGGGGGCAGCCTCATCCTATGTAGTCCAATCATTGTAGGGATCAATCTCATCTAGACTAATAGGATCCTATGATGTGTTTTCCACCTTTCTTGTGCAAAGTTAGAGGTTATATTGCATAAAAACCAAGTCATTGAGATGACTAAACTTTTTGATCTTATTTGTGTGAATGGTTTCAAACAAAATCTAGTTAGGATTACATCCAAAAGTGCTATAAGGTTGAGATAAAATGTGAAGGGCCAACATTTGAAGATTTGGGGTATTTCCACCCTAGTCTTCCCACCATGACCTCACAAACAAAATATTCAAAAGTTTATCATTAATTAATAATTATAAATTTGTAACTTGAAGGTACAAGTAAATACTTCATTTTTTATTACTTGGTGACTATGTGGTTCTCCTTCAGATAGCTAGTGCCAAAAAAAATAGCCTCCCCCTAGCCTGCTTGTAATTTTTCAACTCTGAAATAATGAGGTCTCTCATCTCAACATCAGGTGTCATATTCTCAATACATATTGAGAGGCCATCCATAACTTCCCCATTAGCATCTATGAAGCCATACACGTATACAAACTTGGGGTTAATATAGTATCCCATTACATGGATGTGTTTATGGAGTTGATTATTCAACCTTTGATCAATCAACTCCCAAATGGGATCAAATTTGAAACTATCCCCCTATAATAATTTTGTATGGCCTCTTTTGCCCTATCCATGGCCTCATAAATGTAGCCCATTATGTTTTACTCTCCATCCACCAAGCGTAAAACCCTTACCAAAGGCTCTGACACTTATAAAGTTACAAAAAAATTAAAGTTAAAAACTTACAATTAAATTAAATACTTTAAAAAATTAAAAATAAAGGAATTGATTTGATATTTAAATTAAAATTTGAAGCTACCTTGATAATATTTGTATCTCTCTCCACAAATTCCTCATTAAAAATTGATAATGTGCCTTAACCATGGTTTTTTATACTCTCTTCGAAATTGGCTTATGGACAACCTTGTGAATAGCCTCAATAGGGAAAGTAGGTGTTGTATGATTAGAAGGATGTTGATCCTCTAGGTGTGAATAATATATAATGGAAATCAAATCTTCTAACTAGAGAGGGTATTTTGGTTGTAAGGGAGGTTTTTCCTCCATCCTATGAAAATAGTGAAACTATTGTGGTGGAGACTATTTCTCTTATCTTTGAAAACTTTGGATATGTTGTTGATATGCTTGACACATCTTTGTGGAGAGAAGAACACTCATGCCAAAGACAATAACCCTCCCCTGTATTGGAGACATACACAAGAGTTACCTTTATGGGTTGCGTATTTGGTTGAGGATATGAAGGTGATAACTCATAATGAAGCATCGCTAAATTTTGTTGATAGGCTCAATAATATGTTGTAAAATGAGTAGTCATATTATGAAATTCTTGAAATTACTTGGTGGGGAAGGCAAGCGTGGTTGTCAACTATCCATATTAGGTGTTGACCTTGTAAATTCTACTACTCTAAATGTCTCATTTGTGCTCTACAAATTTTAACAAGATGCTCAAAATCCTTATGCCATGTGTAATTTTGTGTCAAATGATGACATCCTAAATCTTGCATCGAATATTTCAATCTTGGTAGACATGGTGTAGGAGCCAACATTGCACTTCAAATAATATTCTATATAGAAGGGGACCTAACATAAGGGTGAATTTGTGTTAGAATCATCAAATACACCACTAGGAAGATCATAAAGAAATAAACCATCATCATAAATGCCGAAACAAGAAAAAGTAATCATGTTAATATTAGAGTTGAATGATGCTTATTAGAGGGAAGATAAGTAATATAAGACTTCTACATGCTTTGCTTAGTCATATCCAAAAAAATAGGGGACATGTAACATACGGTTTTCATCATAGTCGGGAGTGGTGGGATACACATAGATGGATTCAACCACAATGCATTTAGGAGAGGAAGTGTCAAAATTATATTGTTTTGGAATTATTGCAATCAAGGGAATCTTAACAATTGTCCTCTTATGAGAATAGGGTCTTAAGATAAGAGGTAATTGAGATATGTCAAGATGGGGGAGATTAAAGTTTTTATTTTCAAGTTGATTTCATTAGGGTCATCATCATGAGGCTCAAGAAATATTGGTGGGACAGTCCCCACAAGCTTGAGATGGCTAGTATAACCTATCAATGAGTTAAAAAGATAATTAAAGAGTTGGTGGTGATGAAAAGGAATACTTGGGAGATTTTCAATGGCAAGTATTCTGAAAAAACCACATTGCTAAATTTTTTCAAAGTTCTAAGTGTTAGTACCACTTTGAAATTTTTTGATAGCTTCTATGTAGGAAAACTTGATGCTTTGAAAATCATACCCTTTACCCTAGTTATTCTAGGAGGTACCATGATAGGAATCCAAATTCATCCCATGGGAGGCATTTATCTTTGATCATATCCATCGCACATGATTTGAGTCATATTAAGGCTTCTTGTTGAGTAAACAAGGGATTTAATAAATTTTAAAGAGGCAACACAAGTACGAGAACCTTCATCAATGAGGTCTCTCTTGACTTGGACATCACCAAATTAGATGCTAATTAAAAGAGGAGGATCAATCCCATGAAGAAGCATTTCATTTGGAATAATTGATTAGGTTATACAACTTAAGAGATAGGATTTATCCATGGTTTTGTTGACTTGGATAGATAACTATTCACATTATTATATTATACTATCTTAAAAATTGGACAACGTAACTTCTTACCCCATAGCTAGTGGGTGAGGAATGTTCATGTCGAAGAGGTTTTACTTTAAGCATTTGTGATGTTTACAAGAAGTGCACATGATCTAAAGAAAGATAATATTACTAGGAATGTTAGAGATTTATTCAATGGGATCCCATTCCTCAAAGCTATACTATACTATTATTAGTAACTAAGAAATAGAGGGTTGGGTGATATCATATTTTTCATGAGAAGGGAATAGATCTTACTCTTTACTTTTTTATTTTGTTTGACATCATCAGTCATGTCAAAGATTTATTTAGGGTTATAAAACATCCTCTACTTTGGTGATTAAGTTCGATTAGGCATAGATGACTTCATCGACATGACCAATGAAGTTGTAGAGACATTTTAAGCTAGGTCATTAATGTTAGAAATTATTGGTTTTCCTTTTTGATGTTTTGAGGAGAGAAGGTTTATTTATGGGTAGGATTGAATGGTTATGTAGGTTTTATATGTGGTTTTAGGTTGATTTGGAGTGTTAGGTTGAGGATTAACATAAGCAATATTACGCTTCCATATCATTGATGTGAACTATGCTTTCTTCATGGTTTGAGGAGTTAAGTATTAACTATAGTTTTTATGGCATTGGTGGCTAGATTTTGAGACATATTTTGAGGTTAGGAAACCTTATTGTTTTCTTGAGATTGAGTGTTGTCTTAGAGTGAAATGGAAGGGGATTTTGATATATTTAAAGGTGAAGATTATCTTGGTCAAGTGTATCACACTTGATATGACTTTCATAGTGTTTTTAGACATTTTCAAATTATTGATAATGTTTTCTTGCCATAACCCATTTTCAAAGTGGTATTTGGATGCTAAGAGTGTTTTTTTTTAGACAAACCATTCCTAACTTAGCCCTAGACTTATGCTAGAGCCTTTACCACACTTTTCTATCCATTGTGTAGACTACAAACATCTCTAGTTATCCAAAACATAGTCTCAGACCTACATTCCTAGATCCTGGCCCTTCATGCCCAATAGCCTACCAATTGGACACTAGTGCTACATGGTGCTATTGTCTCTTTCCCTAAATCTCTTGAATGGATATATTTTCAAATGTGTAACCCTTATAAAGTAGGATTAAACACATTTTATTATCCTCACAAGCTATGAAACACTATAAATATAAGACTGCTAGACCTCTATCCACTAGATGGAAAACAGATGCAAAAAACCTATCAAATAAGAAACAATTTGAGCCAAATCAATGATATTAATCCCTATTCTACCATCTACATTTGTATACTACCATATAAAACTATCATAAGCCTAGATTTCAAAGATTTCTAATCTCAAGCACACTCAAGGCATTCAAGACCACTATCATTCTAGCATTCACTTGCACTTGCACCAAACACTAAGTGGGAGAATTACAAAGGGATGTATCCCTCCTCGGAGTATTGGTATGTAGGAAAATCTCTTCATAATGGGGTGTTAAGGATGTCAAACCTATCTTACTAATGAACAAAAATATTTAGTTCATGCCATACTTGTAAGGAGGATTAGGGTTTGAAACTTAAATCAACTATTACAAGCACAATAGAGAGTTTTGAATTTTATGCATGTAGGAATTGAACCTAGAAACATAGGTGCAGGTGCTCCTAAAAATTAGGAATAGTCTTGCAAAGGGGATACTAGCACCATTTTCAAGACACTAGGGCCACATGGGGCTACTATCTATGTGGGGTGTTACTATCTAGGGAATAATTTGACTTAGGGACCTTATTGATGACACTCATACCTGTACCTAACCTAATTTTTATCATCTAGATCTTTTGCCATAGTTGTTTTCCAAATAAGTCTATTTGCACATATTTATTACTATTTTTAGAAAGTCAAAGCAAGTCAAATTCTATGACAAATTAGTGGTTATTTAATGCATATTATTTCATTGATTTAGATAACTCAACCCTTTAATCTAACTTAGGATTTACATCAAGTAAAAATCTAAAAGGTTAAATCATTTGGTGAACCTGACATACTTCAAATATTGCTCAAAACCCTAGTTTTCCTTCTCTAAATTTTTGTGCACTGAATTAGGGTTTCAAACTTTAATTTTTATAAATTTTTGGCATAACCTATCTCATTAAATCAATCTCACATTAGGGTTTCATTTATTTAAGTATAATTTAACTATTTGCAAAATAACCCTAATTCACACAAAACCCTAACCCTAGATTACCTTAGGGTCCACATTTACAACATTTACTTTGTATTAATTTGCATATTATTACCATGATTATCATGATGGAAGCCATCTTTCACTTCATGGTACAAATCTTTGTACTTTTCTTAGCATGTTTATTACCAACTATTTGTAGAAAACTACACTTGTATGCTACTCCTATCATGGATTCGATTAGAGCTAAGCTTGTTTTACATATTGGGCCTCCATCATGTGAGTCCTATTTTTCTATAGATCATTGTTATATGGCTCACTTTGAGTTACCTCTAGTCACTACTAGATGATAGAGGGCTTAGGGGACTCCTTTTATTCCACCTCCACCTAGACTACTTGATTATCTATGCTCCCATCCTACCTCTACTACTTTCCCATGAAAAATAATAGATCCTGGGGTCTGAACTATCACTAGGCAAAACAAAGTGCCTCCTCAACCTATACAGGAGTAGAGTAACCCTACCTTCCCCCCTCATCTCCAATAAACTACCATGGGACCCAAAGATCAATAATGATAATTTGATATAGTGGATCAGTTGAGAAATACACCAGCCAAAATATCTATATTAGAATTGCTTCAAAAATCAACAATCTTCAAAGATATTCTATTTAAAATACTTAATCACACATCTATGCCTTGTGATACCCAACCATCTTATTTTTCATCTATCATGAATACTATAAAGGATGTGGAGGATGTGATAAGTTTTTCCAATGAGGAATTGCCTTCATAGTTAGTAATTGATCAAAATTTGCCACTTTTTATTCAAGCTCAAATTAATAACACAACTATTAAACAAGTTCTCATTAATAGTGCCTCTAAACTCAATATATGTAATCTCACGCTTATATAAACCATGGGGGTTGATATAATATCTATTCAAAAGACATAAGAATATCCAAGGTTTGATGAAATTGTTAGACAAATATTGGGTTTAATCATATTGGACATTATAGTGGGACCAAAAACATTATCTACATACTTTCAGGTGATGCCAAATCATTTGCATTATAAGTTGCTACTCAGGAGACCTTGGATACATGCCATGGAGGTTTTACCTTCCACTCTTTACAAATGCATCAATTTTTTTTATGATGGGTAGCTATACATATGTCCAATAGATAATCAACCATTAGATATTGCAAACTCACTGAGCCTGCTACACCGAATACATCATTAGATGGGACACCTCATGTTGAAATCAAATCCCTGTACAACCTCTCTTCCCACATTGTGGACTCATGATCATACTTTAAGTTGTTTTGGACCTCATTTAGTATTTATGATAGGATGAGTTGATTTTTAAGATAACTTAATTTTTGTGTTGATTTCAAAAGTCTATCAGGTCATCGATGGGAAATCATGACAAAAATGTATGATTTGATATTTATAAAATAAACCTATATATATATATATATATATATATATATATATATATATATATATATATATATATGGGATATTTATCCACTACACTAACCCTATGATCGAAAGTCGGCCATGCAACCATATCGTGCATAGGATTTAAGGAGAATATTATCAGTTTGATGATATTGGAATTGAGCAAAGGTTTTTTTAATTAATGAAAGAGCTTTTCTTTTATTTTTTTAATTTTAGAATTTTCAAACAAATTATATTATTATAAATAATTTAAGGTTATTAATTTGTTTTATTTATACTTATTAAATCCTACATGGAACCATAACCTAAAAATATTAAAATAAGACTAATCTAACCTAAATCCACCCTAACCTACCACCTCACCCAAGCCTACACCCTACATAATAAATCCATGCATGCAAATTTGATAACACATGTTAACCTAAACCTTCCACCATGTCACATAGAGGGAACAACAATAAACTCTTAGTTCTAACTAACCTTCTTTCCATTTGAATTAATCCACTCCACCATCACCCACACAACTCATGCTTTGGCCATGCAAACTAAGGGATTTCTACCACATCAATTGCCACTTAAGAATTAGTTTAAGCTAATTAAAGCACATAGTAATTAGTAAATTTTTAGAAAGAACATTATAATTATATGAGAGAGAAGAGGAAGAAGGGGGTGACCGGTAGAATTATAAAGGCATTTGCTTTAGAGTAGAAAGAAGGTGTCAACAACATCAAAGGGAGAAGGTGGGTTAATGCCAATAGAGAGAGAAGAGCCAAAACCAATAGAGAGAGAGGGGTCGATGCCAATAGGGAAGAGAAGGAAGGTAGATGCAACAATGAGAAGAAAGGAGAATCAACACCTTGAAGTAGTTGTTTCAATCCAAGTGGAGCCACCTTCCATTTCAATCAAGGATTTCAATGGCATAAGTTAAATATTTTAGCTTATTTAAAATTGAAAAGATAATTTTTTTCTATTTTATTTAAATTATAAAATAAATTTTTATTTTATTTAAATTGAAAATAAATAGTTTATTTTATTGAAATTGTAAGATAGATATATTATTTTATTTAATTTTTAAAATAAATAATTTATTTTATTTAAATTAGAAGGTAAATAATTTATATTAGTTAAATTTTAAGATGAATATAATATTATATTCAAATCATAAGGATAAATATAATGTAATTATTTTTAGAAGACTAGAATAGAATGGTTTTAGTATTATTATAAAAAAATGATACCATTGCTTGTTGTTAGGGAAAGCAAATGAATTTTATAGAAAACAATAATCTAATAAAGTAATCAGATATTCAAGAGACATATATCATATAACAATATGAGTTCATCTAATATAAGTTGATATATACAAATTTATAGTATGTATCTATTTACAAACATTAACATGATCTCTATACCTAGTTCGATGAAAAAAAAGGGTAGAATATAACATTAAATAAATGAGTTTTGTTTTCTATATACTTAGTTATAAATCTATGAAATACATTTGTTTTAGTTGTAAAGTTACATGCGTAAACCTAGATTGTGAGAATATTGATTTAGATACATGAAATTACCATAAAGAAATTGAAGTTAACATAAAACAATATTCTGACCAGACCCTTACTTTGATTATTGTTGAGCTTTGATGATGAATTTGATTATCATGAAGATTAGTATGCAAATAAATATCCTTCATTCTAGGGTTGAACCCTCAAATTTTAGAACCCTTCTTTCAAATGTATAAAGGATTTATTTAAATTCAAGTTCAATAAATTCCTTATGTATAAGTTATTGTTTTTAGAAAAAATTACTAAAATAAACTAAAGATATAATTTTCTAGAATAAACATGTTTAAAAATTGACATGATGACTAAACTAGGAGATTATGTTTCTACTTTCCTACTAATGAATTTGCTTTTGAAATATAATGTAGTAATTTATTTCAAGTATTTTTTACTTTTTAAATCTCAAACTTAGATCAAGAATTTAAGGTTAAACAAAACTACATAACATTCAATGCAAGTGGTGCCCCTGACTCGCATTTATAGGTAATGACATTGTGCTTGAGCTACTGCATCCATAGCCTAACACAACTATAACAACAAAGTTTGGGCATCATCCCTATAAACCGTTGGGGAGAAATAAGGACCATGTCATGTCATTAAGACCGAAGGGTGGGATAATCCCTCTTGGTCAACAACACTAATCAAGATAAAAAAATGAATTTGACTACCTTAGACGATTTTGACTTGTGAACTCATGAAATAGAATGGAGAAAGTACATTTCTTACTTAAAACTTGGTACCACTGAAAAGGAGCAATGAAAACTAGAATTAAGAATGTTAGACTAATTATTATTAAGAAACCATGAACCATATGGCTTTCAGATAATGAAATTTTGGAAAAAACTATTGTAAGTATTAGGTTGATTAAAGCAAGGATCAAACACATTGTTGATGTAAATAAAAAGTAGAAAGGGGATGTAGCTTGTAAATGTTTATTTCTATTTCTTGTTAAGGTTTAGGGCTAGTTTAATTAAATAAATATTTAGTCACTTAAACTGATAATTTTATGCTCATATTTGGGTATTAATCACAGAGGAAATATTTGGGGAATTAGGCCTTAGAATAAGTTTCATATCTAGATTCATATTTCACATGAAACTTAGAATAGAAAATAGAACTACATGCATACTACACCTTGATCCTATTCAGAAGTAGGTATGTAGCCAGTCTGGGAAGCAAAGGATGCTTCCAGTACATAGGTGAATAAGATTAAGTTTTTAGTTGTGCATTAAAAAATATTAAAGTTAACTAAAAAGGATAAAACCATTATAATAAGACCCTAATTTAGATAATCAAAGCAAAAATAAGAATTCTATGATATACTCGAAAGGATCTTGGTTGGATCATCATAGTTATCAAGGCTTTAGGCCAAATTATATGGTAGAATGTGAATTTTTATTATGTGTTTTATACATGTTAATATCATGATGACCTTGGTGCTTATCTAGTAGAGATGAGCGATGAATAGTGAGTGACTTAGGATCCGGTTGATCCTGATGAGTCAAGTCTCTAGCCAAAGCATAACATATTCATGTGTAGATACCTAACCTATTTAGTTAGATTCTTGATCATTTGGAAAATGAATGCCTAACCCATATGGTTAGATGCTTTCCCATTTGGAAAATGAATGCCTTACCTAGTATGGTTAGATGCTTGTCCATTTGACAAAGGATATCTGAGAGGATAAAGTATACCTGAGTTATATTCATAGACAAACATTAATTAATAAGAAAAGAAAAATATGGATTTTAGGATAGGAGTTTAGGTCACTACATTGTGGTATCAGAGCTTAGGTTCAAAATCTAGGCCTTAAGCCTACTATGACCTATGCTTAGTAAAATATTAATTATTGCTGTTAACTTGTTGAGAAAACTAGAACTACGAGAAAACTAATTTGGTTAAAACTAGCTATTCAGACATGGCTCATGGGTAAACTTCAAGAAAATGAAAAGGAAGAGGAACAAATAACAAAGGGAAAATGAAATTTCCCTCCACTTCAAAATAATCCATTTATATTTCTGACTTGGATGCAATAGCTACAATCTAGAGTAAACTCAAATCTTTGAAAGTGGAACCAATTAAAACAAAACCAGCTATGATTAAACCTTTAGTCAAATGTCTATTTAATAGGCCCTCAAAAATAAGAGATTTTCCATTAAAATTAGGTTCTGACACACCTTACATAATCCTTGAAGTATGTAAGGAATATAACCAATGCCACAATATGTGGTTCACTCAAAAAATGAAGTTCTCGAAGAAATGAAACTAGATGAAGAAGATTCTATTTAGAAGAATTTTGAATCAATGTTATACAGACATATATATTCTATATTCATAAATCTTATCCTCTATAAAGCTAAGAACTCTACGTAATAAAAATATGAATAAGATTATCAAATGCTTACTTTTTTTTCAATTCTATGTGTGATGATAATAAATAATAGAATGTATGAGAAATTAGAGTTATAAAAAAAAATGAATTATGCTACCAATTATCTTGAATGAAAACTTAAGGGATTATGTTATTTCTATCAGGAAACCAAATGGCAAGACCTAAATGATCAACTAGGAATCAAAGGGAAAATGTAAGATATGCATAACTGAATCATGAAAATGTTGAACAATAGGTTCTAGAAAATAGAGAGATGGGGATAGAAGCCCTCATTGATTTGTTGACTAAGCAAAGAAATAAAATAGACTCACTTGAGTAGGTGATTAACAATTTTAAGTCAAGGAAATAAAATGTAGAAAACATATTGGAACCTAACCTTGATAATCCACTCAAAGAAAATCCACTACCAATCAATGAGATGGAGGTTATAGCTCCCAAAATTGAAGTTCCATTTTCTAATCTAAGCAAGGATTTGAAGAAGATTTTACCCCCTATGTTTGATGGGAAACAGTTAGGTGAAGGAGTTTAGAATTGGGTAAATGAGATGAAGAATTACTTTGACTTGAGAAACTACAATAATGCAACTAAATTATTATGGGGATCCTACTAACTTGTAGGGGAGATAGCTAGCTGGTGGACTAACACAAAGGAGTTGAATGGAATAAGCAAGGAAAAATATAACTTGGGATCAGTTTGACCACTATTTCAGGAAGAGATGGTTACCCCAGTTATTCTTTGATGAGAAGATTATTTAATTTCACAACCTAAGGTAGGGAAGCATGCCATTCCAATAGTATTTAGATAAATTCACCAAATTACTTAAGTATGTGCCCATGTACCAGAAGGATGAAAGAGACCAGACTAGAAAGTTCATCCTAGGACTGAATACAAACATAGGAGTAAAAGTAGATATGCACAACCTTGAGAACATGAATGAAGTGATGGAAAAATACCTCAAATAAGAGCATAAGATTCAAGCCCTAGCTATGGTAAGATAAAACTTTAACAATGATAAAAACAAAACCTTCAAAAGGAAACCAGATTTTAGGGCAAATCAAGTTGTGGATAAAAACCCAAGAGTAAATATAATAGGAAGAGCACCTGAAACCAACCAAAATCAAATAAATAATTTTGAAAGGAAAAAAAATAAGGGATTAAATAATAACATGAGTGATTAAAGTAATTATAATTGCCCAATGTATCCTCCATGTGTTTCTGGTGATGCCCTGAGGAACCTAGTACCAAAAGGCCCACTAGGAGGATGTTTTGCTTGTGGAGGAAATCAATTTACCTAAGAGTACCCAAGGATTTAGGGATAGATAAGGGCAAATCAACCTTAGAGTGGACCACAATAAAGGATCAATGCTATAGTAAGGAATCACCAAAATAGATACCAAAATGTGGTAGTTGAAGCTATAGGTAAATTATTGGGTAAACCCATTTCAATTCTCATAGATACTGATTCATTAGAATTTTTCATTTCACCATAATTAGTAATAAAAATGTATCTTCTATTAAATTACATGAATGTATCATAGACAATCTAGTATGGGGATAAGGCCCATAAAAGTAGAAACCATATCAACTATGTAGCTGAAGAAGGAGAGAAGGAAGGGATCTATAATTTTCATGACAATGATAGATGATAAGGATGAAAGCAAAGATGAACCAACTTTGGAAGGGTATCAATTCCTAAGGGAATTTGAGAATGTGTTTCCTAAATAATTACTTGGAACTCCCCCTAAGAGATAATTTGATTTCTAATTGATATTGTACCTGAATCCATGCTAATTTCTATAGCAACCTACAAAATGAACACCACTAAGTTGATGGAACTTAAAAATCAGCTAGAGGAACTCTTTAGTCAAGGATTGATTAGACCAAGTGTGTCTCCTTGGGGAGTTATAGTCTTGTTTATTAAAAATAAAGATGGAACTATAAGATTATGCATTGATTATAGAATGCTAAATAAGGTCACAATTAAAAATAGATATGCCCTACCTAGATTAGAAGACCTCTTTGAGAAAATGAAAGGAGCAACATTTTTCTTGAAGATAGACCTTTGATCAAGATATAATTAGCCAAAAATTAAAGAGGATATTCAAAAAAATTCTTTTAGGACCAAATATGGACACTATGAGTTTATTGTAGTACCATTTGGGGTAATAAATTCTCCTTCAACATTTATGAACTTAATGAACAATGTACTCCATAATTACCTAGATAAGTTCATCTTGGTGTTCATAGATGAAAATTTTATTTAATCTAAAAATGATTAAGAGCATATAACACATCTTCAATTGGTTCTTTAGAGGTTAAGAGAACGTAAACTATGTGGTAAGTTGTTTAAATGTGTGTTCTTTAAGAAGGAAATCCACTATCTAGGCCACATCATATCCAAAGAAGGAATTTCAGTAGATATAGACAAAATAAAGGCAATAATGGAATGGTGAATCCCCAATAATGCATCAAAAGTAAGGAGTTTCATGGGTTTAGCAGGAATATTATAGGAGATTTATTGATGGTTTTTCTAGGATTGCCAACCCAATTACGACATTGCAAAGGAAAGGTAAGAAGTTTATATGGACAAAGCAGTGTGATAAATATTTCTATATTTTGAAGGAAAAAGTTAACGATGACACCCATCCTAAAAGGTACCCAATTTGAATAGACATTTCATGGTTATAATAGATGCTTCCATCAAAGGATTGGGAGGGGTACTCATTCAGAATGATGGTATAATTTCATATGAGTTTAAGAAATTGAAAACCCATGAAGTAAATTATGACCCTCATGATTTAGAATTGGCAACAATTGTTCATGACTTATAGAAGTGGAGACATTTTCTTATTGGGAAACCTCTTGAACTAAAAACTGACCATCAAGGGCTAAAGTACATATTCACTCAACCTGATTTAAATTCTAGGCAAAGAATATGGTTGGAGTTCTTCAATGAGTATGATTTTGAAATTGAGTATATAAAGGGAAAAGAGAATATGGTTAATGATGCTTTGAGTAGGAGAAGACCCCTAATGAATATAACAATCCTTATATTTAATCTAAAAGGGTAAATAATAGAAGGATAAAATTAAGAGCCTTGGTATAATCAAGTGAAAATAATGATGGAAGAAAATGTAGAAGACTCAAAAATTGAAGGATATACCTTGGACAACAAGGGTTTGCTTTGGTATAAGAGTAGGATCTATGTTCTAGATGTAGAAGATTTAAGGAAGAGAATTCTGACAGAAGCTCATGATGCACCCTACTCAAGACATCTAGGGGTAAATAAATTATATGCCGATTTTAAGAAACTATACTTTTGGAAAGGGATGAAGAGATATATAGTATTATATATGGCAAAATGCTTGGAATGTCATAGGGTTAAAGCAAAACACTAGAATCCTATAGGACTTTTATATCCATACAACATTCCACAATATAAATGGCAAGTTGTTAGTATAGATTTCATACAAAGATTACCTATGACACCTTATAGGCATGATGTTATTATGGTGGTAATTGATAAGCTTACTAAGGTAGCACATCTCATACCGAAGAACTTGATTGATAATGCACCAACCTTAGCTAATTGATTTATGAAGGAAGTGGTTAGATTGCATGGAGTTTTAGAAAAGATCATTTCATATAGAGATTCTAGATTTACTTCAAGGTTTTGGATGACCCTATAGTCAACTTTATGTACATAATTAAACTTTAGATCTGCATTTCATCTCATGAAGGACGGGCAAACAGAAAGGATAAATCAAGTGGTAAAAGACCTTCTAAGGATGTATTATATGTATCAATAAACCAAATGGGAAAATTATCTCCCATTGGTATAATTTTTATATAATAACTCATTTCAAACATCTTTAGGTATAGCTCCATTTGAGGCTCTATATGGGAGAAGTTGTCAAACACCACTTAGTTAGGATAACCTTGAGGATAAAATAGTAATTGATCATAAAATGTTGATAGACATGGAGGAATAGGTGAAAGTTATAAGGTAGAGGTTGAAGGAAGCATCAAATAGATAGAATAGTTACACAGATAGGAATACAGTTCAGAGAGAATTCTTGATTGGTGACAAGGTGTTTTTAAGGGTTAGACTACACAAAAGTTCCATAACCTTTAGAAAAAAGGTGAAGTTATCTCCTCACTTTGTAGGACCTTTTGAGATCCTAGAGAGAATCAACCCAGTAGCCTATCAATTGGCCTTACCCCTGTAGCTGAGTCCCATTCATGATTTCTTTCATGTGTCAATTTTTAAGAAATATGTGCATGATAATAAACACATTTTAAACTGGAATGCTTTTTAGGTCCAAGAATTAGACACAATAATAATAGAGACATACAAAGTGTTGGAGAGGTGTCAGTACCAACTGTGCAATAGAGAGGTTGATCAATGCAAGGTACAATGGGATCAATATGGTGAAGGAAGTACAACTTGGGAGGACATTAAAGAAATGAAAAACATTTTTCCATTTTTATTTTAAATTTATGAACTTAATCAAACTTTTGTAGTGCATTGGGACAATGCACAATTTAAGGGGGAGAGGATGTCATGACCCTTTTTCCTATATTATGGACTCACACTCATAGTTTAAGTTATTTTGGACCTTATTTAGTATTTGTGACAGGATGAGTTGATTTTTAAGATAACTTAACTTTTGTGTTGATTTCAAAAGTCTATTAAGTCATCGATGGGAAATCACAAAAATAAGGTATGATTTAATATTTACAAAATAAACCTATATATATATATATATATATATATATATATATATATATATATCCAATACACTGACCCTATGATCAGAAGTTAGCAATGAAACCATATCATGCATAGGATTTAAGGAGAATATTATCAGTTTGATGATATTAGAATCTACCAAAGGTTATTTTAATTAATGAAAGAGCTTTCCTTTTATTTTGTTGATTTTAGAATTTTTAAACAAATTATATTATTATAAATAATTTAAGATTATTCATTTGTTTTATTTATACCTATTAAATCCCATGTGGAACCATAACCTAAAAATATTAAAATAAGACTAATCTAACATAAATCCACCCTAACTTACCACCTCACCCAAGCCTACACCCTACGTACTAAATCCATGCATGCAAATCTAATAATACTTGTTAACCTAAACCTTCCACCATGTCACATGGAGGGAACAACAATAAACTCTTAGATCTAACTAACCTTCTTTCCATTTGAATTAATCCACTCTACCATCGCCCACTCAACTCATGCTTTGGCCATGCAAACTAAACTATTTCTACCACGTCAACTTCCACTTAAGAATTAGTTCAATCCAATTAAAGCACATAGCAAGGAGGAATTTTTTAGGAAGAACATTATAAATGTAGGAGAGAGAAGAGGAAGAAGGGGGTGGTTGGTATAATGATAAAGGCATTTACTTAAGAGCAAAAAGAAGAAGATGTTGATGGCAGTAGAAGGAGAAGGTGGGTCAATGCCAATAGAGAGAGAGGGGTCGACACCAATAGAGAAAGAGGTTGGTGTAGTAGGGAGAAGAAAAGAGAATCGATGCCTTGAAATAACTATTTCAATCTAAGTAGAACCACCTTCCATTTCAGTCAAGGATTTCAATGACATAAGGTAAATATTTTAGCTTATTTAAAATTGTAAAGATAAAAAAATATATTTTTTATTTAAATTGTAAAATAAATATTTTATTTTATTTAAATTGAAATTAAATAATTTATTTTATTTAAATTATAAGATAGATATATTATTTTATTTAAAATTGTAAAATAAATAATTTATTTTATTTAAATTAGAAGGTAAATAATTTGTATTATTTAAATTATAAGATGGATATAATATTCTATTCAAATCATAAGGAGAAGTATAATGTAATTATTTTTATAAGACTAAAATAGAATGATTTTAGTATTATTAGAAACCAAATGATACTACTACTTATTGTTAGGGAAAGCAAATGATTTTTATAGTAAAAAATAATGTAATAAAGTAATCAGATATTCAAGAGACATATATCATATAATAATCTTAGTTCATCTAATAGAAGTTGATATATACAACTTTATAGTATGTATCTATTTACAAACATTAACATGATCTCTATACATGGTTCAGTGAAAAAAAAAGGGTAGAATATAACATTAAATAAATGAGTTTTGTTTTCTATATACTTAGTTATAAATATATGAAATACATTTGTTTGAGTTGTAAAGTTACATGCGTAAACCTAGATTGTGAGAATATTGATTTAGATACATGAAATTACCATAAAGCAATATAAGTTAGCATAAAACAATATTCTGAGTGGACCCTTACTTTGATTTTTGTTGAGTTTTGATGATGAATTTGATTATCATGAAGATTAGTATGAAAATAAATATCCTTCATTCTAGGGTTGAACCCTCAAATTTCAGAACCCTCATTTCAAATGTATAAAATATTTATTTAAATTCAAGATCAATAACATCCTTATGTATAAGTTATTATTTTTATAAAAGTTTACCCAAATAGACTACAGATATAATTGTCCAGAATAAACATGGTTGAAAATTGACATGATAACTAAACTAAGAGATTATGTTTCTACTTTCCTACTAACAAATTTACTTTTAAAATATAATGCATTAATTTATTTCAAGTATTCTTTACTTTTCAAATCTAAAACTTAGACCAATAATTTAAGGTTAAACAAAACTACACAACATTGAGTACAAGCAATGCCTCTAGCTCATGTTTATGGGTAATGTTGTTGCACTTGAGCTACTACATCTATAACCTAACACAATTTCAACAACCACATCTAGGCATTGCCCCTATAAACTATTGAGGAAAAATAAGGACCATGTCGTGTCATTAAGACCAAGGGGTGGGATAATCCCTCTTGGTCAACAACAATAATCAAGATAATAATACAAATTTGACTGCCTTAGATGATTCTGACTTGTGAACCTATAAAACAAAATGAAAAAAGTACATTTCTTACTCAAAACTCGATACCACCAAAAGGGAGCAATGAAAACTAGAATTGAAAATGTTAAACCAGTTATTATCAAGAAACCACCAACCATATGGCTTTCAAATAATGAAACTTTGGTAACAATAATTGTAAAGATTAGGTTGATTAAATCAAGGACCAAAAACATTGTTGATGTAAATAAAAAGTAGAAAGGGGATGTAGCCTACAAATGTTTATTTCTATTTCTTGTTAAGGTTTAGGGCTAGTTTAGTTAAACAAGTATTTAGTCACTTAAATTGATACTTTTGTGCTCACATTTTGGTAGCAATCATAGAGGAACTATCTAGGGAACTAGTCCCTAGAAAGGGTTGCATACCTAGATTCACAATTCACATGACACTTATAATAGAAAATAGAACTACATGCATACCACACCTTGATCCTATTTGGAAGTAGGTATGTAGGTAGTCTAGGAAGTAAAAGATGCTTCTAGTACATAGGTGAATAGGATGGGATTTTGAGTTGTGTATTAAATAATATTAAAGTTAATTAAAAATGGCAAAACCATTATAATAAGACCCTAGTTTAGATAGTCAAAGAAAAGATAATAATTTTGTGATATACTCAAAAAGATCCTAGTTGGATCATTACAAGTTTTGAGGCTTTAGGCCAAATTCTGAGGTGGAATGCAACTTTTTGTTATATTTTTTATACATGATACTATCATGATGACCTTGGTGCTTATCTAATAGACATGAGCGGTAAACAATGAGTGACTCAGGATTTGGTTGATCCTAATGAGTCAAGCCTCTAGCCAAATCATAACCTACTCGTGTAGATGCCTAACCCATTTGGTTAAATGCTTGATCATTTATCAAAGGAATGTCTAACCTATATGGCTAGATTCTTGCTCATTTAGAAAAGGAATGCCTAACCTGTATGGTTAGATGCTTATCTATTTGATAAAGTATATTCAATAGGATAAACTATACTTGAGTTATATTCATAGACAAACATTAATTAATAAAAAAATCTAGGTTTTAGGCTAGGAGTTTAGGTCACTACATTGTGGTATCAAAGCTTAGGTTTAAAATCTAGGCCTTAAGACTACTACAACCTATACTTAGTAAAATATTAATTATTGATGTTAACTTGTTGAGAAAATTGAAACTATGAGAAAACTAATTTGGTTAAAACTGATTGTTTAGACATGGCTTGTGGGAAAACTCCAAGAAAAGGAAAATGAACAAAGAACAAAGGGAAAATAGAACTTCTCTCGATTTTGAAAGAACCCATTTATATTTTTGACTCAGATACAATAGTTGTAATCTAGAGTAAACTTAAATATTTGAAAATGGAGCTAGTTAAAACAAAAATAGCTATGATTGAACCTTTAGTCAAACGTCCATTTAAGAGACCCTCAGCAATAAGATATTTTCTATTCAGAATGGGTTTTGATGCACCTTACATAAGCCCTAAAGTATGTAAGGAATATAACTGATGCCACCAATATGTTGTTCATTTAGAAAATGAAGTTCTCAAAGACATGGAACTGGATGAAGAAGATTTTGTTTATAAGAATTTTGAATCAATGTTATACAGACATCTATATGCTATAGTCATAAAACTTATCCTCTATAAAGCTAAGAACTCTATGTAATAAAAAATGAATGAGATTATCAAATGCTTACTTTTTTGCCACTTCTATGTGTGATGGTAATCAATAATAGAATGTATGAGAAATTAGAGTTTAAAAAATTGAATTATGTTAACAATTGTCTTAAATGAAAACTTAAGGGATTGTGTTATTTCTATCAAGAAACCAAATGGAAAGACCTAGACGATCAACTAGGAATCAAAGGGAAAATGTGAGATACACAGAACCCAACAATGAAAATGTTGAACAAAAGGTTCTAGAAAATAGAGAGATGGGGATAGAAGCCCTCATCAATTTGTTGACCGAGCAAAGAAATAAAATAGAATCACTTGATTAGGTGATTAACAATCTTAAGTCGAGGTAAGAAAATGTAGAAAACATATTGGAACCTAACCTTGATAATCCACTTGAATAAAACCCACCATCAATCAATGAGATGGAGGTTGTAGATCCCAAAATTAAACTTTCATTTTCTGATCTAAGTTAGGATTTGAAGAAGATTTTACCCCATAAGTTTGATGGGAAATAGTTAGGTGAAGGAGCTAAGAATTGGAAAAATGAGATGGAGAAGTAATTCAACTTGAGAAATTACAATGATGTAACTAAACTATTATGGGGATCCTACCAAATGGTATGGGAGGTAGCTAACGATGGACTAACACGAAGGAGTTGAATGAAATAACCAAGAAAACTATAACCTAGGATCAGTTTGAACACCATTTTAGGAAGAGATGGTTACCCTAGTTATTCTTTGATGAGAATATGATTGAATTTCATAACCTAAGGTAGGGAGGCATGTTAGTCTAATAGTATTGGGATAGATTCACCAAATTACTTAAGTATGTGCCCATGTACTAGAAGGATGAAAGAGGCTAGACTAGAAAGTTCATCTTAGGACTAAATACAAACATAAGAGCAGAAGTACATATGTACAGCCTTGAGAACATGAAAAAAGTGATAGAAAAATCCCCCAAATAGGAATGGAAGATGCAACCCCTAGCTGAGACAAGATAAAACTCTAAGAATGACAAAAATAGAGCCTTCAAAAGGAAACCAGATTTCATGGAAGAGCAAGTTATGAATAAAAACCCAAGAGAAAATCCAATAGAAAGATCACCCCTAACCAATAAAAATTAGAGAAATACTTTTGAAAGGAACAACAACAATAGGAGAGGAAATAATAATAGGAATGATCAAAGAAATTACAATCACCCAATGTATCCTCCATGGATTTTTGGTGATGCCTTGAGGAAACCAATATCAAAAGGCCCACCAAGAGGATGTTTTGCTTGTGGAGGAAATCACTTTGCTCAAGAGTGCCCAAGGATGTAGGGATAGATAAGGGCTAATCAGCCTTACAGGGCACCACAACAAAGGATCAATGTTGTAGTAAGGAATCACCAAAAAAGATACTAGAATGTGGCAGTTGAAGCTGTAGGTAAACTATTGGGTAAACCCATTTCAATTCTCATAGATATCAGTTCATCAGAATGTTTCATTTCACTATAATTAGTAAAAAAAATGTCTCTTTTAGTAAATTGAATGAATGCATCATGGACAGTCCAGTATGGGGATAAGGTAGTCAAAGAAGTGTTTCAATGTCTACCCAAGGCAAAAATATAATTTTTAGATTTTGAGACCAGCTTAGACCTATTTGTAGCACCCTTAGGAGCCTATGATGTGATAATAGGGATGATTTGGCTCACTAAGCACAAAGTTAAAATAGAATGTTATAGTAAGTTGGTTAGGTGTTTCAACAATGAGGGGAGATGGGTCATGATTCAAGGGGGTCATATGCCCATAAAAGTAGAAACCATATCAGCTATGTAGCTAAAGGAGAGAAGAAAGGGAGCTCTAATTTTCATGGTAATGATATATTATAAGGATCAAAGCAAAGATGAACCAACTCTAGAAGGGTATCCATTCTTAAGGGAATTTGAGGATGTGTTTCCTGAAAAATTACCTAGAATGCCCCCTAAGAGAGAATTTGATTTCTTAATTAATATTATACCTGGAGTCGACCTAGTTTCTAGAGCACCCTAAAAAATGAACATAATTGAGTTGATGGAACTACAAATTCATCTAGAGGAACTCTTGAGTAAATTATTGATTAGACCAAGTGTGTCTCATTTGGGGGGAACCGGTCTTGTTTGTTAAAAATAAAGATGGAACTATAAGATTATGCATTGATTATAGAATGTTGAATAAGGTCCTAGAATAGAAGACCTCTTTGAGAAAATGAAAGGAGAAATAGTTTTCTCAGAGATAGACCTTTGATCAGGATATCATCAACTAAGAATAAAGAGGATATTCCAAAAACTACTTTCAAGACTAGATATGGACACTATGAGTTTACTGTAGTACCATTTGGGGTAACAAATGCTCCTTCAACATTTATGAACTTAATGAATAGTGTGTTCCATAATTACCTTGATAAATACATCCTATTTCTCATAGATGACATTCTAATTTACTCTAAAAATGAGGAAGAACACATAACACATCTTCAATTAGTTCTACAGAGGTTGAGAGAACTTAAAATATATGGTAAGTTATCCAAATGTACATTATTTAAGAAGGAAATTCAATATCTAGGCCACATCATATCCAAATAAGGAATTATAGTATATCGAGACAAGATAAAGGCAATAATAGAATGGCCAATCCCTAAGAATGTATCAGAAGTAAGGAGTTTCATGGGGTTAGCAAGATATTATAGGAGATTTATTAAAGGTTTTTCTAGGATCACCAACCTGATTACAACATTGAAAAGGAAAGGTAAGAAGTTTATATAGATAGAACAGTGCAATAAATCTTTTTAGATTCTAAAGGAAAAATTTGATGATGGCACCCATCTTGAAGGTAACCAGTTTAAATGGACATTTCATGGTTGTAACAGATGCATCTATCGAAGGATTGGGAGGCATACTCATTTAGAATGATGGTGTAATTAAATGTGTCAAGGAAATTGAAAACCCATGAAGTAAATTATGCCATTTCCTTATTGGGAAACCTTTTGAACTAAAAATTGACCATCAAGGGATAAAGTACATATTCACTTAACCCAATCTGAATGTTAGGCAAAGAAGATGGTTGGAGTTCTTGAGTGAGTATGATTTTAAAGTTGAGTATATCAAGGGAAAAGAGAATAGGGTTGTTGATGCTTTGAGTAGGAGAAGACACCTGATGAATATAAAAATGCTTAGATTTAATCTAAAAGGGAAAATACTATAAGGATAAAAGCAAAATCCTTGGTATAATCAAGTGAAAATAATGATATAAGAAATTGCAAAAGACCCAAAAAATGAAGGTTATACCTTGGTGAGGGTTTGCTTCAGTATAAGAATACTTGGATGGCAAGGGTTTGATTCGATATAAAGATAGGATCTATGTTCTAGATGTAGAATATTTAAGGAAGATAATTTTGATTGAAGCTCATGATGCACCCTGCTCAGGACATCTAGGGGTAAATAAATTGTATGCTGATCTTAAGAAACTATACTTTTGGCAAGGGATGAAAAGAGATATAGTATTATATGTGGTGTGATGCTTGGAATGTCAAAGGGTTAAAGTAAAACACCAATATCTGGTAGGACTTTTATATCCACACAACATTCCACAATATAAATGGCAAGTTGTTAGTATAGATTTCATACAAGGATTACCCATGACACCCTACATGCATGATTCTATTATGGTGGTAATCAAAAATCTTACTAAGGTAGTGCATCTCATACCCAAGAACTTGACTGATGATGCACCAACCTTAGCCAATTGATTTGTGAAGGAAGTGGTTAGATTTCATGGAGTTATAGAAAAAATCATTTTAGATAGAGATTCTAGGTTTACTTTGAGGTTTTAGATGACCCTATAGTCAGCTTTACGTACATAATTGAACTTTAGCTCCATATTTCATCCCAAGCTGGATGGGAAAATAGAAAGGATAAATTAGATGGTCGAAGACCTCCTAAGGATGTATTGTACGGATCAAAAAACCAACTGGGAAACGTATCTCCTATTGGTATAATTTTACTATAATAAGTCATTTCAAACATCTTTAGGTATGGCTCCATTTGAGGCTCTATATAGGAGAAGTTGTCAAATACCACTTAGTTGGGATGACCTTGAGGACAAAATAGTAATCGGTCCTAAAATGTTGAAAGACATGGAGGAATAGGTGAAAGTTATAAGGAAGAGGTTGAAGGAAGCATCAGATAAATAGAAGAGCTATGCAGATATGAAGAGAGTTTAGAGAGAATTCTTGATTGGTGACAAGGTATTTTTAAGGGTCAGATCACATAAAAGTTCCATAACTTTTAGGAAAAAGGTAAAGTTAGCTCCTCATTTTGTAGGACCTTTTGAGATCCTAGAGAGAATCAAACCAGTATCCTATCAATTGGACTTACCCCACAACTGAGTCACATTCATGATGTCTTCCATGTGTCACTTCTTAAGAAATATGTGCCTGATAATAAACACATTTTAAATTGGAATGATTTATGAGTCTAAGAATTTGAAAAAATAATAATAGATCCATAGAGAGTATTAGAGAGACATCAGTACCAATTTTGTAGTAGAGAGGTTGATTAGTTCAAGGTATAATGGGATCACTATGGTGAAGGAAGTGCAACTTGGGAGGACACTGAAGAAATGAAAAACATGTTTCCATTTTTATTTTAAATTTATGAACTCAATCAAACTTTTTTAGTGTATTGGGACAATGCACATTTTTAGGGGGGGGGGGAGGATGTCATGACCTCTCTTCCCTCACTATGGACTTGTTCTCATACTTTAATTTGTTTTGGACCTCATTTAGTATTTGTGATAGGATGATTTGATTTTTAAGATAACTTTTGTGTTGATTTCAAAATTCTATCAAGTCATCAATGGGAAATCATGAAAACAAGGTATAATTTAATCCTATGCTCAGAATTCAGCCATGCAACCATATCATGCATAGGATTTAAGGAGAATATTATCAATTTGATGATATTGGAATTTACCAAAGGTGTTTTAATTAATGAAAGAGATTTTCATTTATTTTGTTGATTTTAGAATTTTTAAACAAATTATATTATTATAAATAATTTAAGATTATTAATTTGTTTAATTTATACCTATTAAATCCTACATGGAACCATAACATAGTATTAAAATAAGACTAATCTAACCTAAATCCACCCTAACGTACCACCTCACTCAAAAATACACCTTACATACTAAATCCATGCATGCAAATATGATAACACTTGTTTTTCTAAACCTTCTACCACATCACTAACTAGCCTTCTTTCCATTTGAATTAATCCACTCCATCGTCATCCACTCAACTTATGCTTTAGCCATGCAAACTAAGGGATTTATGCCATGTCAACTATCACTTAATAATTAGTTCAATCCCATTAAAGCACATAGTAAGGAGGAAATTTTTAGGAAGAGCATTATCAATGTAGGAGAGAGAAGAGGAAGGAGGCAGCTGGCAGAATTATAAAGGGATTTGCTTTAGAGTAGAGAGAAGAAGGTGTCAATGGTAGTATAGGGAAAAGGTGGGTCAATGCCAACAAAGAGAGAGGGGTCGATGCCAACAGGGAAAAGGAAGGTCATTATAGCAGGGAGAAGAAAGAAGAATCAACACCTTGAAGTAGCTATTTCAATCCAAGTGGAACCACCTTCCATTTCAGTCAAGGATTTAAACAACATAAGGTAAATATTTTAGCTTATTTAAAATTGTAAAGATAAGAGAAAAATTGTTTTATTTAAATTGTAAAATAAATATTTTTATTTTATTTAAATTGAAAGTAAATAATTTATTTTATTTAAATTGTAAGATAGATATATTATTTTATTTAAAATTGTAAAATAAATAATTTATTTTATTTAAATCAGAAGGTAAATAATTTGTATTATTTAAATTGTAAGATGAATATAATATTATATTCAAATCGTAAGGAAAAATATAATGTAATTATTTTTATAAAACTAAAATAGAATGATTTTAGTATTACTAGAAACAAAATGATATTGTTGCTTGTTGTTAGGGAAAGCAAATGATTTTTATAGCAAACAATAATGTAATAAAGTAATAAGATATTCAAGAGACATATATCATATAACAATATTAATTCATCTAATATTAGTTGATATATATAATTTTACAGTATGTATCTATTTATAAACATTAACATGATCTCTATACCCAGTTTGGTGAAAAAAAGGGTAGAATATAACATTAAATAAATGAGTTTTGTTTTCTATATACTTAGTTATAAATCTATGAAATACATTTGTTTTAGTTGTAAAGTTACATGCGTAAACCTAAATTGTGATAATATTTATTTAGATACATGAAATTACCATAAAACAATCTAAGTTAACATAAAACAATATTTCGAGTGGACCCTTACTTTGATTGTTGTTGAGATTTGATGATGAATTTGATCATCATGAAGATTAGTATGAAAATAAATATCCTTCATTCTAGGGTTGAACCCTCAAATTTTAAAACTCTCCTTTCAAATGTATAAAGGATTTATTTAAATTCAAGTTTAATAAACTCCTTGTGTATATGTTATTATTTTTAGAAAAGTTTACCTAAATAGACTAAAGATATAATTATCTAGAATAAACATGGTTTAAAATTGACATGATGACTAAACTAAGATATTATATTTCTACTTTCCTACTAACAAATTTGCTTTTGAAATTTAATGCATTAATTTATTTCAAGTATACTTTACTTTTCAAATCTCAAACTTAGATAAAACAATTAAGGTTAAACAAAAATACATAATATTCAGTACAAGCGATGTATTTGGGTCACATTTATGGGTAATGCCATCACGCTTGAGCTAATACATCCATAACCTAACATAGTTTCAATAATGACATCTGAGCATCATCCCTATAAACCATCGAGGAGAAATAAGGACCATGTCGTGTCATTAAGACCAAGGGGTAAGATAATCCATCTTGGTCAACAACACTAATCAGGATTAGAAAATGACTTCAATTGCCTTAGATGATTTTAACTTGTGAATTTATGAAATATAATGGAGAAAGTACATTTCTTACTCAAAACACAGTACACCGAAAGGGAGCAATGAAAACTAGAATTGAGAATGTTAAACTAGTTATTATCGAGAAACCACCAACCATATGGCTTTTAAATAATGAAAATTTGGCAACAACAATTATAAGGATTAGGCTAATTAAAGCAAGGATAAAAAACAATGTTGATGTTAATAAAAATTAGAAAGGGGATGTAGCTTGCAAATGTTTATTTTTATTTCTTGTTAAGGTTTAGGGCTAGTTTAGTTAAATAAGTATTTAGTCACTTAAACTAATAATTTTGCACTCCCATTTGGGTAGCAATCATAGAGAAACTATCTGGGGAACTATGCCCTAGAAAGGGCTGCATACCCATATTCACAGTCCACATGAAACTTAGAATAGAAAATAAAACTACATGCATACTACACCTTGATCCTGTTTGGAAATAGGTATGTTGACAGTTTGGGAAGCAAAGGATGCTTCCAGTATGTAGGTGAATAGGATGGGGTTTTGGGTTGTGCACTAAACTAGATTAAAATTAACTAAAAATGGAAAAACCATTATAATAAGACCCCAGATTGGATAATCAAAGCAAATATAAGAATTCTATGATATACTTAAAAGGATTCCAATTGGATCATCATAGTTCCTAAGTCTTTAGGACAAATTTATAGGTATAATGTGACTTTTTGTTATATGTTTTATACATTCTACTATCATGATGACCTCGATGCTTATCTAGTAGAGATGAGTGGTAAACAGTGAGTGACTCAAGATCCAATTGATCCTGATGAGTCAAGTCTCTGGTCAGAGCATAATCTACTCATGTGTATATGCATAACTCTTTTGGTTAGATGCTTGCCCTTTTGGAAAGGAATGCCTAACCTATATGGTTAAATATTTTTCTAGTTGGAAATGAAATGCCTAACTCGTATGGTTAGATGCTTGTCCATTTGAGAAAGGATATGCGATAAGATAAAGTATACCTAAGTTATATTCACAGACAAACATTAATTAACCAAAAAAAAAAATTATAAGTTTTAGGGTAGGATATAGAGTCCCTAAAATCCCCACCTCACAAGATTCCCATTGAACAAATGCATACATATGAGGTGGGGGAGTCTAGAAAGGCTATTCATATATAATCTCCAAACACTCTCTCAACATAGTTACCCTCATCGATGATAGAGGAACAACATCTCCAAGCATAGTTACCCTCATTGATGATAGAGGAATAACCTCTCATAGTGAAAACATCCTCACACATGATAGATGATGAGATTATTAGAACCCAGTTACCACTACTTGTTAATTCAAAAGAGGATTACATTCATAATTCCTACACAGATTGACATGACATGACAGAGGATGATCAACCACATATAGATATTGATGATTATTCATGTGAATTAAGTTTTACACTAGTGGGCCTAGGAGAGTAAAAAGATAATTCAAATGCATTTATACCTCACCCTACCCCAGTAGCATCACTTGTTTAAGATCTCATAGCTACTAGTTCCCATACTCAGCTGTAATCAGTAGCAGATCCTTTGATCCATTCAAAACATATGGTTACTATTATATCCCAAATTTTCACCCTAGATAATTCAATCAGACCTTCTCAAATTTGGGATAACATGGAACTATCCTTAAGTATATGTAGATTACTACAAGAGATAGATCTCTAGATTATGGGCTAGCTCCCTTGATCTAATTGTTTAGGATCTCAACTACACTAGACTAATCACTTATTAGGGGTGAAAATAGAAGAAGCAAACATGAAAGTAACCTATATTAATGGAGGTGATACACCAAGGATATCTCCACAAACATACTTGAAATTTGCACTGTGAAGACAAATTATTAAAACTAATCTCAACTCATGATTCTTCTAGCATAAGTGTTTCTACATAGAGGCAAATTGCTATGCATTTCCAAAGGTCAATTAAATAGGAGGTCTGATTTTAGACACTACTAATCTCTTTTACACTTCAAATACACCTAAAAAACATTCACACTTCATGAGATCTATTAGAAGAAAGATTAATCACATAATGAATACAAGAGTAGAATGGAAGCAAGGAGAAACAATCATCACTTGTCATCCAAATAGACTACTTGACATACTTAGGTAAGAATTATAGACACTAAACCAACTTGATAAAACTTTATTCAAAGGTAAAACAAGATGTCAAACCAAAAAGGCTTCACCATACCAATTGTGGATTGTTTACAATGCCAAAATGGCTTCAATATATAGAGCAATGGAAGAAGAAAGAGAAAGAGTGACGTTAAAGAGTCACAATGCCAAGTGTCAAATCTTGAATACTAGCTACAATGCAAGATAAGGAGTTAGAAAACAAATGCAAGAGAAGGAGTAACATCTTCTTGAAGTTGGTATAGGGACACTTCATGTCCTTGAAACTACTTTCTTGATGAGGAGTCCACTTAACTTCTTAGAATTATCTTGGAATTCATTGACACATGTACCCTAAACTGAGAAGGTGGAAACATGATTGGTGTAAGGAATTATACAATTCTCTAAATGATGATCTTCTCCTTGCCACTTGTTGTTACTTCCTTGTAGTCATTCATTAGCCTTCTAGGCCTTAATTCTCACACTTGTCACTATGGTGACTTTCACACACTCAAGGAGATTAATTATAGAGATGTGAGACACCTCATCAAGACCTCTTTGTACTTTGGTCTATCATATAGACTTCAGTGAAAACACACTTCTCACAATCAACTTGACAGTCACCTTGTTTCTCACTATTCTATCCAAGACTGCCTATAAAAACCAACTTAGTAGAGAGGTTTCCATGCATGCTTGAGGTGAGAATAAGGTATGAAGAGTCAGAACACATATCTACACACCTTCCACCATGACTTTCACTTGTATATTCCTTCCTGCACCTTCAAATTACCTCAAATCTTATAGAAAACACATAATTTGGCTCATCTATACAAGTGATGATATGAAACAATTGAGTGGTGAGGATCCTAGGAGAGTGCCAAGTAGGTCCAAATCACTTTCCAAGCCACCTGACCCCTTCTAGATGCATTTCTCATCATATATTTCTCATTGGGATCTTATGAGGGTTTTAGGTCATTTAGGTTCTTAACAATGATTCATAAAGGTTAAGCCCTTAACCCTTCCTTTTATGTCTTCTATTCCCATATTTAGTGACATGTGTCCATGTCCCTTGTATGGTGGCCCCTTGGCCTATTTTGCATGCCTCATGTATTTTCTATGTATGTTTTTTTGTATGATTCAACACCATGACACTTGTTTTTGCTTGTTACACATTAGTTTTTGATGCCACGTGGGCCTCATGCATCTACCCTTCTTACTTAGGTGCCATGATGGACATCATGGCCCATCCCCCTAGGTAGTTACTTAGCTTTGTTATATACACATTTATTACATCTATTTTGACACCCTTATATAATACTAGATATAATATACATTTTACACTACATACTTATGCTCATATATTTTACATTCCAATGTTATGTTTGTACATTATATTCAATTACCACACAATTATAATATATGCTCTGGTTAACACATTTTGTAGAGCTATTTCTTTTGAGGATAATTCTTTCATAGGTCAGTAACTACACTAAAATAATGGGGCATTCATAGGGGTTTGTCACAAATATTAGGGTTCTACATTTTTATTCATAGATCATTTTCATCACACAGGGTCAATTTCAAGAAGTTAGACATAGGTAAGACACAAGAAAAAACATTAGATGATCATCTACCAGATCTACCATTTGATAATCCATATCCCATGGATGTGCTCTTAGGTCTATACATTACATTTTGATTTTATATTGTTTCATTTACATTTCCGGTATTTACTTATACATACTTTCTTCTATCTTGCTCCTTGTACATAGTTTATTTTTATTTGCTTGTACATAGCTTATATCCAAAAAATACAAAAAAAATATAACATGTTAAAACACAAAAACATTTAAATATTACTCAAAAAATATAAAATTTATATATTTTATGCATTTTTATGTTTACATTTCGTATATTTGTCAAACACTACATATGCTATCTATATTAATATTGTTAGTTAATATACTTGATTTATCATACATACATATTTCACTTGTTTTTGTCAAGTGCTTTAAGATTACATATAAGACTCTGGTCCAATAAAATAATCTAGACTTGCTAACATCTATCAAATGGAGGCATATACAACAATCTAAGATTATTCATGTGATACATCTGCCCACTCGGGGGCATCCCATACACAATTTTTAATACCAAGTTCTATCCTTACATTTTATACATTTCAATTTTAGCATTGTTATATCCTAATATTGATCATTGGTACTCATACTCCAATTTTTTTTTGACTATCACTAATTAGAATCAACATATGTACATCTTAGCATTTACACAGATTTGTATTACATTCATACATACTTTCATTTCTAGATTTAATAGTTTAGAATTGATTATATTTCTTATGCTTCTTCTATTTGAGGGCTTTCGAATATGCCATTGTTCTTTAGATTTATGCCACTTCTATTCATGTATGCCTTGGATATGTGACCATATCCCTTGTGTGCTTTCTTTATTGTATATTTAGACATTTGAACATTTCCTCCTATGTGGCTCTAAGCAAAATTGCTTGGTGCTTGTGTATGTGGACATTTAAACATGTCCTTATATGTCTTCTATTCCTAGATTTAGTGACATGTGCCCATGTCTCTTGTATGGTGGCTCTTCGTCCTATTTTACGTGGCTCATATGTTTTCTATGTATGCTTTATTGTATGTTTCAACACCATGACACTTATATGTGCTTGTTACACACACCAATTTTTGATGTCATGAGGGACCTTATGCATATATCTTTTCTACTTGGATGTCATGATGGACATCATGCCACATCCCCATAGATAGCTACTCACATTTTTTGTATACACATTGATTACATCTATCTTGACACCCTTGTTAAATGATAGATATAACATACATCTTACACCACATACTTATGCTCAAATTACTTTACATTCTGATGTTATGTTTGTATATAATATTGGATTATCACGTAGTTATCATATATAATCCAACTAACACATTTTGTAAATCTATTTATTTTTAGGATAGTTCTTGCATAAATCAACAACTACCTTCAAAAGAGGGGGCACTCACAGGGGTTTGTCACATAGATTAGTCTCCTACATTGTTATTCACATATTCATTTTCAAGACACAAGCTCAGTTTCAAGAAATTAGACACATATAAGACACAGGGAAAAACACTATATGATCTTCCACCAGATCCACCATTTGATTATCCAGGTCCCATGGATGTGATCTTGAATTTATAGAGGCATTACACTTTGCTTGTACATTGTTTCATTTACATTTCTAGCATTTACTTATACATAATTTCTTCTCTCTTGCTCCTTGTACATAGTTTATTTTTATTTTCTTGTACATAACTTATATCTAGAAAATACAAAAATAATATAACATGTCAAAACACAAAAGCATTCAAATCTTAATAAAATAAATAAATTTATAGATTTTATACATTGCTATGTTTACATTTCTTATATCTGTGAGACATTACATATGCTAGTTATCTTAATATAGTTGGTTTATCATACATACATGTTTCATTTGTTCTTATTGAGTGCTTGTAGATTACATGCATGAATCAGGTCCACTACACTGATATAGACTTGCTAACATCTACTCAATGGGGGCATATACATTGATCCATAATTATTTTGTTGATACATCTACCCACTCGGGGGCATCTCATACAATTTTTACTACTAGGTTCTATCTTGACATTCTATACATTCCAGTTTTAGCATTGTTATATATTGATATATATCATTGCTACTCATACTCAAATTTTTTGATGATTATCACTAGTTAGATTCATTATATGTATATCTTAGAATTTATAAAGATTTTTACTACATTCATACATAGTTTCATTTCTATCTTTCCTATTTTAGACTTTATTATATTTCCTATACTTCTTCTATTCGAGGGCATTTAAATATGCCATTGTTTTTTGGATCTACACCAATTATATTCATGTATGACTTGGACATGTGCCCATGCCCCTTGTGTGTGTTTTCTTGATTATGTATGCAAACATTTAAACATGTCCTTCTATGTGGCTCTAAGCTAAATTTCTTGTTGCTTATGTATTTAGACATTTGAACATGTCCTTGTATGTCTTCTATTCCCTAATTTAGTGACATGTGCTCATGTCCCTTGTATTATGGCTCATTCATCTATTTTTCATGTCTCATGTTTTCTATGTATGCTTTATTATATGTTTCAACATCATGACACTTATCTTTGCTTGTTACACACACTAGTTTTTGATGCCATGAGGAACCTCATACGTTTGCCCCTTACTTGGGTGCCATGATGGACATCATGCCCCATCCCCCTAGATGTCTATTTACATTTGTTGTATACACATTTATTACATCTCTATCTTGACATCATTTTATGTGTCTTTAAGCCAAATTGCTTATTTCTTACATATGTGGACATTTGAACATGTCCTTATCTATCTTCTATTCCTATATTTAGTGACATGTGCCCATGTCCTTTATATTGTGGCCCCTTGGCCTATTTTACATGCTTCATGTGTTTTCTATGTATGTTTTATTTTATTCTTCAACATGATGACACTTGTTTGTGCTTGTTATTAACAACATTTTTCAATGTCATGTAGAGCCTGATGTATCTACCCTTCCCACTTGGGTGTTGTGAGGGACATTATGCCCCATCCCCTTAAGTAGCTACATATATCTGTTATATACACATTGATTACATCTATCTTGACACCCTTGTGAAATGTTAAATACAACATACATCTTAAACTACATACTTATGCTTAGATTATTTTAAATTTCAATGTTATGTTTGTACATTATATTAAATTATCATGCAATTATCATATATGCTCCAACTAACACATTTTGTAGAGCTATTTTGTTTTGAATGCAATTTTTGCATAGGTCAACTACCTTTAAAAGAGGGGGAATTCACAGAGGTTTTCCCCTAAGATGAGGGTGCTACATTACTATTCACAAATCATTTTCAACACATAGGGTTAGTTTTAGGAAACTAGACACAAGTAAGACACAAGAAAAAACACTAGGTGATCTTCCATCAGATCCACCATTTTGAGTATTTACTTATATGTAATTTCTTCTATCTTATTCCTTGTACATATTTTATTTTTATTTAATTGTACGTAGCTTATATCCAAAAATAACAAAAATAATATAAAATGTCAAAACATAAAAACATTCAAATATTACTCAAAAAATACAAAATTTATGGATTGTATGTATTTTAATCATTTCTTGTATCTACTAGACATTACATATGTTATCTATACTAATACAATCAATTTATCATACATATGTGCTTCAATTTACTCATTGTGTATTCATTCCTTTTCACTTTTATATATCTTTATTCAACTTTACTCGGTTACTTGTTTATTCAACATCATCTTTTGCTTTTGATCTCTCTTTAGTAAGAACTAATTTTTGCACATTTCATTTTAGGTCATGCTTCACATACATAACCCCAACTTCACATACTCAAACTTAGCTACATGAGCTTCACTTCCTAGGTAAGTCTAGGTACATTTCTTTGCCATTATACTAGTCATTTCATTTTTTTGCATTTCTAGCATAAAGAGGGGGCAAATGTAATCACCTAAAAGTGGTATGTGAACGTTAAGAGTGTTGTTTGAGACAACCCATTCCTATATTATCCATATACTTATTCTAGAGCCTTTACCATACTTTTTTAACCATTGTGTAGACCATAGACATCTCTAGTTATTGAAAACATAGTCTCAGACTTGCATTCCTAAATCTAGGCGCCCAGTGGCCTACCAACTAGACACTAGAGCCACAATAAGGACACTAGAGCCACATGGCACTAGTGTCTCCAATATGGTTCTAGTTTCCCTTGCCTTAACTCTCTCAAATGGATATATTTTCAAATGTGTAACCCTTCTAAGGTCAGCCTAAGCACATTTTATTATTTGCACAAGCTACAAAACACTATAAATATAAGACTATTAGACCTCTATCCACTAAATGAAAAATAGATGAAAAAATAAATAAGTTGACTAAAATCAAGGTTATTAATTCTTATTCTACCCTAATTCTACATACTACCATCTACAACTACCCTAAGCTTATATTTCAAAGGTTTTCAATTTCAAGCACACTCAAGGCATTCAAGACTACTATCATTCTAGCATTCACTTGCACTTGTACCAAACACTAGGTGGGAGAAATACATCGGTCTTGATCCCTCCTCAGAGTATTGGTATGTAGGAAACTCTCTTTATAGTGAGGTGGTGAGGATGTCTAGCCTATCCTACTAACAAACACATATTTTTAACTCGTGCCATATTTGCAAGGAGGATTAGGGTTTGTAACTAAAATCAAATATTATAGGCACAACATAGAGTTTCAAGTTTCATGTGTGCAAGGCCAAAACTAGAAACATAGGTGCAAGTGCTCTAAAAAATTAGCATAGTCTAGTAAAGGGGAAACTAACAGCATTTTTAGGACACTAGCACAATTTTTAGGACACTAGAGCCATATGACACTACTATCCAAGGAAGAATCTGACCCAAGGACCATGTTGATGACAATCAAACCTATCTGTAACCCATTTTTTAGCACCTAGATATTTTGTGATAGTTATTTTCTAGATATGTCTCTATTTGCAAATACTTATTACTATTTTTAGAAAGTCAAAATAATTCAAAATTTGTAACAAATCAGTGGTTATTTATTGCACATTATTTCACTAATTTAGACAACTCAACCCTTTAATCTAACTTAGGATCTACATCAATTAAAACTCTAAAAGGTTAAATCAAAGTCTAAGAAGTTTTATCTTAAGATATCTCAAACTTAAGAGTTTGATTAATATGATTGGAAGGAAGAGGTGGTTGAAAAGGGCTCTCTGTAAGTGGTTGAGAGAGACACATTTGTCTAACCACTATGCATGATGACATGATTAGTCCTCTTAGAATAAAACCCATGATCATAAATTCCATTAAAACCATCATTAGTATCATGCATGTTTTTACTAAGTCTTGTAAGTGTTTATGTGTTTTGTTTGAATCGAGGAATCTCAAAATTTCTCTTGAGATGATCTTGTCCTTTAGCTTTATCAAAGGCTTCTTCCAATTATTTAGGAGAGGACTTAAATTTATATTGTAATTTTGGTTCTAAGGTGGTAGTGAAGATATTAATGATATTTTTATCGTATGTGTGGCCCTCGAATTTATTAGCTAAATATTTCCATCACTTAATGAAATCATGAGCAGGCTCATTATTGGCTTGTTTGCAATTGATGAAGTTACCTTAATTATTTTTGGTACATCATGATATTTTAATTATTGAACTAATGCATTCACTAAGCATTCTAATTTGGTGATAGAGCTAGGATTGATTTTATTGTACCATTCTAAAGCATCACCTATAAGGGTTTTGGCAAGTATTTTTATAGCTACATAATTGTTCAAATTGATCCAATCTATGTGAATATTTCCAAATGCCTTAAGATGCAAAGCAAGATTGGTAGGTCCATCATAGTTGATGGTTGTAGTGATTTCCCCAATGTTCATCGCTATAATATTAGGTATTAAGGTTTATTTTTGGAGATGATCGATGAATTTATTTTAAATGTGAGGTTGGAAAATTGGGTTCTCGAGATGATCCTCAAGATAGGGTAGGGGACACTGATTTGGCATTCCCCACTAAATTTTCAAGGTCAATTAGACATTTAAAAGATTTGATTTTTTATTTGTTTGAATTGGTTATAGGTAGTATTTTTCATATTAGCCATTTATTCCAAAACCCTCAACATCATTTGAGTTAGATCAATTGAAGCATTTTGTTGATTGGGATGGTTGAGTTGCTTGTTTAGAGTGAAGTTTGAGTAGGACTAGAAGTTGGATTAGCATTTGGGATAGTGTTTAAGCTTGGCACACTAAATGTAGCACTGACCATACTTGTACCTAAGTTAGGCATGGTGAATGAGGAAGGATTGGAGGAAGTCATGGATTACTTTCCTCAAAGCCTATAGAAGAACATAACATAAGAGTCTCAAGGAAAATAGAAAACATAATAACATGAATTTCATCATGGGATTTTACTATGTTCAGGATGGTCTTGTAAAAAGACTTTCATTTTAGGAGTGTACTCACTATAGTTTTCTACTTTACCCTCATAATTAGATTCTTTGTGGACTAAATTTTTAGAGTTAGATCTTGTGTTGACAAGGGATTATTTAGGGAGGTTGTGGATTGGAGGAAGTTATTCAGGGTGTTACTAGTGTGGTGGGGCATTTGGATTGGGTAGGTTGTCCATCTCAGATATGGATGGTTCTTGATTAGGTTAGTTGCATTTAGAAGTTTGTATAGGATGATTTCCATCTAGAGTTTACCAACATTTATGTCAGCCAAGTGTGGTCTAAGTAGAATACCTCAAAGATGGATGTGCCATTCAAGCTAATTTAATGTACAAGGAGATGATGCAAATGTTGGAATGATGGCACATAGGTTGCCATGAAGGTTAACATGTGAAGAAATATTTGGTGTCATGTATTACCTCAGGGTTTGTCAATAGAGTGGAGTGTTGAACAAGGAAATTTGATTGGGATGTTACTGATCTAGGGCAAACCAATCAGATGGTATGATCTAACATTAATTTCACATAAATTTTTTGGGTATGATTTGATAGTGGACTATAATATGTTTTTAAAAACCTTTAGTTGCATTCTAGAAGACCACCAACTAAATTTCAATCTTGAGGATTTATAAGATTTTAAAACACTATAGAGGCCTTTAAAACTACCATGTAAATTATATTGCACAAGAAATATGTACTACAAATACCCTGGTGACTTTGTAGAGATGCACAAAGGAGAATTATGTGGGTCTATGTGGTTGTTCACAATCATTCATCTATGCTTGAAGATAAATAGTCCCCATTATTTTTAGCTTTGAGATTTAGGTGATGGAGATGAACCAATGATATGGTGCATAAATTATAGGATAAACCAAGTCAAAATAGTGTGTGTGATACCAATGATGTTCAGCTTGGGGTGAACCAACTAGATAACACTTGATATAATGATGTCTGGAGTGATTTAAAAGGAGTTTCATATCTAATATCAAGACTTTATGATAAAATTTAAGAAACTCCATGTGTTTTATCTCTATAAATAACTATGAAGCTTCCTACATGTGATTAAGACATGTTTCAAAGCTAACTTGTTGATGATGTGGAACCCAAGGGGTGTTGGTATGCAATGCCTCATGAAAAAAAGGTATGTTATGTAGACACTAGTGTATGCATAGATGTATAAGATGATGTGTTGTTATCCATAACATTAGTGAGGAGATGATTTTACCCAACTATAAAGGTCCATCCACCCATAATATAGTTACAGTGAATGCATAGTCCTTTACATAGAAATGTTTGAAAATCAACAAGTTAATGAGGAAGGGTTTTTCCTTCCACAAAGACCACAAGGATGAAGAGCCCAACATTGTTTAGTTGTATTACTATTATGCTACTAATAGTTGTATGTAAATTAGAGAGTATGTTATGTGTCTCTAACTGGAACATGTTCATGGTTTATGTGGTTGAGCCATGGGTTTTTCACACTATTATTATGCAAGATGTTGTCAAGACATATGTCATTTATGGTACTAATGTTTCATAGGTTTTCACTAGAAATCCTTCATGCATGCATGAGGTTGATTTTAATTAGAGAAAGCTTACACGTGTTAAAATTTTGAATTGTGTGTGGAGAGTTGTTAGGAGATATGCTCATATAACTTCTTCAGCTTTCTTGGAGAGATGTTGAGATAAGGAACTTGGTGCACAAGTGGAAACACTAAGACAATTATAGATGCAAAGTGCGACATTCAAGAAACACTCACACTTGATTAGATAATAAAATTGTATAAGGCCTTATGTGCTTGTGCTATAATTGGTATAACCATGACCCATGTTGTATGGGCTCATCTCTATTTGGAAGGGATTGGTGATGCTTTACCATAATTTTCCTAAGCCTTGGCCTTCATAGCCCATCTAATTCAATAGTTTGGAACCAAATCCTTTGGTGTACTTCATGAAACTACCAATCAATATTGATGAAATATATTGGATGAAATGATAGGGACCTACTAAGCTCACATCAATCATTGTCTGCACATGGTAGGTCTTGACTAGGCATGGGGTAACATTGATAGATGGATGATCAGGGACTTAGAATGGTGTGAAATCCATTTGGAGGCTTGATTATTCTTTTTCCTTGACAAAAAAATATTGTTGTAGCTTCTAAATGATGAGATTACATCTATCCTTGACTTAAACAAGACCTTGGATGATATGATCAATGAGATAAATGTTGTACATCATGAGATCTGTTAGATACTCCATGACAAGACTGAAGCCTTTATGCTTAGACTCAACAACATCTTGTAATTATTGATTCTTATTTGTGAGATTTTGGATTTATTTGCATAGGTTCTTTTTCTCATCTAGGGATTTTGAAAGTGTTGATTTCATTTGGGGGATTTTCACATTCTTGCATGATTTTCCCATGGTTCTAACACTACAACACTAAAAAGTTTAGCATGCTTTTAATACTGAGTCTCTTGAATGAGTGTGAAGAATCAATGGCATGGTAGTGTGATATGCTTGTATCTATGATACCAATTATCTACATAATAGTAACTAAGCTCGTGTGTGTAATGGATAATGCTACAACTTTTTAAACTAGATGGGTCTATTTAAACAAAGTTAAAAATTGTAGAACATGTAATGGAATATAATACAAGATGCAAAAATAACCATTACACATTTAAACACATGATTTTTGTATAATGGTTCCACTTATATTCAAATGGAATAATAAGGAAAAATTATGTATGCATACAATATGAGATAAGACTAAGAGAGCATGATCCTATGATCAAAAGAGGAATGCATCCTTGTTAATTTGTATAGAGTATGTGAGAACTAGAAAGACAAAGAGAGAAAACTCATGATCAAGAAGGGGAATTCCACATCCTATCTAAATTTTCTATATTTAAAGATGACCATTCAGATGTTAGATACTCAAGGCATGCTAATATGTGAAAGAGATGATCAATTGATACAAGATACTCTAGGTATTCAAGCACTCAAGATGTTGTGGATATAGCCGATTAGGAAAGTGGAGAAAAATGGTTGTTTTTTTACTATCTTATTCCATACAATATACCATTATAAGAAATTAGTAATAATAAACAATGGTTACATAAGAGGATGGTTTCAAGAGTGGTTTATCGACTACTTGAGTGACAGATGGACTTCTTGTAAATGTGGTGGTTGAAATTCTATTGTAAGTTATGCTTGAAAGTGTTTTAGTATGGCACAAGTGTGGATGTTGATAAGTGGACATGGATCATAGAGGATTTATGTAGAACTACAAAGACACACATCAAGGAGTGTTATGACACTACAAAGATGCTACACAATGTTGAAAGAAGATGTAAACCTTATACTATAGTGCACAACATTGTAGAAGTTGTAATTATATTTTACATGAGGCTACATTTGTGTGAGCATTACATTGTGAGTTGTGAAAGATTGTATAAGTTATGAATGTTGTGAATTCACTTATGTGAAACTATATAATCTATGATAACTATGAAGTATATGTTGCACATTTTTACAGATGCTATGAGTGTTGCATGAAATTATGCATTGCACACAATATTTCCTATGTTTTTTATGAGAACTTGGGGTATGCCAATCAAGCTGAATCAATGCATAAGGGGTTGAAACCTATGTTGGAATGATGTTTATCATGATGTTCAACCTATGAAGAAATCCTTGGTCTCATGTGTTACCTAGGGTGTGCTAATTGAGTGGAGCATCGAATAAGGAAAGTTGACTATGATGTTACCAATCAAAAGTGATCCAATCAAATGGTGTAATCCAACTAGGAATGCACATATATTTTCTAGGTATGCTTTGATATTAGAGTATAATATGTTTCCAAAAATATCAACTCACAATCTATAAGTTAGCAAAAGCTCATTATTGAGGCTATTTGAGCTTTGAAAACACTTTGGAGGCCTTCAAAACTAGCATGTAAGTTATACCACACAAGAAAGAAGTGCTACAAATATCTTGCACCACTACACATAAATGTGAAAAAGATAATTGTGCTACTCTATGTGGCTATGACTAAAATGACATTCAACCTATGAAGAAATATTTGGTGTCATGTGCTACCCTAGGGTGTGCTAATTGAGTGAAGCATCGAACAAGGAAAGCTAACTATGATGTTGCCAATCTAAAGTGATCCAATCAAATGGTGTAGACCAACTAGGACTGCACATATGTTTTCTAGGTATGCTTTAATAGTAGAGTATAATATGTTTCCAAAAAGATTAACTCACAATCTAGAAGTTAGCATAAGATCATTGTTGAGGTTGATTGAGCTTTGAAAACACTTTGGAAGCCTTCAAAACTAGCATGTAAGTTATACTACACAAGAAATAAGTGCTACAAAGATATTTCACCTCTGCACAAAAATGTGCAAAAGAGAATTGTGTTTCTCTATGTGGCTGCACATGGATCGATGAGGGGTCTAAAAGGTCTAAGATGATATGGTGAATAAATGCTAATAGTTGACCACAAGATGGGAATTTTTTGTATCAAAAATACTAGGCATAAATTGATTTGTAATTATATAGAAATGTAGATTAGATCACATAATAAGCACAAGAGAATGAAAATAAGCCCACGAGGGGAGGTGATATATAGTAATAGGGTAGTACTGTCACTAAATAAGTCACATAAACCTAAAATAGGTATATCTAAAACAATGATAAAGGTAAAACCCAAGAGGAGAGGATAAAACCCAAGATGGAAGGTGTAATAAAAAGTAAGGATACCAAATAATCACCAAGGATGCAATGATTTAAAAAATTCAAGAGGCAGATACATGAAAAAAAGCTAAGATACCAAAGAATCATAAAGGACACAATAATGGAATAAACCCAAGGAGGTACATGAAAGGTAAAGATACCAAAGATTCATAAAGGACACAATGATGGATTAAACCCAAGAGGGAGAGACATGAAAAGTGAAGATGCAAAATAATCACCAAGGACGCAATGGTCACATAAACTAAAGAGGGAGATGAGATAGTAAGAAGTAAAATATAGTAAAGTAAAGAACATGATATAAGAAAATCAAGGAGTGAGAAATGACAAGAGTTAAAGATAAAAAATGATATAATATCCAAAACATGATAAAATATGAGATGAAATGTATAATTAAATATATTACTACTCAAAATATCATTACATGCATCATCAACAACATCATAAAACTTGCATTAGAATCTTGAGGTTCTTATGTTTCTTAAGTGACGTTTGTTTGTAGGTTGGCAAGTGAAGGATCACCCAATTTCATTCCTCAAAATTACTCCATCTTTGGTGTCAATCTACTTTATGTTTCATCATGTTTTGAGCCATGATAAAATTCTCCTTAAGGACTTGGAACATTTCTTGTTGGTCATAGATATGATCTTGAAAATAAGTAGTTGATGGTGATGGGTAGCCATAAAGAGCCTCAAATGGAGTCATCTTTATTATTGTGTGAAATGAAGTGTTATATAACCATTATACTATCAAAATCCATTTGGATAATTAGGCTTCCTTTTCTAAGTCAAAACAATGCAAACATGCTTTCAAAAATTTATTCCCAATATCTAATTATCACTTTGATTACAAATGATTATATGAATTGTGTGTTAGTTTGGTGGCCCACACCACAAAGAGGTTAGTCCAAAATATGTTAGTGAAGATATAGTCCCAATCATTCTCAATGATTTTGGTCATGCCATGGACTTTTTGCACCTTGTCCATGAATAATTTTTCTACCATACTAGCTTGAAAGGTATGAGACAATCCACAAGTTTGTGCATACATAGTGAGTTGATCCACTACTAGCCAAGATCACATATAATTGGTTTGATTTTGGCAATCATATGATAAAATCCATTGATATTTCCTCCCAATTCTGCATTGGGATGGTTGATGGTTGCAAGAGGCTTGGTGTTTTGGCTGTCTTCCCTCTAAGTTGTTTATATACCAACATTCAACCATAAATTTTTATATATCACCCTTAAGGCCTTCCCAAATAAATCCTTATTTGTGCAATGATAGGTCTTCAAGAACCCAAAATTTCCTCCTATTGGTGAGTCATACATTTGAGATAATATAATAAATTTCAATTGAGAGTTTTGTAAAGAATGACCATGTCTTTATATAATAAGGAATCTCCCTTCCTATCATACTTATATGAAGGAGAAGAATTTAGCTTAAGTTGAATTAGATTCCTTGTTGCAAAGTCATGTTACCATTCTATCTTTACTACTTCTACCCATCTTGGTTGCAATAATGAGATGACACATATTATATTTATCTTCGCCTCATGTCGAGAGAGAATCAATTGCTATATTCTCTTTTCTTCTTTTTTTACTTTTTTTGAAGTCATACTACAACATATTAGAGACCCATTTTTGTTGCTCCTTTGATGATAATTGTTGTTCCAAGAAATAATTAAAGACTCATGGTCTATTTTAAAATTTGAAATGTTGACCCAAACTATATGGTGCCACTATTTGAGTAGCTAAATGAATGATAGCTAACTTTCCTTTTCATATGTGGGTTGTAGAAAATTATTACCTTTGAGTTGTTGAATCTAAAATGAAAAGGGATGCCCTTTTTCCAACAATACAACACCAATTCCATGCCTTGAATCATCACATTCTACCACAAATATTTTAGATAAATCATGGGTAACTATCACGTGAGTGGTTGTAAGAGCTTATTTTACTTACTTGAATGTTTGTGTGGCTACATCCAATCATAAAAAATAATTATTCTTCAATAATGTTGTAAAGGGTGCCACTATGTAGGCATAGTTGTAAATAAATCTTTTATAATATCCTGTAAACCCTAAACATCTTCTCAAACACTTTATTTTTTTAGATAGTGGACAATCTTTGATAATGACAATCTTCTGGGTCTACCTTAACAACTTAATGCGATACTACATGGCCTAAGAACCCCACTTCTTTCAATTCAAATTCATATTTGGATTTTTTTTACATAGAGTTGATTGTTTTCCAAAACTTGCAATACCTTCTCCATATGCTGCAAGTGTTCCTCTCATGTCTTACTATACATTAGAATTCCATTAAAGAAAACCAACATAATTTTTGAAGAAATGGATGGAATATTGAATTCATGAGACTCTTGAAAGGTAGAGGGAGCATTAGTGAGACCAAAAGGCATATCTAATATTTCATAATGACCCTCATGTGTCTTGAATGTTGTTTTATGAATGTCATCCTCTTTAACTTAGATTTGATTATAACTCGAACATAGATATAATAATAAAGAATCTCACACCATGTAGCTCATCCAATAATTAATTGTTTATGATGAATAATAAGCTTATCTAAGAGTGATATTTTTGAGTTCCCTATAATATGGACACATTCTTGATGATTCATCCTTCTTAACCATGACCACTGGACATGAATACACACTTTTGTTGGGTCAAAACATTTATATGTCCAACATTTTCTAGACCAGTTTTTCAAGTTCAAACATCTATTCATATGGTAGTGGTAGGTGCTTATGTTAGGCATAATCCTTCTTGGAATCAATTTAATGGCATGGTCATAAAATTTGATAGGGTTTAGACCCTTAGGTTCTTCAAAAACCTCTTAATGATGTTGAATGAGATCTTGAAGCTCTAGTGGATTTTGAGTTTCCCAATCTTATGCTTCTAAGATATCAAGTTGTGCCACTATGTCTTAAGGTCCTTTTTGAGCAATTGATCCATCTTTTGATAGTTGATTATTTGGCATGGTGGTGATTGCATTATAATAAATTTGTACCTTTAAATGTTTGAATTGATATCCATGAATAAATATTTCAAATTGAAGGAATTTATTCCCAATTATTTGTCATTATACTCCCAAAATTACATTTGCTCCCTTAGTTGGGATGAAAAATATTTTTGAATCCAGAATATAGTCCCCTATTCAAAGTTTAATATGATGACATTTAACCCCACAAGAAAGTTGAAGAGCTTGATTAAACCCTCAATTAAATTAATTTAGACCAATCTTTGTACATACAACCTTGTCAATGGGACAAGGTGGTCACTTAGTTTGTCAATCATGCTACTTCTTTAATTATCAACTAGGGTGTGTTAGCTTGATAAGGTGTTGACAATGTATGTGCAACACTAGTGTCTCTTTTAAGGTTGGGTCCTAAAAGTTACGTAAACATAAACACACATAAATTAAATTGCATGAAAGTAAATGAAAAAAAGAAATCTAATCTATTCCAAAATTGTATTATGAATAATACACATAAGTAAATATGATTACATGAATACAATCACATTCTAATGAAATATAAGATAATAAATAAACATGTAAATAATACATATATAATACTAAACAATAGACAAATAAGTAGTCTACCAATCCATGTGAGTGGGTCCTATCTCAATTAGGTTGGATCTTGACTCCTCTCCTTAAAGGAAATAAATTATAGAAAGCTGATTTTATTTCATAAACATAACAGTTATGCTCATAACAGAGTAGATAATTATTCTTTCACTTTCTTACTAACTATCTAAAAAATATTGAATTATTGACTGATGATCCTATGTGACCTAAACTCTTCCTATTATATAGGAGAGATAGGTTCCTTATTTAGAGGATATTAAATGTAGGAGGTTGTGACAAAAAAAAATGGTTTTGATTAAATACTATAATAAATGACATTAGTTATTACTAAATATACAACCAAATGAAATAATTCATGCATGGGATAAGGATTCAGTTGAGTAGATTACTCCTTCCTATATTCATGTCACCATTCTTACTCCTAGAATCATGAAAGAGATTCTTACTCCAAGTCGACAAATCACTGCCAACGAGTTGCTACAAGATAAAACAATCATTACAAGAAGTTATGTCATACATGGAAGAGTAATGGTATGAAAGAGAAATTATCTCAATATAAAATGTCTCTTGGTATACCAAAACTACCTATATATTTCACCTTCTTATATATAAATAGAAATTTTTAAGGGGAAAACATCATTTTTGGCATCACGCTAAAAGTAGTCATGATTTTTTCAGAAGTTATGTTACTACAAGAATGGACACACATGCAACATTTTTCAATTGGTGGGTAATCCAAATCAACACTATGAGATACCACTCTTGCTTTTGCTTATCAAATAACTTTTTGAAAAGTGTACTAGACTTTATTAGTTGGATCAATTTACTATAAAAAAGTGGCATGATGTATATGATTACTGATGTAAAGTGCCTCACACTATGGGTTGAAAAATCACCTACTTATTATTAGACAATTGATATTATGGATCATTCTATTTATGATCACATTATAACTAGGTTTAGATGCCCCTTGATTATCACTAGTGACTAGGGCACCTACATTGTGGCCAAGAATGTAGATTTTATTGAGTGAGTTCATGATCCAACACCATGAGTTCTCCATCCCATCCATAAAACCATGATGTTGACTGAAAGGATTGGGATGAGGGCATGCCTATCATCTTATGGGCTTGCATGACCACCTAAAAGTGGCTCACCAACAAAACCCCCTTTTTAGCTCATTTATGGTTGTGAGGCCATGATGTTGGTTGAATTTTTGGTACCTAGCTTGTGCATTACCTATGAATTATACTTAGATGATGCTAGTTATTTATAGGCAAAGTTAAATGAATTGATTTCTCTAGAGTAAAAGTAGTTGCTTGCACAATGGACTTGAGGGGTAGAAAAACAACTTAAAAAGGCATGGCATGACTGCCACATTCATGATAAGGAGTTTGCAACTGGCGATCATGTTCTGATGTATGATTCTAAGTACAAGAATCACCCAAAAAAGATGAATATTTTTTGATTGGGTTATTTTTTAGTCACTCAAGTTCTAAAAATTGGTGCAGTCAAGTTGGCATGTTTGGATAGAAGTGAAGTTTGGGGCTATGTGAATAAGAGTATGCTTAAGCCTCATATTTTTTTATGCTTTGAATAAGGTCAATATGACCAACATAGTTAGAGTTTATGGTAGATATTTATTTTTATTGAATAAATAATATTTTAGATGAGCTTACACATGTATTTGTTGGTTTTACAATAGGTGGTGTTCCTTGTCCGATGACTTACCTATCATGCAATGATTTCAACTTATGACACCTTAGTTTCTGGCACTCCCACAAAAATCCAATTGAGAGTTTAGTTGATGACTAGGTTATAGGTACTATAAGCAAAAAAGGAATATACATGTAGAAAATGAAGTGTGGTTAGGATTTATTAAGGCAATGCACTTTATATCAAAAATAATAGGGTAGTAAGCAAAATATCCATACAAAGTGTGGGGATAGTGGCTCACACATAGAGTTGGATACATTAGCTATTTTAAGTGCAAAAAAATCAATGAGGTTAAGACATGCACACAAAAAGGAAAACCCTATGGTAGAAAAGATAATTAGAACATGTTGCAAGGGTGAAAATCAAGGCATACTCAAAGAGTCACGTACTTGATCATGCCTAGCTTGATGAATTTGGAAATTAAATGATTAAAAGATAGAACATTATGAGAATTTGAGTGATCAATGGATATGATTTAAGCATAGGTTTTTTAATTAATGCTCCATTTATTGTGTTTAGATCATAAAAGTTTAGAAATCAAAGTGGTAAAGTGTGTTATTGTGTGAGGGAGATTGGGTGTACACGTGTAAGGAACAAAAAGTTGCCTATGGATAGATGGTTAAAAGTGTGTTGATTCATAGAATTCTTTGGGAGTTAGAGTGGTTATGTGGGTCTATGTAGTGCATAGTTGAGAATCAACTTCATGCCCTTCCTAGTTGATTACACTATAGTAAATGATATGCTTAGTTATTTTTAACATTGCCCAATAGATGAATATAAATGACTGTCACCTTTCAGATAGGGTTGTGTGGAGAACTGTCTATAGATTTTATAGTTTTTTCACCTAATTTTTTTGGTTATATTCCACTAATGCCAACACATTGCATGCTAATGACATGTTTCAATTGTTTGACCTTCCATATTTTGGTAAAGCATAATGACTAGTCCACTTTTTGCTCAGTCAATTTCATCATAGTGTTTTTTAATTAAATGCATAAAATGTTTTGCTTATAAATCCACTTATCATCCATCAACTAATGGGATAAACTATAACCTAACCCATGGTTATGGGGTCACACAGTGTGCAGACCTAGTTGTTATCCTTGAGATGAAGTGGAAAGTTGAACTTGTTAAAAAATTTGTTCAAGGTTGTCAAGGTAAATTAGGGGCACTAATTGATGATATGTAGGAGGTGAAGGTGCATACAACTAGCCACTTGATCACAATCAAGGTGATTTTATAGGAAGTGACCATTTTTAGTAGTATATATGTGGGGTATAAAATTGGGGTAATGACTATAAAATTTAATTTTTTTGAGTACATTGATAAAAACATTTTGTTGGTTCATATGATGCTTTGGATTGAGGATAACTATTATGTTGGGGTCCAATTCTTATTTTATATATGCTATAATACTTGGGTGCCCCTTTAGTGAAGCTTTAGGGGCACTACTCAGTTTCCCATATATTGGTTTGCTCATAAATATAGAGAGTAGAGGGAGAGCATAAAATGATGGACAATTGCATGTAAACTACCAAGAAACATCTAGTGAATGTCCCTTGTGTCTTAGAGGAGTCATGGGCCTTATTTTCTTTAGACATTGAATTTCTTATGTTTCTGAATTACATAAAGTTATGAGTGGTCAGAGTGAACCCTACATTTCCCCCCCACCAATTATCTTATATTCTTGATGTGTGATGGATTCATGTAGAGACCACGTGGCAAAAAGATGGTGTGCCTTTGCTAGTGGATATGTTACTTTCTTGGTTGGTGTAGTTAGACTATTTTCCAACTAAATTAGTGGATAAGGAAGATAAGACCATCATCGAGGAAGATGTTTTTGAGATTGACAATAGGAATGGTTTTGGTGATGGCACTAATAGTAGTGTGTAAGCGTATTCTATGGTGATAGAATAAGCCATAATAGCCACCCCACTTATAGACATTAGACTTCCTATGCTATAATCATCCCCATCAAACTAACTCGTATGTAGATCAAGTATTCAACAATATCTCTTGGAACGTGTTTTGTTTGAGTCCCCATTTCAGGACACTTTAGCTACGTGAAAGCAAGGCTTGTAAATAAGTTTTTAGCCTAAACAATATAATCCATCTAACAAGCCCATGGGATTTATTGATATTGTTCACCTCTTGGATGATGAGCCTTCAACTTCTACATAAGAACCACCTTCATAGTCTTGACCATCAAAATCACTATGGCTTAATTATGTCTTAGGCAAAGTTGAGGAGGAGGCACCTTGTTGGGTACCTCAAGAGGGCTTATTCTCTATCTCTCTATATATTATTTGGTCCCCTCCTTCTAAGAATGAAGTTAAACAGATTGTTGTTCTAATTGATTCACCTATAATTGTATGACAAGAGAATTCAAATGTTGAACCTCTCTTGGTGATGCAACTATGGGCTTTTCAAATGAAGACTTTACCTTTTTATTCACTAGTTTGATATAAAACACCTATCAAATTATTAGTAGGGTACAACATGCATTTCAAGAATCCATGTCTGCCCGTGATTAGGATTAGAGTGAAATTATGTTACACCCAAAGATATTTTTACTCAGAGAAAAATTATGCAAGACTTACAACAAGTGCAGGCTCAAACAATAATAGCATAGGTCACTACATAAGGGTGAGATCATGTTCTCTAGGTGGACTTCAATCCCTAAGTTACCAAATTCTTGCAACATGACTTGAGCTCTAACTAGATGTAATAAGTTTTATTGACATGCATAATTTTGATTCTTCTTTGTCCTATTGTTGATTCTTTAGAAGAGGAAACAACCAGACCTTCCCATTTTTGCTTCATATTAGACTCTTGATTGACACAAGCTGATGCAAGACTATAAAAACACATGGGAGATTGCTAAGTTGATGTTGGTGTAGTTAAGTAATTGACATGATTGTGTGGCATGGTGGAGTGGTTCTTTGGAGCCATTAGTTTTATCTCTTTTTTCAAATGTTGTCAATGTAAATTTTGATGAAGCCAAGTTCCTTTGAATTCAAGCTAAGGTGACTGATTTGTAGGACCATTTAGAGAAATAAAGGGAATAACACATAACAATGCTAATCAACTACCTACTTGTGTGTTGAATTGGATGTCATTTTTCCAACCAAACCCACTCTACAACTTTATCCATTATAAATTGTGTTGACTCATGTACTTTTAGCTCTTTGTCATCTTCTTGTTGATTATTTGGAAGAGGGAACCACCATACACCTTCCACACTTCACTTCATATTGGACTCTTGATTGACACAAGTTGATGTAGGATTATGAAAATGCATAAGAGATTACTAAGTTGATTTTTATTAATTTAAGTAATTGGCATGATTGGATGGCATGGTAGAGTGCTTATTTGGAGGCACAGGTTGCAAGGGTTTTGTCAAAAGTGATCGATGTAGATTTGGATGAAGCCAAGGATAAAGTAACTTAGGTGACCAATTTATAAAAACAATTAGATAAATAGAAGGTGTATCACATATCGACATTAATGCAACTCCCTACTCATGAGTGAAAGTATTGATACATTCTATAAAATGTGACTATAGAGCTTATAGGACCCTTAAAACATGTCACATAATTTTAGTTAAACACTCTTATTCCTAATATCAAGTGTGAAGTCATCTACTTGTCATGCATCAACTAGATCAACCAATGTGTTTATGAAATTTTATAACAATGGTATAAGTTCTTGATGGGGTTGGTTGTTTTCCCTAGAAGTATTTGATTTGTGTTTTTTGTTTGCTCAAGGAGCTTTGAGGTGAAGCTCGAGATAGTCATGGGAATATGTTGCACTCACTTAGGAAATATTTTGTATATTTTTATAAAGATGCAAGTTAATGAAATATTTTAAATGTAATATCATTCCCATTTTTTAAAAGGGACACAATCATAGGAAGTTGCACCATGTACTTATTAATATATGTGATGAGGTAGGTAGATAACTAGGTATACATTGATTTCTCTTTGATGTATTATGTTTGTGGCTATATAAAAAACATGGATATTGATTGAGAGAGAGGTTTTGGTAACTTGCTTCATCTTCTAAGCCATTATGTGTATCTTGGGATGCTTATAATGGAATTTGTTCCTTTTGTGCATTATGATGTTTTGATTTTATTGTGTCTAGTTTGTGATTTCTTTATCTTATCTTATGTTTGTCTAGTAATTTTATCTATGAGAGCTTGAAAGTTATATATTTCATGCTCAGGTGAATCACTCTTAACACTTTTTCCAATTCTAGATGAATTGTGATAGCTCTAGGTCTTTATAGCATAATTTCAAAATGGGTTAACAATGATTTTGAATGTTGCACACAAAAATCCTTGATCATTTAGTTTACATGAGGTCTTTCAACAATAGATGGCATTGATCCACATACCACCTATCTGAGGGCCAACACCACTGCCATAAACATCTTTAAGGAATGGGAGTATCTATTACACACCTAGTTTTGGGTGAAGGGTTAACTCTTCATGTCATCATTAATAGTGAGAACAAGAAGAACATCATTACATAAGCAACAACCTAACACTTAGGCCTTGATACTAAAGCTCACCCTAGCCTATACTCTTTGGAATGGATTCAATAGTGGAAGGATATCTAGGTCCCTCAACAATGCACTTTCTAGTCCAAAGTAAAGCCTATGGAGGATGCAATCACTTACGACATCATGTCAATAGAGGATATCCTTGTCACCCTATACTATACTCTTTGGGATGGATTTAGCAGGGGAAGGGTATCTCAGTCTAGCAATAATTCACTTTTGAGTCCAATCACTTGTGATGTCATACCACTAGAGGTTGCCTAGAAAGTTGTATGTGTTTGACTATGATTCCACATATAAAGCCAAGCCACAAAAGTGGATAATTCATGTCAATTATTGCTTCTTTAACCTCTTGTATTTTCCTTAAAAGACCATACTCACTTTGGTCTCTACCAAACAATGTTTCAAGTTCATCTCACACGCAAAAATTTATGATCCTCGTAGTTCATCTAGAAGCACCTATGTAGCTAAGTAAACACACATTGGTAGTGTGTCATGCCACATAATCATCATCATAGCAACAAAAACTCAAAAAATTACTACAACAACATGGGGATGTCTTTGTGGAACCAAAAGACTTCTTAACACATTGTGCAGTAAAACATCACATTGATTTGGTCCTTGGATCCCCTCTTCTAAGGAACCCAATATATCATAGGTCCATTTAGGAGAATGATGAAGTTCGATGCAAAATATAGGAGCTTCTTGATTAAGGCAAGATCAAGCCTAGATCTTCTCCTTGTGAAAACCTGATAATCCTCATGCAAAATAAATATGGCACATGGTGCTTGTGCATCAACTATTGTGAGCTCAATAAGATACCCATGAAGAATCAATATCCACTACTGTGCATTGTTGAAGTCTTAGAATATATCTTTAGATGCATAATACTTCACCAAATTTGACTTGCAATTAGGATTTCATCAGGTACTGCCCCAACCTAAAGATGTTTGGAAAAAACATTCAAAATGATGAAAGGATTATATAATTGGTTTTTCATGTCTTTTGGCATTACCAATCACCAACAACTTTCATGAACATGATGGATGGCCTACTCAGACCCTTAAATAACTCATTTGTCCATTTTGATGACATCCATAACTTTAGCAAGACTTGGAAGGATCATGTGGAGTACATCTATTGCATCTTAGACACATTGTGCAATCACAATTTGTAAGCCAAATTATCTAAGTGTATATTTGGTACCATGAAAATTCACTATTTGGGATAAATTATCAATCACATAAGTATCCATGTAGATCTAGAAAAGATCAGAGTAATACAAGATTGGTCAACTTTACGTAATCTCCCCAAGTTAAGGAGTTTTCTTAGATTAGAAAATTTCTAGTACAGGTTTGTTATTGGTTTCTCACACGTAGCATGCTATCCTAGCCAAATCTTGCATGCCAAAGAAATTTTCCTCTAGACACCTGCATAATAAAGTGTCTTTGAGGAGCTCAAGAAATGCCTTTATGTAACACCTATTCTGGCAATTCTTAGAATTTCCCAGTCCTTATGCTTTTCTTATGCAATGGTTATGCAATTTTTCTCATAAACTTAAATTAGAAAATGCTTATGCAATGGTTTTATCCTTTATGTTAGATTTTGAGTTGCTCATAATTGTCTATAAGTATGAGATTTCATCAATATTTTAAGCACTTTTATAAACAAATTTATGGAGTTTATGTGTTGCCGATTGAGAATTGATATATGGAATAACTTGGTCTCCACATCACCTTGTTTCACTAATTGAACACTTAATCTTTGTCTTCAATATTGTTCCTCCTCATGATGGATCCAAGTGATTTATTCTATAAGGAGTTGTTTTTGATTGAGGAGTTCTTGACTAAGACCCATGTCACAAATTTTCTTTTGCATTTCAGCCAATTATGCCTCTTTGGAAATTGTTTGTTTATGAGTGTTCCCAAAAACACTCTGGTTACATGTTTATAATCATAATTTAAGTGTTGCAATTTACCCATGAATATGTTTCCTTGAATGTTGTGTGCATTCCTCAATCATTGTTCTACCATTTCTCTAAATCCTGGGTGTTCCAATGACATTCCCTCAAATTAAATTGAGTTTTCCAATGTTTGGAGGTTATGGATTCAATTGGCTAACTATTTTTTTCAATTTTCTAATCACATTCATTTACATTGGCAGCGATTTTTTTTGGAAGTGATCCATTGATCACTGATGAAGATTAGCTGATTTTTCAACTATATAGTGGATACCCTTCCATGTGCTACTCTATATGTAGAGACCTTGTGCAAATTCTAGATCTACAAGCTAGTTGTCCATTTAAATTTTAGTAAGAGCATCTATTGTCCTATAATTGAAATCCATGCCTCCCATTTTTACCTTAGATGATTTAATCATGTTGAAGTCCCCAATGATAATGAGGTTAGTGAAAAAGATTTCTATGATCTAGTCATTAATGATTGTATAATCTAAGATATTGATACTATTATTCCCATAGGGCGAGATGCATATGTTGATGACACTTACATCTTACTGAAATTCTTGGGCAAAGAAATTTTCAAGTAGACCTAAATAAAGTTTTGGTGTGAGTTTCTTCCCCATATGCTTATGCATTGGATACTCTTCTTATAACTCTCTCATAATTTATTGAAGCCAAATCATATATATTTATTTTATATGAACTTTATTTTTCAAGTATTGGCATTTGTTGGGGATGCCTAGATCTCTTATATTTGATGATAATATCTACATCAAGGTGTTTGTGATGGCCCTGTGGTATTGTCTCATGAATATTTTTATGAGTTTATTATGTTTGGAATTCAGATCTATATGAATTTTTTTTTACCATTTTTACTAATTTTAGTTTTTTTTGAGGTTCAATAGTTTCTGTTGCTGATTTCCTTTTTTTCTTGGTTTGGGGGGCATGCTTTGGCTCCTAGATTTTTTATTTATGGTAATTAGATCACTTTAAGAACTATGCTTATATGGGCCTTTTTTACTTATTGTAATTTGCTACTTGCTTTGATAAGTTTTTGATGTGAATATTCCCCCTACTATGTATTCAGTATAGTGATATGCCCCCTGCAATGTATTATTTATTTATGACTGCAAATGGAAAATAGTGGATTTTTTATAAGATTTTTTGTTAAGTTTTGATTATTCAACTTCATGTTTATGTTTTAAAGTTTTATTTTATTTAACTTTTTAATATATATATATATATATATATATATATATATATATATATATATATATATATATATATATATATATATATATATTGTATTTTAAGGTAGGGAAAATGAATTTTTGAATGAGATACCCATAGGAGGTGTGGGTCCCCACCCCCGTCTCATGTCTCCATAACTAAAATGCATCTTGGTTATGTCCCCTCCCCTATACCATGAGACGTGTCAATATCTAATGCTGACCAACTAAGGGACTTTAGGCCCATTACACTACACAATATGATTTACAAGATTTTGTCAAAAATGGTTTCACCAAGGATCAAACCACTTCTCCACAAATTGATTTATCAATCATAATCAACATTTTCCTAAGGAAGACAAATTGCAAAAATATAGTTGTAGTTCAAGAAATCCTCCACTCCCTAAAATCCCAAAAATTGTTTGGTGATTATGATGAAATTGAACAACTCAAAGGCATTGATAGATGCAAATAGAACCTTACCAAGCAATCTCTTGTAACATTTAGGTTTAGTGCACAAGTCATTAGGTGGATTAGTAGCTGCATCAACACTCATATAATTTCAACCTCAATTAATGGATTCACATGTAAACCCTTTACTCCCTAAAAAAATAGCACAAATCAAAAGCACCATCTGTATTCAAAATGCTCAGAACCAAGGGATGTTTGACTCAAAAAATATGGAGAATTGTAGTATCTCAAAAATGGTACTTACCTTTACATAGCTGATTATAATGGCTCACCATAAATCCAAGAAACCAATGGTTTCCTCCCAATAATGGATTTTAAAAATAAATTTTAATGGGGCACCTAATCCTAGACAAGCAAAAATATGGGGCATTATCAAAGATGACAAAGGCACTCCCCAAATCTACCATCAATAGTGGATTAGCATTCAATCAAACAACTAGGTAGAAATAATGGATCTTCACAAAGGGATTTAAATTGCCATCAAAGTTGATATTATCAAATTTCCACATTGAAGGAGATTCCAAGCTAATAAGTGACCTTGTCCAAAAGCAATACAACATAAGAAAGAGTCCTAAAATTAGGCCCCCCACAACAAAAACAAAACCAAATTAGAAGATGAGGAATATAATTGATCAAATTTGTAATGAATTAGACCAATTTAAAGATTTTTTAATGAAAAATAACAATTGAAAATGTAACACTATGGTAGATCATCTTGTTAATGAAGTCATCAACCACAATCAGGGAGAGAAAATACAAATTTACACAAACATGGAAAATTTTCTTGCCAAACTTTGTCATCTCATCGAGCTGGGACACCCAAAACTCATGAAACTAATGGCCAAGGATTCATAATTACTAACCATGGGGATCTAAACATGTCAACAAAAGATCCATATAGGTAATCAGACTCATATTCATAGTAAGCACAAAACCCTCATTACAAAGTCAACTCAACAAATAACAAACATGGATATGTGTATACATTGCTATTGGATATTTAAGGGAACTACAACTATTGCCATTTATATTTCCATGATGATCTCTTTCATAGCTTAGCTAACAAGATGGCATCATTTATTATAATGTTGAACATGTGATGGTGATTGTCATATACACATCTTTGGGAGGGCATGGCTTCTCTAGGTCTTCTTTTATCATCTCGATAGGAATCAAACCTATGAATTTTTCTTGGTTTTTATATCCTTGCCAAATCAGATCCATAATGACCACATTATTCAATGACATCACAAGGCTCATAGTTACTATGGCCCCAGCTTAGCCACACTGATAGTGATCTTAACATACTATACAAAGTGCCACTCTAGTGTTTGTTTAAGCTTTCAAAAAAATCTAATAGTTGGTTTTCTAACAAAGAGCAGGATGCCATTACATTACCATATGAGGTAAAGTGGGCCTTGTAATAATTAATGGAAAATATCTTGGGTTTGAATGGGCTAAAATACCATGCTCCTTATTCACCTACCCCCATTATGGAAGTGAGCTGGAATGCAACCATTTTTATTATTTATTATCTTTTACTGTGCCTAAATAGTCAAACCCATCTTCCAAAGTTTTATCATCCTCATGTAAAAGTTGATTCACTAATAAAGTGTGATCCTTTGATGATCCCTTTACCCTAACATTAGGAATATTGCTTTTGTTTACTTTATCTTTAACGATTGGATAACTATTTTGTATCTTTTGAGAAACAATTGATCTGTATATCCAATCCTGTAAGTTGTGGAATATTTTTTGGCTCATAATTTTGATATTTTCATGAGCTATTTGTTTGTATGTTTAAAAAAACTTTTTTCCAATATAAAGCTCTAAAATATTTAAAATAAAATCACTTTGACAACTCAAAATATAAGGTCTCTAAATAAATGGTAAAAAGAAGTCATTTATTTGACTTGAGCATGAAAGAGAGAACTTATCTTGATAATATATAAATAGTGGGTAGTGGGTTGGAAACCTTTACATGCATGCCAAAATGATTTTATTTGGTGCTTAATGAGTTCTCTAAATCTGTTGGAGAATATCTATGTTGATTTTGATTTCACAATTAATCTTGAGCCTACTAATTTTTACATTGACAAAGAAAATGACATTCTAATGCAGCCAAGGATGGGGTAGATAATGAATATGTATTCCATAACCAAATAATATTATTTCAAGAATATAACAAATGAAGAAAAAATTCAAAATTTATGCATACCTACACAAAGCAGATAATGAATTTGTAAATATTTTTCAACCAGTGGACTTTGAGCCGAGTGGAAATTATGCTAGGGAAAGCTATTTTAAGAAGGCTCTCGTGAAAAGTCATTTTATCACAAATGATCACATAGAAGTTGATATTTTATTTTTTACATTCTCCATTATAAGGTTGAGGCATGATTCAAGACTTAACATTGCTAGACTTCAAGATTTCATCGAGGCATATATTGATAAAATTAGTCAAAAGTATCCATATTGGAACAAAACTAATGGTGCTAAGCATTTCTATGTTGTTTGTCATTCGACCAGTAGGATAGCAATGGACAAAACAAAGAAAATCAAGCTTGATGCAATTCAAGTAGTGTGTTCTTCAAGCTACTTTTTTCTAGGTTATGTTGTACACAAGGATGTGTCGCTACCTCAAATGTAGCTGAGATAAGGGAATTACAACCCTTCTTCTATGGATAGGTATTCTTGATTCTATTTTTTAGATTGTAGATTGTTCTTGCAGTGCAATAAATTTTATATGTATACTTCACTCTATAACCATACAATAAGGTCCTTTGGTAGCTACCTACTTATCTAGTACCAAATGAGATTTCCATTTTCATCAATTGCTTCAACCCTATCAAAAATGTTTTACTTCTTTCCAGTTTCATATTGTGGCCCAATGGTGCATTTTAACTTCTTAATTGTTAATATGAATACATAAATATGGAGTGTGGGTGAAATATATTTCAAGTGGAAAAGGAATTATTTTATAGAATAGTGTATGTAATAATTAGATATATTTTAACATTAAATTATCTAGCCCTTGTAGAGAAAGAGGGCAATCAATTGGAGTATTTTGAGTACAAGGAAATAAGGATGAACATGGTAGTAAATTCATTTGTAGTCTTTGAGAGATGTCTGTAAGTGGAAGCATTTTTTGTTAAAAATATATAGCTAGTTTTTAATGATTAATTTTATGTAAAGGTTAATTCAGGCCTGATTTAACTAGCAATAACACCTACAAATATAGAAATGCCCCATATGACTTTGTCATAGAGCTTATTAGGTATGTCCTTGGTCATTATAATTTGGAAATTAGGGCTAGAGTTAAGAAGGCAAGGGTCTTTTGTTCCTCACATAAGCAAAGTTGTGAGATCCAAGCTAGCCTCATTCATCCTTGTTCGGACAAGGGATGGTAATCATGATTAAGAAAGTCCTTATTTCTACAAAAAACCCAAACATATAGATCCTTTACACCTCATAATATTCATGTTCTCTCATATGCTTTAGGTTGTGTGTTATATTCCATATTGTCCCATTGTTTCAATGGCATCTAGGGGAAGGAAAGGGAGAGGTGTTGCAGTTCAGGTCTTGGGAGAGGTGATGGCTCTAGAATAGTAAAATATAGAGGAATCATTCTAACTAAAATCTTGAAACAACTTTTTGGCCCAAATAAATTACTATGGAGCTTATCATGTATGTCTTTTTCCCTTCTAATTTGGATATCAGGCTTGGATTTAAATGAAATATCTAATTTAGATTGTGTTTTTTGGGGATTCTCAAGTTTTAAAAAGATGAATTTGAGGCAAAGTTGTCTGAGAATCCTTCCGAAGAAGTGATTTGTGAATAGGTTCTCCATAAAGTGTCTAAGGATGATGTCATGGCTACGAGAAAGGAAACAAGACTAAAAGAAGAGGAGGCCTTGGCCAAACAAGATGTGGAGAGACTATTTATAGAGGAGTTTGGCCACATTTCATTTTAAAATCATGTTCAATTTTTTAAATTGATCATTAACAAGGGGGGATTGTAGTTAGTGAGCAATACAATGACATCCAAACCCATAGAGCTTGAACCCACTACAATTTTTTTGGAGTAGTGAGCAAGGATGATCTTGTGAAACACCCATGAAAGGTATAGGGTAATAGTGGTTAATGTCTACCTCCTCTCTTTACTTGAAGGTAGTATAGGCCATCCCTAGTTAGATGAAATGATATTTAAGCCATATTTTGACCATTTTGAGCCTTGTTACCTTACCACAATCAAGGAGTTAGATGAAAAATGTGGACTTCCTCTTCAATTTGGTAATGCAAATATTTTAGACTGAAAAGATAGAGGATATGTTGGTAAAGAGGAGAATCTAATTTTGACACCTAAGAATTCACAAATTCTTTTGATTAATATTTCTATGGCCAAACCAAACTCTAAGGTACCGAAATAGACTTTGGGGAACATGCTCAAACATGTCATTGCTAAATGACATAATAAAGTAGTTGTTGGATTAGTATCGATGAGATGATTACATCAACATATGTTTTTGATAACCCTATTTATGTCCTTCAATTAGTGCAACATCATGGTGGGAGCTTCAACAAGGAGCAAGAACAAGAATAAGGGCACACCAAGGAAGTTGCCTACCAAATTTGATCCACATTCATAGGTGACATTGGGAAGATATTTCAATATCTTTGAGTCAATATTAGACCATCTTGATGCATTATTATTGGGTATGGAAACCAAAAAATATATACACAAGATGGCTAAAAAGTTTGAAGAAAAATTAGTTAAGTTGGTAAGGAAGAAGGAATTAAACAAGATGGGTAAGTAGCTAGATATAGAGAGGATCAAAACAAGATTTGATGGCATGAAAATTGAGGAGGATTCGAACAAGATGGCTCAAAATTTAGATATAGATAATCTCACGTTGGGGATGGAAAAATAGGGGGACTAAAACTACCCATTATTTTTAGCAACCCAAGCCCTTATAAATAAATGATTCTACCTCTCATAGTAGTATTTGTGGATCTACACACTACTGGTCCTAGTAGACCTTTGGAAAAATACTAGGGCAATTCTAATTCAATCTGATGACACTTTATGCTGAAGTTTCAAATTTACAAATTTTATGCAAGGTCTTGCTTAATTATATTTGCCAAATGTAACAATTTTTTGAGTTGCACCAAGTCCCATGCTTACAAAAAGTTGCAATAGCATCTCAATATTTGGAATTTGCCAAAGACAGCCAAGGATTATATTTTAAAAAGTTAAACCCTTACTTTGCAAGTGGAGAATGTTTCAAAGGATAATATGAAGGACTTATTTTTGGGAGAATTGAAGGAACACAAAATATAATGTAATACTAATTTATCCATCTTCTTTATTTGAAGTTATTCATAGATTAAGAAGAGTGGAGTAAACTAATTTGGTTACTAGGAAATATGCATTCAGTAGCATTAAATATCATATCACTTCAATAGATTCCTTCCTTCAACAAACAAGATTAATGCCTTAATAAATTGGAGAAAAAAGGGAAAAAGGATTGTGATTTAATTATGATAGAAAATAAAAGAGAGACATACATTTTCAGAGAAAAAATATTCTACATTGAAGGAGAAACCAAAGAGGAAGAAGAATCTGAGCCAGAAGAGGCACCAAAGGAAGCATCAAAGGATTTATAACCAATCATATCCTACCATATACTATTAGGGATTTAGACACCATAAACCTTAAAGGTAGTAGTTTTTTTGAAAAAAAAGGGTAACAATATTGATTGATTCGAGGAGTACTCACAATTTTCTCAACAACAAGTTGGTCATGCATCTAAATTGCTTTATCTTTCAGGATTTCAAGTTTCAAGTCATGATTATTAATGGTGGCATAGTAAGTTATTTGGGAAATTGCCACACTATCAAATTCACAATGGGTGACTAATACTTGGATATCCTTGTGTTTACCATTCCTATGGGTGAAGCAAATATAGTTTTTGGAGTCTAATGGCTTACTGCTTTGGGCAGACATCTCCTAGATTTGTGATTTAATTGTTTTCAATAGAAGCTCAATAATCACATGGATCAATACAATTAGATATTTATTTAACATTTTTCAATCACTTAGTTGTATTTGGAGACATTCCAAAAGGAATTCCACCCAAAATAGACCATGATCATGCCATTCAACTTGTACTAAGCAGTTAAGCCCCTAACTTTGGAGCTTACAAGTAACCCTTTTATGTAGAGTGAGATTGAATGTGTATACACCTTATTTATTGATTATTGACACTTTTATGTTTTAGATATCACAAGTGTATTTATATATATGAGTGTTTGTCCTAAGGAATACACTAGGATAAGGGTGGGCTAGCTAATGGAACTGTGTGAAATATTATGTCATGCACTATACTTCATATTACCACCTTCATATCATTATGCCATTAGCTCATTTGTCCTCATATGTTCCCATTCCTCCTTCTGACCCTCTTTTTCCTTTTTCATGCACTTTTCTAACATCATCATATGAATCAATGACATTTTATAGTAGCCACCATTTTAGTTGGTGTCATTGACTAGGTTGATGACATCCTAAATTTTGTAGAATTATTTATATACCATTAGTTGGGCTAATGATATTGTCTAAAATTGTGTTTTAAATTTTAGGGTTTGGATCCATATTTATAGTGTTTCATTTATCATTTATCAAGATATGAAAATTTAATCCACTCTTCTCATGCTCTCAAATCCACCTTATAAAGAAGAGGAGGAATTAGGGCTAAAAGGAATATACACCAAGGAAGACAAGCATAGGAGCAAGACCAACAAGGTCCACCATATTCTTTGGAGTCCTCCATTATGGTTCAATTAGGTATTCTTTTATACATCTTGACTTCACTCACATAAATCTCTATCAAAGTGCTATAAGCCAAGGGTAGATTAATGCACTAACAATTTGATCTAAGGTAAGTATCCCTAACCCTATACTCTCTTTTTTATATTTTGGTTGATATTATTAGATTGTTGGTTTCATGCATTAGATAGTATAGATTAGCATATGCTTGTTACTTTATTGATATATTTTACATTTTTTTTTAATTCATAGCTCTTGCTTACCATGTAGTGGCATCTTTACTTGCTTATATCTTTTGCTCTAGCTTAGATATCAAAAAATTTAAATTAGGTAGCTCTTACTTCACAACCTTTAAACTGGATAGATGTTGCTTACCATCTAATGAATACCTTAAAATATAGTATGGTCCTTCACCTTATATCTCTTTGGATATTGTTTGGGATTCTCATTTTAGATACCTCAAAATTTAGTGGGGATTCTTGTTGTGTGCACCACTACAATTCTAGCCATTCTAGATTTCACCAAAATTTTCATTGTGAAGTGTGGTGTCATGGGGCATGGTATGGGTGTAGTTCTATTGGAAGAGGGCAGATCCATTGCCTTGGAAAGTCTCTAACTCAAGGGGAAGAATTTACTCAAGCTAATTTATGTGAAATAAATGTTATTCATTCTTCACATGGTCAAGAAATGGCATGCTTACTTGATGGCGAGATACTTCGAAGTGAATATATATTGTGATAGTCTAGAAATGTTTTTTTGAATAAGAGAAACATGATGGGTGATTAAGATGCTAGGGTATGACCTTGAGATCATCTACAGAAAAGGGAAGGAAAATGTTTTGGTAGATGTGCTTTCTAGAAGGGATGCTAATGCACATGCTAAGGCATTGATTTGAGCCATGCCAATACCATAGGAAAACTGAGTGGATGAGGTAGGATTTGAGTGACAACAAGATTAAATATCTTGTCATCTCATTTAGAAACTATGATAAGATCCCATTACTTCACATAAATTTTTTTGGAAGGGATTTTTTTTTTATAAGAATAGATTATATCTTTATAAAAAATTGAAAGTCAAGAATAAGGTTCTAGAGGAGCTCCATGCCTCTCTGATTGGGGGACACTCAAGATTCTTGAAGATTTATTATAGGGTCAAGCACTTTTTTTTTTGGGAAGGTCTTAAAAGTATGTATAAAAATTTAGGGTTGAATGTTTGGTGTGTCAACAAAACAAGGATGAGACAATTAAGGTTCAAAAGGATTATTATTCATTATTATAAAGGAAGAGTTGGGCTTAAAAGGATTATTATTTATTATTATTAAAATCAAAACCCTATTCTAGAGTTTGAGCTTCTATGTTTAACTTATCCATTTGAGGATAAAAACCATCTAATGTATAATATGAAAACCCTCCTATCCTTCGTGGTTATTCCTCTAGGGTTCATATTTGTGTGATCAAGATTAATTCTAGATTTTAGTTTGGTTATTGAGATTTTTATGGTGTTGAAAGTTACAACCAAATTCTAGATTTTGTAAAGTTTTATAGTGTTGTATTCCAATCATTGTTTTATGGTTAATCATCATTTTATTGATGGTTATTCCTTATCATATTAGTCAGAACCTAATATATCATTTTGGAGTTTTTGTACCATCCAAAACCCTAAAATGACACTCTAGGTAGATTGTTATGCCTTAGTGGCTATTATATCATCTCCAAGTTGTCGTATGACCCTACTATCAGCTATATCAATGGTCAGACTTCAATCACCATTATTCTCATTGAAATAAATATTATAGTTGGGTTTATTATTGTGTTACTATTTAGAATCTTGTTAATATTTTAGTATTGTCAAAGAATCACAAAAAGATCAGAATTCAAAAAATTACCCAAAAGAGACATTTTAGTTCATTGTAATAAATCTTCTAATTGGGTTTTATGTTTTAGTATTACACATTATTTTTTAGAATTTAATTGATGCTCTAGTATTGAAATGAATTCATAAAAAATTGAAAATTCTTATAATTAATGAAAAAGGACATTTATGTGGTATTAGATCTTTATTTTTTTAGCCTACAGGGAAAAATAATATTTTGATTTCATATGCAAGACAGTGAGAGACAATCAGGTTTATTAAAGAGATAGAAGAAGGGATTAGACACCTTAAATATAAGTCATCATGGAGAACAAGAAAAAGAGAATAAAAATGAATTATTTGTAAGAAACTATCAATTGAGGTCAGAGGGATTTGGAAAGAATAATCCAAATGACATTGAGAAAATCCATGGTAGGGTTAGTACAAGCTTTGAAAAATGTTAATCATAATAATAAAAATCAAAGAGAAGGAATCTCTTCAACTAATGAGTGGGCCTCAACCAATCCCCCTTCCAAGACTTTCCAAGAAAAATATTTGCAAAAATAACATCTAGAAGAGGGAGAGCCCCAACATCACATAGGTAATGATTTTACTGCATATCATGTAGCATATGAAGGACTCAGACTTGTAGTATAACAAGCATTGACTTTATGAGAGTTATGTGATCTAAGAATAAATAATAGTACAGGGTGGGAAAAGGGGAAGAACTCAATAGGATCAACCCCATTAAAATATCTAGCAGTGTTTGGGTAAGATTAAAATTCCTACATATGATGGATCTAATATATGTTCTATCAGGTCTTGGTTGCAAAATTTGGACACCTACTTATCATTGAATCCAATGTATAAATAATAGGAAATCAAATTTATTACCCTTCACTTAGAATGAGTGGCACATGAGTGGAAATATCATGTTATGGTCACCCAAGGGTATAATACCATTACCACACTGAAATAATTTGGCCAAAGGTTGACAAAAAAATCCATACATCCACTTTAGAGAATTAGCTCAACTTAAACAATATGGGATAGTGGATAGTGATATTGCTGAATTCTAAAGATTATCAGTCATGGTTCTTGATGTGATAGAAATGAGACTTATTGTTCTATTTGTAGGACTAACTAAACCACTCAAGGGTTTGGTAAAAGCCTTTGACCCTCTATCTTGTAAGAAGCTATTAATAGGGATTTAAACTTGGAATCTTTAACACCCAAGAACAAGTTATTTTCAAAGACATCACCTATTGGGCAACAAGAGACATCAGCTTTTGGGTGGAAAAATAAACCAATTCAGCAAGTTGTTTCTCAACGTAAAGAGTTGCCATGAATATTAGGGAAAGATGTAGAGACTAAAAATGAGCTAAAAATAAATAAATTATGATTCACTTTTAAGGATTCATGGGATCTTGGTCACATATATTTTGGGCAAGTTTAGGTGCATTACATAGCGGTGATATCAAATGATGAGTCAAAAAATAGAGATGCTTAAACCAAAAATTGAAGATAAAGATCCATAACCTGAAAGAAGGGGAGAAGAACATACTTCAGGGGGCATCCTTGCCAGACTTTTTGATACTCCTAGATATCACTCTTTCGGTGTTCATGGAGTTCTATATGGATATAAAATCATAGTGTCAATTGATAATGGGGAAACCAAAAAATTTATAGATGAGGGATTGGTAGCCAGAAGAGGTTAAAAAATAAAGGACTTTGATGGGTTCAATGTTATTGTAGCTGATCATTTTACTATTCTTTGCACCAAGAGAATTCAATAGTTGGATATTACACTTGGTAGACATGGGGTATGTGATGAATTCTATGTTTTAGGTAGAGGAGAGACATATATGATATTAGATGTGTAGTGGTTTCATTCCATTGGAAAATTCACTCATAATATTCAAAACATGGAGCCAAAATTCAAATCAAAAGGAAAAGAGGTAGTGCTTCAAAGTATTACGAATGAATCCTCTAGAGTTGTCATAACCAAGAGGATGGAGAGATCATTTCCTAAAGGACAAGTAGTAGGAGCAATAAGATGCTTAATTTTAGAAGGTATTCATACCTTCCCATTGTATGATAAGATAGATAAACATAATTTTGATATTTAATTTTTCCTAAATAAATAGTGTGGTGTTTAATTATTTATCCCCAGGATTGTAACCAAATGAAGGACCCTAGCACATCATAAGTTTGGATTCAATCTCCAAAGATGTTATCCACCTTAGGATGCACAAATGATAAATTATATAATTCAAATTTTAGAAACAACAAGAAGTTTACCGCCAATTACAAGCCAAGGTTATTGCTATTAATCATCAAAAGAAGTTCATTTTAGTGGATGAACTTGCCAGGCTCATGGGATTAGTTGTAAATGAATCATTGTTCTAGGAATTAGGTATTGGTAGTAAATAATTTGTAGATGATTTTGGAATTTCATTAAGAAGCACTTTCAATACAAAGGAACTAGTGAAACTAGTCGTTGATGATGTGAAATATCCCTTTGTGGACAAGATATGAATTCTAAAATTTTGTTTATTATTTTTTTTGAAAACCTATTCAAACCTATAATATTATAAAATAGTAGTTGAAAACATAGCATAAACTAGTAAACTGGAATAAATATGAGTCTTTATTCAATTATGGAAGGTACAATAGTGTAACAAGTCAAAATACTAATTAAACTTGATTTTTTCACCAAACCCTAACCTAGAACAACATGAAGCATAAAGATTGGATTTCTTTCCTTGAAACCCTAGTTAAAAGTGTCTTGGATCAATACAAAACCCTAATATAATGTATGACAACTCATGAACATCAAGGTCATACCAACATGGTGAATGCCCAGCCTACTGAAAGTCAATGATTAGGTCTTGGAGGTGTATGATAGTGATACAACATGTAGCATAATGGTATGACATGACATGAGGGTATAATAGGCCCCAATAGACAATGACTTACCCCAAGGTATCTAAAATAATAGCGGTTAGGTCATAAAGGGCGATACCAACCCTTGAAGAGGTGACGCCAATAATCAAAATGTTGGTAGAGCCATCTAAAATTGAGTAAAGGGGAATCACCAAACCCAAAATAGTGGAAAGACCTCTACTTCATTGCATTGAAATCCTTCAAAAAAATTCTAGAAATAATTATCCACTTTAAGCCACTACAAATCTGAAATAATGTGTTTATCTGCAAAATTACAACTCTTGGATGGAGTTACCTCTAAGGGTTAGAGAGTTTTCATCCTCAAACTTGTTTGTAATGTAGGGTTTCCATCCTCAAAAATATAATTTGAATCAATTCTATTTTCAATCATGAATAATGAAAGGTGAATAATAAATAATAAATAATTCATCTTTTTGGCCCCACTTGTCCTTTTATAATTTCACTTTTTCTAATTTCTCCCTAACTCTAAAAGCATTTAAAACACTTTTAGACAATTATTATCTTTTTGGCCATTTAATAAATATTTTTTTGGCTATGTAATTAATATTGTTTTTTTAGCCCCTTTTAATTATAATAACACCTAAGTGTCATTTTTTTGCATCATAAAATAAAGTAAATTGGACAAATTAAATTAATTATTATTAAATTATTTCCCTCATTAAATTATTTGAAGGGACATGACATGATAAACAAAGGAGGTTCCCTAATTCTCAAATAAAATGGAATTCAAGTCTATAAACATAGATAGTTGGTATTGTAGTAAATTTGCAACAGACATTTGTGTTCATAAAAAAAAATTAAAGACCTCAAGATCTCTAGAATTGCAAAGACTAAATATAAAAGGTAAATTCTAAGTGCAATCAGATGAAAGGAGTCATACACAACAAACATCAATGATTTCTATTGCATGAAATTAGATAGATAAAGTTGGAGTTGAAAATAATTTATATCAATTACAATAAATGTATAATGAGGGTGCAATCTTAAAAGGAGCCATTTGGAGTTGAAAGTTTTCAAAGATGAATTGGGATCCAGGTATTACAAAGATGGTCATTTGGGGAGAGATAGAGCAATTGAGCTTGCAATTTCTTGAGGGTAAGCAATTTTGGGAAGGGTGGACTATCATGTCCTCTTTTCAGAATTAAAAATTGGAAGACCCATATCCTATTCCTTATTTATAGTAGGATAAGGGATAAAGTTAGAGAAATAGTTTAATAATAATATTTTTAAGTCATCCTAAAGTTATTTTATTTTATAATTTGGAAAAATGACACATATGTATTATTATTATAAAGGGGGCCAAAAAGTAATATTCATTAAATTGGTCAAAAATTAATATTTATCTAAAAGTGTTTTAAATTATTTTAGGGTTAGGGCAACTGGAAAAAAGAAATTATAGAAAAGGGGTTAGGCTCAAAAGGATTATTATACATTATTATTGAAATGAAAACCCTGTTCCAGAGTTTGAGATTTTGTGTTAATCTTATTCATCTAAGGATGAAAACCCTTTGGTGTACGGTATCCAAGGACAAAAACCCTCTGGTGTATGGGATCGATGGCATGTGGAAGTAAAAGTATACAATGCTATCTAATGGCTTGCATATCAGGGCATAGCCCCACTCTAAGGAATCAAATAAAATTGATAAATGCTTACCTAAAAGGACAACTTTATTTTAGTTTTAAGGTTATTAGAAAATAATTTATAACCTAAATAAAGAAGATAGAAGAAAAAATATGGGAAAGAATCTTAGTGCTACCACCTTGTTACCACTTTTTGATTACCAATATCCTGATTGGGCGAGGTGAGAGCATATGGTGGATATAAGTAGAGGACCCTAAACCACTGAAATTGATGCAAAAAAATGGTCTTGGAAAGACTCTAATACCAAATGTTATGACCCTTCTTGAAATAGATTAGAACAGTAATGCAAATACCAGAAATAATATTATAAATAAACAAGAAAAGAATATATTACAGGTAAAATGGAGCATAAATCTATTACATAAATCACTTGTCTCTTTGAGGAGCCAACCTCCTTTGAGCAAGTTCAATATATTATAATTTGTGTATGTCTTTCTATTAGTCTAGGCTCTTATTTATACTGATTCTATCATAGTTAACTATTACTTCCCATACATGTGGGATTATTACAATTAGCTCAAGGATTGACTTACAAAACATATGCATCTGTAGCTTTTATTAAAGACAATAGTTATATAGAAATAATATAAATAAAGAGTTAGGACAAAGGGTCCTAACAAATAAAAACAAAAAAAAAATCATTTACGTATTTTATCAATGCCCCTATGGTTGTTCCTACTTCATACCTATATAAACCTAATCTAAAATTCCTTGATAGGTGACACTCCACATGTTTTTCTTGAACATGAGATAGATAGATAACGTGAAAGTGAAAACATTGGTACTTTTACCTATTACCGAGATTAAGACCTGTATTTATTTGGGTCTAAGCTAGTAAGGTGATTAATACATGGGTTTTACCTTATTCCCATGGCATCCTATGGTTAGGGACTTTAACCCACTTGGCCAACATTTTTGAGTTTAATATTATAGTTATATCCTTTATCTCATTTACATATTGTTATTTGTGAAGCATTAGAATAAATGAATAAAATTTTATCATCATTAATTACTTTTATATTCATCATAAAAAATAAATTAACCTTATATATAATTAAGAACTTATAAAATTGTAAAAATCCTTATTTCAATATCTATAAAACTCCAAGATTTCCTTTCTTTGTTGAAAGTATTTTCAATCTTGAAATGAATAAAATACATTAAATGGCTAGTTATACATATCAGTTCATGTATAGATTGATCATTACATAATATGGAGAGATTGTCAATGAACTCTAGATAAATGACCAATATTAGTACATAGTTTTCTTATTTTCAAAAGAGAAATTGATCAACTTATAATGCATTAGAAAAAATAGCCCATAAGAGTTCCTAATTTTAATTGCATCTTGAGTTCTTACTGATGATATATATAACCATTAATTGTACATCTTTTCCCCTTTTTGTTCCCTTTCTTGTTGTATAAAACTACTACATAATTATTACTTAATTTAATTCCTTTTATGTGGCAAACATTTTCTTCAAATAATTGTTTGCTTGCTTATGCAAAATATCAAAAACATTGCTTAAATATTTAATTTTTTTGGTATACCTAATCCATTATTTATTTGATGCAATATTAATCTCCTTTGTATTCAGAGGGCTTGCATATTGATAAATAAATTGGGTGCAGTGTTTCTCACTTTTCAACTTGGATATATTTTATTCAATGAAGTCACACTTAAAAATAGTGCTTTAATACCCCTCCATATAATTTATTTTTATCTTAGTTGCTTGTGTTTTTAAATTTTTCCATTGTTATTTCCTTGGTCATTAATTACTTCCCCTTATTAGTAGAGGTTGTTTTGCATACTTGTAGGAATGTGATCAATTTTCTATAGATCTATTTCAAAGTCAGCTCTAAGAACAATGTTTGGTTCCTGTATTATGAAATTCAACTATAGAAACAAATTCCTTAACAAATGACACAATTGAGAAAATCTATTGCTCCCATGTATGGAATGCATGCTAAAATGTTTCTATAGAAAATTTTCCATTTGCACCTTTATTGAGGGTGGGGTATTGGGATCACTGATGAATAGGACACCTGCAAGGATCACTAAGCTTTGGTAGTTGAAGAATGATTTTTGTGCATCTTTTGAAGGTATAATAATTGATGGTGTTTCTTACTTTAATGGCAATTTTTTTGTACCCAATGTCCCTCTAGAGGAATCTACTATTAAAGGCGTTTTCTTAGAGAGGATTGGAGATGAAGCCTATCTCAACTTGGTTCCTCACCTTGATGGGTCCAACTGTGTATTCTTAGCAAGTTAGGTAGGTCAAGTGTGGCTGGCTACAATACTAGATAATAGATCTGAAAAGTAATTATTACTAAATAAATAAAGTCCATTTATCAATTTAAGTGACTAGTTGGCTTTTAATGTAATATTTTTGGGTCGTTAGGATTAGATTTCCATCCAAATTTCAATAAAAATGGCTGATTATTTGATTCAATTAATTGTAATAAGACAGAGAACTCAAATTGTTTGGGAAGATGTGCTTACAATTTTGATGTGGGATGTGATCCTTCAAAAAAGGATACAGGTAGTAGAAAAAGGCCTTGTCAATATCATAGTGTAATTACAGAATACACTATCAACAACACTTCTACTTCACCATATAAGGTAATATTTATTTGGATGTCTTTTAATTTTCCAAAATTGAGTAGTTGAAAATACTAATATGATTAAAAATTAACCTATGTGATTGTGATAGGCTACATTTGAAAAACCTATAGAAATAAGAAGAATATTCATCATGGTTCTTCCATATGAAGGTCATTGTGCAGGTCAAATTATGTTTGGACCCACTGATAAATATCTATATTTCATCATGGGAGATGGAGGTAGTAGTGGCAACCCTTTTAATTTTGCATAAAATAAAAAATATTTATTGGGGAAGATTATGAGATTGGATGTTGTTAATATACCTAGTAATCTTTAGAACTAAATTCCCTACATGAAAATTCAAAATGGAACATCTATTTTCAAATCTTGTACTTATTAGTTCTTCTAAGAAATATTTATTATTTTTGCTAAAACTTTAGAGTCATAGTATAATTTTATGCATACTAAAAAAATCAAATAAAAATGTGATCCCTTGGGCATTTATTGCTATGAATTTGTAACAATTATTTATCACTATTTAAATATCAGGTTTGCATCTAAATGGACACTACAAATAAATAATTCCACACCCCAATAGGTGAAGTACATACTATGTATAGACAAATTATATAATGTTATTGCAAAGTCCTGGTAGTAATTATATTAGCACAATAAATATTAAATCCTACTTTAGGCTTGAGTGCATGACTTGAATAGATTACTAGTGTTACTCTATGATCAACATAAATGTATTACATCTTCATGATGGACTAACGTTAGCTGAAGTATAGTTATTAAAGCTTCCCCTTGTGTTCTATTTACATTGATTAAATATTTAACAAAGAGTCCACAATCTTGATAACTTTAGGATTACTGATGCATTGGTGTGGATACAATCTCGCTTCCATTTTGATTACTTTATTGAAAACATTATGATTCATTCCCATTGTCATGTGCCATACACATGAAATACTATTTAAGAGCTCACCCATTCTATAGCTAGAGCATAATTTTAGAAGTTTCCAGAGGTTCTCATCCTTATATTTATGTTAATTCCTTATATATTTGAAAAATATAATCATAATTTTAGTAGATTTAAGATTATTCATGCTTTGGTTTAAGATACAGTTCCTACATTATTGAACTTGATTCTATATTTGAAGTATGATTGTGGAAGATTATAGATATTTCCCCCTCATATTCATTTACATTCCTTAAAATTTTGAAAAAATAATCTTGATAACTTGAAGTTTATTCTTTTTTTTTTGGAATAAAATTTGTCCCCTTACGTTGATTCACTTATAATATCCTGCAAGTTCCATATATTTGGATTTGGTTTACATCTTCAGTACTCAATTTTCATATTATTCAATTAGCTAATAATAACATAAACATAACCAAAAGGAGCCACATAATGATAGAAAAGCTATGTAAGAAGGTAAATAAGCCTCAAGAATAGGCCTAAGAGCTATCCACTTTCATTAAGGAATGATATTCTTGCATGCCTTGGAGAAATAATTGGGTGGATGAACATCTGGGCAAAACAACCCTTAGACAAGTTATTGGGCCCATTTGATGAATAGACATATATAAAAATAATAAAACATCCTAAAACTTATTCCTTATTGATTGCTTGTCACATCAATGCATGTATTACAACATATAGGTGTAGGGTCCAATTGCTTGTTTGTTTGATGAGAAAATCATATGGGGAGGCTTTTAAGTCATTTTGGCTACATAAGAAAGGGTTCTACAACATCATTAAGGCTGATTCTTTACCATTTTCTCAAAATTTGGATCTGTTATGTAGCTTTTGTAGATCTCATGAGTGATGGAGGAGGGAAACTTGTCAAATGTTAAAGTTGGGGCAGATTTTGTGTATTAACTTTGATGGCTTATACTAACTTGATATTTATTGAAACTATGTGTTATAATATCTAAAATACATTTTGAGTCTATTATTTTCAACAAACCAATCTATGTTCAATTCTAATCTACAAGTAAAGAGTTATTGCATTTCAAGTGAGACCAGAAACATAAAGGCTTTCATTTTTGAAAGTAAAACTGTAATAGATCTTATATGAAGAATTTCCTTTACTCTAAAAAATGTTTTGTAGAGAATTACATCTCAAGTATGTGATTGTGGTAAAAAGATGTGGAAGTGAAGGGCTGGTGGCTTGATTTTTTAATACTATTTTTCAAATAAGATCACCATAATGAAGGTCAACCTACCTAGTGTTCTAATGGTTTTGAATCTTCACCCTTCTCTCTCATTCTTGTTTGGAAGTTGAAACTATGTTGTGTATGATATAATAATAATGGTCATACTCAGGGTGGTAATGCTATAATTCATAGTATGGTCTTTAATGATGAATTTGATTGTGAGATGTTGTGTGATATAAAAGAGTATATTGCTTACATTAAACATATAATGTATTACAATTCATGCATGGATAGATATAGTAGATAAGTTATAAAGAGTCAGAAAACAAGTCTTTAGGAAATAGCCAACAAATTTATGAAGAGGATGAGTTGGTGAAGATCAAATGAAAATAAATTCCAAGACATATAGGGTTTTAGGACTCATGCTGGTTACATGAACAACCTTCAAACTGGTCTAAACTTGGTTGTATACCAATATTACAAACACATGTTCTAACAATTCCTTATTTCTTGGTGTCTAAGAGATGGGGTGTGGATGATTATTGATATCAAATAGAGGGTGATACATGACCTACCAAAAAATATGGCCACTTTTGATGCATTTTATCTTGCATTCAAATATAGTTATTTTCATAGTGCATATATTGTAGATTATTATTAAGAATCACAATGTTCTTGAGAAATAAAATAAATTCTAGTTAAGATCTGAGATCTAGGAATCAAGGCTCATTAAAAACAACTATAATGTAGAATATGAATAATTATGACTTTTTATTATCCATATCCTAAAAGATACCCTATGATTGAATGACATCAATATGTAATGGTCAAACCTAGTCCCAAGGAAGGGAATAAGGTTGATGTTGATCATGAAGTTGGGTTAGATGCCAATTAGATAATTTTAGCTACCACCTGAATCATTTTAATTCCTCTACCAACTCTTTAGATCTCCTTGATTGATCTCTATTAGATTCTTTCAACATTATTTACATGATATCACAATTTATGATTCAAATGAGCCTTGTGGGGTTTTGTATGGAATTTGATGTCTCTTTAAAGTTAAAACATTTATGACCTTTGGGTTAAATAGGAGAAATGAATCTTTTCCTTTCCTATGCCTTTTGAGTGGTCTTGTGGCTTTTGGAACTCCCCTTAGTGAGCCCCCCTCCCAACTTGGCCCATTAGGCATTTCTATTATTAATTTATATTTTCTTCATGTGCATTTTTTCCCCTCCTTAAGAACTTTTTTGACTTGACTATCGATGTAGTTTGGCACTTATTTCTTCATTTAATATTTAATCTATATCTCACAAGCATAACATGTCAACTGAGTATGGGAGTAACTTTGGACTTAGTTGTACTAACTACCAAGGCCATAACATATTTTCACCCTTTTTAAATCTTATTTCCCTCATTAAGGCCAACATATTTTCATAAATCCTATAGATTTCAAGGTTGCCTATTTATTGGACCATTTAATTAGATACTCACTAATTTTAGAGGTGCATGTTTCTAGGTTCTCTTATCTATGATTATTTTAGGCTCCTGTGTTTCATGTTCAACTTCTTGGGCATCTTCATATGCATGTAGGACACTATGACACAGAGGATATTTTATAATAAAAATGACATGAATTACAGGATGCATCTTTACATGTGTTGGTAACTTCAACCGGTAAAGTGCTTACTTTGTCTTTTCCACCATTGGTAAAAGTTTTAAAAACCTAGCTAGAGAGAGAGAGATAATTGGATTGACTTGTAATACACTTGATTTACCACCTCAAAAGTTTGTATGGAATGATGTTGATCCCAATGCAAGTTTGCTCTGACCTAGGCCCACTTTATTGATTCTGCATTGATCTAACTCTTGTTACACCATTAAGACTAACTCTAAAAAAACTTGTGTCTTGTCCTTAAAAATTTTCAAGTATGAGTATATTGGATTAAAAACACAACCATACACGATTCATACTTGTAGGGATATGTTATCTATTATTATAAGCAAATTCAATAAAAGGCAAACTTTCTTCCCAATGGTTTTGTTTGTATGTGATTCGTTCCTTGAACATTTTATGAATGATCTGATAACTCCTTTTGTCTTCCTATATTTTATGGTTGGTTCCCACTATTGCAATTAAAGTGATTTCTTAGAGCCTAGAATATTTTTTAACTAATTTAAAACTAGTGCATTTTCTATTTTCTCCTTGAGTAGGTTGAAACTATCTTGTTGCCTTTGGGTCCATGTTTTCTTTTTTCATTTCTTTAACAACTCAGTAAGAGGTGCATTTATTTTAGAGAAACCAGGTAAAATCCTTGGTAAAAACCAATGAATCTAAGAAACATTCTCATCTCATGGATCTTATATGGGTCCTTCCACTCTCCATTGACTCGATTTGATGAGGGTCTACGAATATCCTTTTCTCAAATATGATGTTTCCTAGAATTTCAACCTATTTTTGTAAGAAATCACTCTTTGATACTTTGGCATAAGCTTGGCCTGCTAGAATAAATTACCATTGAGTCACTATAAATGTTTTTTCATTGATTTATTATAATTCTAAAAATATTCAATAATAGTAGATACAAGTTTAGAGTATAGGCTAGAGATTTTTTTCCTCATGAAAGTGGCTGAGGTGTTTATGAGCCCTAAAGGCATCACCAAAAATTTATTGGTCCTTGACTGTTAACAAAGATAGTTCTTAGCAATGAAAACTTGATGATATCCACTCCTTATATAACATAGCTTAAGAGTGTCATTTTAAGGGGGTTTGGACTAGGAAACTAGCTTTGGTATCATTGTTCCAAGATAGGTTTTCCATTCTTGAAAACTTAGCACACCAAAGCATGCATTATAGAGAATGTTAATGGGCACAAAAATTCCCAATCATTGTATAAAAACAATTCCATGGTAATGTAACAATCTCATTGAAGTGTTAAATTATTCAAGTTTTAAATGGAAAAACTTGATGATTTAGAAAAAGATGAGAGTAAAAAAAATCTAAATAATGTTTTTTTCCCTTTTTTTGGTTACTTGTTTTTAATTCACTTTTTTCAATTACATAATTTTTTTTTCTTATTACACAAGTTTAACTGATTAATTCTTTGATTTGATAGGCATGCCCAACAACTCATCTGAATGACATTTTTTACAAGCTAAGAAAGTTTAAAATGATTGTTATAAAGTTTTCTAATAATATTTTCTTAATCCAAGCTTATGGATATGTAACCTATCAATTGGCACACCTGCTAAATTAGCTTAATAAAAAAGAGTTATGACCAGCTCAAACCTTCTATAGGAGTTTCCTCTTCTAAGGTTTTTAAAATTTAAGTTTGTCTCTAGCATATGATCAGTAGTGGCTTGTAGATGGCTCCAAACCTATTTCATAACTCTATAGTTATGAGGTTCTCTAGAGACCCTTCTCCACTCTTGCATTCCCATAAGTAAGATCAAGAAATCCTTGTCAATAGGGTGTAATGTGGTTTTTTACCAACATCCACATGGAATTTTTGAGTTGAAATTTAATTACCCATGAAAACCCCCTAAATACTAACATATCAAACAAGTACATTAACAAAATTAAGAATGTACTAACATACAACTACATAAGTTTGTGAAAACCCTAAGTAACATCCATTGTAAGAACCCCTTTTTTAGAATATGAAAAGACATGTTGCATTATTTTTTGAGGAATTTGAATAGGTTCCAAAAACACCAGGGGTCAACTTCCATGTTGACCCCTTGAGTCTTACTCAACTTCATTTTCCCAAAAAAACAAGAAAGCATTTAGCAAATAAGAGAGATTAGAAAACAAAATGTGTTGCTTACCAAGCCCTATGAATCTTAATCTTTAAAGTAAAACATTTTCATGTATTAAATTGCTCAGGTCATAGTAGCAAGACACAAGGTCTAAATCCAATTGATGTTTATCCCATGAGGGTGTGTGTTTAATGGGGTTCCCTGATAGGTCACCACATTAACTCACACACCCTAGGGAGCTTGTTAAACATTTGAGTCATTAGTTATCAAGTTCATCTTATTCATGTCAAGTCACTTAGCTAAGTTTGAAACATACAAAGTATAGGAAAGCATATTCCTCTAATTATATTTACATTGATTATATAAATATAATGATATGAGAAATAATCCATAAAGTACAATCCTTAGCTAATTCATTTCCCATGTGATCATGATCAAATACTAATGCAATACAAATATAATGTTATTATTTAACTGAATAGTATAGATCATGATGATGTTCAATTCTATGTTTTATCTTCACTTGTCAAAGGATAGTACATAAATATTCTCCAAAATATCAAATATAACTAACTGTACTGTGAAGTATACATAAGGTACAACATGGTATGACTAATTACATCTTAGGATAAATCATGGTATAGATTACAACTTTTATATCTAGTACAATAATGGTATCAATAAAATTTAATATAAATCTGCTTGTGAAGAAGAGAATGAAGTAGATAGAGGGAGAACATCATTAGGGTGCTTTTTTTCCAACCACAAAACCATGGGCTCCCCCAAACACCTTTTGTGTACCTTGGAATTGGCCCTACCCTTCATGAAGGTCTTAGAACTAGGAGCGAGTCATAAGAGAGATAAATCATGTGAATATATTACTATCACCTCATTCATGTGACAAAATAAACAATGCATACCCTAGACAATAATCATGCTGATAAAGGAAACAAATGATCTAAAAATCATTAATACTTTGGCCAAATACTTGAAGTAAAATATCATAACATAAGTAACCCCTATATGGTTTCCATCTCTTATTAATGAGATATTATGATGCATGAGCATCCAGGTCCACATGTAATCTTGCATCAACAATAAATATGTGTAGTTAGTTGTAATAAAGTATGGTAAAATATTTTGTTGTTTGGTGGTCTATCATATGGTGGCAAGCATCCTATTTTTGTTTTAGTCACTACATGTTCTATTTTATTTCTAATTTTGCTTTGGGTTATCTATGTTTGAAGGTTTCCTTGTTTAATTTAGTTTCTTATCTCAAATGCTTTATGGTAATCTAGGGAGAGTCTTCCTTTGGGGCTAGCTTCAGTCAGTTGTAGGGTTCAATGAACTTAATTTTTGACTTTGACTTTATATCTCTTTCTTTCACACTTATTAGATCTTAAAGTTTATCATTTGGACACCTTGCATTGATAAGTGGTAATACATTTGGGATAGGTCTTGCGATGATATAAGGGGTCTGTGATGTGTTATGGTGCATTAATTATGTGATGCATTACTTGTAATGTATTACCATCAAGACTTGTGTGCATTTAAAAAATTATAGTGCATCTTAATGCATTATGAATAAATAATATTTGTTTCTTTAGTGAATTTTTGAAACAAATTAATGTAAATGGGTGGATTTTGTGTCTTTGTAAACACATCCCATGCACTTGAGAAAGGCATTCGATTATAGATTGGATAAAAAAGTAAAAGTGTAGTTACAAGGAGTATTGAAAATAGTATTAAGAAGGACTATAGGAGTTGAGTCATTTGGAACCACAATGTAGTTTTGGGATGATTCTTGTAAGACTATGGGTTGTGTTTATGATTGTGTATTTGATCATTATAAGGTTGTATTATTGGCAACCAGTTTGAAGTTGTATAATCTCTCTTTAAAGCAATATATTTATATTTTATTGTGGAATTTCCACTATACATTTGTGGGATATGTGGTAGAAGACATATTTTAACTGAGAATTTTGATTATGGATACATCATTTGGTATCAATGAAAGGAAACAAACTCTAGGGTTGAGAGATTGAGGTTTCTATTCTCTATTCTTTGCGAAGGTAGGTAAAGAACAAGAGGAGTGTGTAAGAGAGCTCTGCTTAGGATTGTGAGTGGCACAACAACATATCTTAAAGTAAAAAATTAGTAAAATTTGTGTAGGTTTATGAAAGGTGTAATAATATATCTAAAGGTTGTGAAAAGTCAAGATGCCATAAAGAAGAGTAGGGAGAGTGGGCACAATAGCTAAAAATTTGAATGGAAGACTTGATGAAATCATACAAATGTTGTGAATTATGTAGACAAGGTTTGTTACAATAGATGAAGATAGAATAAGAGGATTCATCTCAAGTGATGATGTGAGTGATGTAGAAGATGAATTGAAAGAGGCTAATGATGATGAAGAAGATCTAGCATGAGAGCAATTGGATGAGGGAGAAGAGAGGCTTATTAAAGCCATATCTAAAATAGGAAGAGGAACAAGAATGAAGGTTTTATGTTTTATTAGAACATTAAACCTATAATAGTTGATATATTGTTTAAGAGATATGTAAAAATACTTCAAATTTGATGAAGTAGTAGATGAGCTCAAGACAAAGGTTGTATAGAAAAAGTTGAAGGGGCATGTAGTGTTATGGTGGAAGGAGGTACAACTTAAGTAGAATTACAAGGGTAAAGACAAAATGACCCATAGGGAAAGGATGGTTGTGAAAATAAAATCCAAGTTTTTTCATGGGGACTAATTTTTGGATTTGTTCTACAATAAAATGAGCTAATTGTGAAATAATATACAGAGCAATTTTACAAGATCACTACTCAGACTAGTCATAGCATGATGGACCAAGATGAGATCAACATAGTGAGATTGTAGATAGTGGATGAAGTGTATCAATATGGACTATGATTAGAAGATAATTTGGCTTGTAGATGAAGTATTGCAATAGGAAAATAAAATGACAATAGTAATAGAGAACAACTGATGGAGAAGATTAATGAAGATGTAATCACTGTGCAAGCATCACAAGCAATGAGAGGATCATATTTTATAAATATTTGAAGGAACATGTTTTAGATGTGGGTAGGTAGGACACTTTTCATTTGAGTGCCCTCATGCTCATTTAGATAGTGGAAAAATAGGAAGTGGTGGTGTGCAAGTCTTACAAACAAGTGCAAAATCTATAGAGATGCAGGTACATCATATAGATGACCCTAAGCAAGGATTAGGTTTACTAGCAGTAAGGAGAGTCTTGAGTTTTTTATGAAATAACAAATATGTGAGGTTGTGAGGACATATTTTTTATACCAAGTATAGGATAAGAGGTAAATGTTGCATAATTATGGTAAATAGTGGAAGCAAAAATAATTTGGTGTTCACAAAAATGCTGTGAAAGTTGGGATTGGTATGAAAGATGCATCCAAGAGATTTTTTTTATTTTTTATTTTTCAATGTGGTCTAATTAGATAATAAAAACAAAGTAAATGTAGGGTTTTGAAGATTACCTGGAGATGAAAGTTAGTTGTGCACTATTGATCAAGCTTTGTGGTAACTCCCCTTTGGCTAGGGAGGAATGACCTGCAAATTACACTAACTCACAAAAGAAAATGGATTAATAGGAAGATGAGTGGGCTACCTAATTAAAAAGTAGTCTTGAGAAGCATAATGCTTGCTCAAATGGATGTTATCCCACTATTTTAAATTAAGAAGGATATTAAAGATAAAAAGATGAAGATTACAAGATATAAATGATGTACAAGATAATTTGATAAAGATAAATGATTATGGATTATTTAAGATAATATATAAGATATACAAGATAATAGATGTAGGTATAAAAAACACCAAAATACAACATAATAAAGATTAGAGAAATGTAGACTATCTATGATTAAAAGATAAGATAAATGGATTATTCAAGGACAAGATGTATAAATGCTCTAATAAGTTTCATTAATGGATATCAATAGATTAGGAGAGATATTTAGAAAATAGAATGTAGATTATGTAGGATCTAGGGTCTACAAATGTTATGAAAATATATTTCAAGAATGTTTTAAAAATTAATAGGGATCAATGATGATCCTATAGGATCGACATCGATTCAGATAGATCGATGTCGATTCTATGTAAAATGCTAAACTTTAAAAATAGACTATAATAATGACTTGTATTATTAATAAAATAATTAAAAGTGAATGTAAAAAAGTTACAGATAGATGTAGAAGATTGTATATTTTAAATATCAATTTATTAAAGTGAAATACTTACTTGGAAAACAATCTTGGCATGAGGTTGATATTGTGCATTATTTTGTCTGTATTTGGCTAGCAATTCACTAGCAAGGGGTCTAAAAATAACCTATGAGTCTCCTGGAGAAATTTTGTCATCATTTCAAGGTCCAAAATTGTAGTCACCATCCTCCCAAGCCATGGAGGTTTGTTGTGTATATATGGATTGACATCGATCTGGAAGAATTGATGTTGATCATGGAGGATCAACATCAATTGCGGAGGATCAATGTCGATTAGCTTAATCTAGTCAAAAGTTGGATAGGGCTATTTTGAACCACATGCCAAACTAAGTGAATGTAACACTAAGTTTTTAAATGGGTTTTTGATGAGGGTAAGTTGTTAGAAGGGTTGTTGGGAGGTTAGATAGATTTTATTTTTATTTGTTTTTAGGATTTTTGGTTGTTTAAAATATTTTGGGTGGTTAGGGATGGTAAATAGTAACTAATAAGATTAATTACCATGGGTAAATAGGGGTATATACATAAGGGGTAAATAGGATTATTTACCATGGGTAAATAAGGGGTATAAGTTGTCATTTAATTATGGATATTTAGTTTTTTATACTTTAAGTTATATTTTATGTATATAATTTTAGGGTGTCTGAGATTGGTTTCAAACTTCTAGGAGTTAAGATGCAAAAGATAGATTTTTAGAGGTTTTCACCACATTTCAAACTTAGCCTATTTATAGCATCTACATTTAATTATTAAAGTGATAGCCTAAAAGATGGTAGAATAGGGAAAGGGTGTTAAATTATGGCATCTACATTTCCCCCTTTTTATGGAATGGTCGAGAGAATCAAGATATGAGATAAAAATATAGAAGCAAAACTTGAATAAATACCCACAACATGCCCCAACTTGATATGAGAATGTTTCCCCCTCAAACTCAGAACCAATGAAGGGAAAAAGAGATGGATATTGGTTTGACAAAGGATAGAGAAAGAGGGAGATAATGGAAATGGATACAATAAAAATGCAAATATATAAAAGGGGTTTGACAAACTAAATGCATACATGCATCATAGACAAATGGACAAATGGATAGGTATCCAACACTAAAAGAAGGTGACAAAAAATGTCAATGCATCAACACTAGGGTTAAGCTTGAATGAGGACTAAGGTAAATAGACAACAATATCTGTGGCCAAATAAGACATAAACTTTCCATGAAGCATATGGGCTTAAGATTTAACACTAAGATAACAAATGATAGATGAAGCCAAACTTAGGTTGTCTAGGCTTGTAAAGGGATTTCAGCTATAGACTCATATTTCAAGGTGAAATGTTCAAGCTGACTCAGACTATGGGACCAATAGGGGTCAGAGTTCCAATATCAAATGTTTTAGTTTTTTGGTAAATAATGATAAAATAAATGCAAAAAGGATGACTTAATTGGCCTAAGACAAAAATGTGACTGCTACAAAAGTTGAAATCAAATCATAAACAAAGAGATTGATATGAATTCATATGAATCACAATCGCTTTTTGATGTGGGTATGGATAACAATATGTTAGGATGGCAATGGATGAGTGAAATGACATCATACAAACGCTGTGACCTAGTCACAAAAGATGCAAATTTGGATAAAAAAGAAGAGAATGAACACAAAGGTTCAATTCCTTTAGAATGGGTTTGGATTAAGGTAATATATGCGAAAAATACATAAAAGGGGACCCTTTTCACCAAGTTATCGACATGGACCATAACGAACATGGGGTTTATCAAAAGGTAAACTCCTTAAGGCTTGGTACTTGACATCCTTGCAAAGGTAAATAAACACTTTTAACAAATTTATAAAAGGCAAGCTTAGTTTCCTTGATTGGGTAAAAGAGGTGTGACATATATGAAACAACTATGGGTATACCAACCATCTTGTGTGAAAGGCAATATCCTTATAGGTGATGATCCATGGGCTAATCCACACTTTATATATAGGAGGCAAATTGATCGATGTGAGAAGTTTGCATAATTAGAGAAGATTGATCAAGACAAGAAATATTCTATGGGATATATTAGATTTTGACTTTTTGATTTAGGGTCCTTTTCTGCTTTTGGTTTGAGAGATTTTGGGAAGTTGATCGATGTGGTAAGCCTCAAGTTGCTTTGTTTTTGCCAAAACTATAACTAGCCATACTTCAAGGGAGTAGCCTAGTTTTTGATTTATTTAATAGCTATCCTTCAAGGGATCAGTCTATTCTATTTATGCAACTTATAATTCTTGGAAGCTATCCTTCAAGGGAGCAGTCTACAATTTTGAAATTGACCCTTTTGAGTAAGATATCCCAATTTTTTTGATTTTTTGATGTGAATTAACCTAGGCTAGTCTTGGTCACCTTTTAGAGAGCAAAACCAAAACATAAGCAGGGAGGAGGTAAATGTTGGATGGATTTAAGATGGGAATTCAAGGGATAATAACCATGGGGTTCCTTTTTAAAGAGGTAGAACGTGTCCATGAGAAACATGCTATGAGTAGAGCCAAGATGCTCACATTTTAGATTGGGCTAAGTGTCTGTAATAGAAAAATCACATGATTATTTCCATCAATTGCTCTTAACAATGGACAATGGTGAGAATGGGTTAAAGGACTTCTAGTGGATGATAAAAATCAAAGAAAAAGCTTGTATTAGACAAAAAAAGGTAAAATGATCCTTGACCATGAAGGATTCAAGTATAAAGACATATAAAGGGGGATAATTTTTCAAATGCCCCATACTTATATGATCCACATCGATGTGAAGTAAAAATATTCACCTAATGAGAAAAGAAATCTTAGCATATGGTTAAAGGAAGCTTGGAGGGGTGAAGTCATATTCATCCATGTATGATAACTTATTAGTTGTTAGTTGATGGAGAACTTAAGACACAGGCGAGGGCTTAGGTGGGATGACCTTTACAATGCCAAGAGGGTAGAGATACAATGATTTAGACTGTGCTTCAAAATATTTTAAGGTTGAAAACTAAAAATGAAATGGATGGAGTGGTTTTGAAATGTGGTCAAATATAATAAAATTGTCTGATTGTCCTTATTAGGAAGATTCAATGTAGTGCCTAAAAAGGGCTTGAAATGTTTAGGATTTTGATCTAAACCTAATGACTTGTGTTTAGGAAACCTTTTGGACTATGGATGTGGTTGATTGGTTGGGTTTGTTTGAGTGATAGATTTAGGGATGTTTAAATAATATAATTGATTGATTACTGACTGAATATATAAAAGACGACTTTTTGGATACCAAAGTGACTTAATGGTTTACATGAAGAGGCTAATGAACTGATTGGTTAACTTGGTTTTGGGTTGCTTTATATTTGGTGATGGATTTATAGGATTGAAAAAGTAAGGTATACAATGGATGGGATTGGTTGATTTGGCCTGAAAATGAGATGAGGTGACAAAACTTTGACTCTCACCTAAAAGGATAGGATCAAAGATAACAATGTTATTATTGTCAAATATATGAGGGTGAGAAAACTATAGAGTGAATGAATTAGATTTATCAATTTAAGTGGTTGACTCGACTGATTGGGGTAGAGAAGTTCCTTTACTATAGTAGCTAAGGATGAGTGGATAGGTTAAACTTGATCCAAAAGAGGGTTGATGACAATGCAATCTTCCTTTGTAACTATGTTTAGAGGAAGATGTAAAAATTAAATGGATTCAATAGATGGGTTGGATAAGGTTTTGAAAACCTCCTTAGTAATAGGCTTACTAGGGATGATTTTAGATACAAAAACACCATGGCTTAAAGGATTTTGACTAGAAATGGGTGAGGTAGCTGACACAGGAGTATGCCTAACAACATATTATTGCTTTTGTAATAGATTGGGATTAATCAGTATAAGCTTACCATGATCAACCAAGTCTTGGACCAACCGTTTGAAATATTTACATCTTTCTATTATATGACCGATGATACGATGATTGGGGAAAAATTCATTTCCCTTATACCAAGGTGGAATGAAATCATATGGTCCTAATATAATAGGTTTGATAGGAGGGAGCTAGATTACTAATGATTTAAGAAAAAAATTATCACAAAAATATATGCTTCCCTAAGTAGAGTATACCATCAGGTAAGAGGTTTTAGAACTAGTTCTAATGATTATCCCTATAAATAGGGTGAAATAGTTAATTAGATTGATATAGCTAATGGACTTGACAAGGCTAATTGGATAGGTTGTAAAGGTAAATGTTGAGATGGAAAAGAGGATAAGTGAGGTAAGGTAGGTTGAAAGGTTAAACCCTAAGAGGGTAGCAATGGTTGAATTAGAATTTACTGGGATTGGGGGAATAATTTCTCTTGAAATAGTTGAAAAGGTTGGGGTAAAGACTGATAAGGTTGGGGATGTTGCAAAAAGGTGTTTGGATAATAATTAAATGATCTAGGATAAGGCATAGACTGAGGTTGACCTAGCTTAACCAAGTGCTAAAAACTATCACTGTTGGGTAGTGAGAATTCACTTTGTCCCTTAGGCATCATGGTATAAATAGAGTAATTAATATACTCATGAGATGGAAGAGAAACATGCACTACATTATTGGAAAGGTAATCCCTCAATGCTTGAGGAATATTATTAAGGGTTTTGGTGAAGGTTTCATAGGAGATCCTAAAAGTTTCCTCTATGGGTAAGGATGAGGATCTAATAGTTCCTAAACCTATTACCAAGTTAAAACTATAAGGCTAGACAAGTGGACTGGGTTGTACGATGGTGGAAGATTTCAAACCTTACATACTCAAATAAGTAGAGGATTCCAAAAAATAATAAAAATAACATACAATAGAAATGTTAAACACTTAGGATTTCTTGATTATGTTAATTTTTGATTATGTGAAACTTGATTGGTCTTGGATAGGGTACTAGAAATAGATGTCTAAGGATGGTTTCAAGATGTTTAGGCACAAACCCTCTATATACCCTAAGGTACATGAGGTGTAATCTATACTAGTGATGGTACGTGGCTTAATACTTGGGGCTTGCTCACTTCACATCACAATCCCATAACTAGTGTGGGTGTTTAACCAAGATATACCACTCAACTAGGTTTTATACTCAACCAGAGTATTGAGTTATCACTCCATTCAGTGATTAAATCCAAGTGAAAGCACCAGGAATAAATCTCCCTGCTTGGTGATGAAATCCAAGTCAGTTCACTATGTTAAGTTTTGATGTGTGATTTTTGATTTTGTCATTTGGTCATGTGTGATTGATCTATGGACTAATAGATTAATGAACTGCCTAATTAATCTAGATAGACTAATTCAATCAAATAGACTATGAATGTAGTTATTTTTTAAACCAAAAGAAGATTTTGATTTGAATTGGATGTAAACAAAGAATTTAACTCAATGCAAAAAAAAATACACATGAAATACAAATCCTATGCCTATGATGATTTTAATTTAAAGAAGAAAATATAGTGAAATTTATTTGATTGAAAGGAAATGTAAAAGAGGATGAAATTCACTAATGCAACTACATGCACAGGAAAGAATAAAAGAAAGGGACCCACTATTGGTTCCATCGGTGTGCTAGAATGTTTTAGTATTTTTTTTTCAATGTGGTCTAATTAGCTACTAAAAACAAAGTAAATGTAAGGTTTTGAAGATTACCTAGAGATGAAGGTTGGTTACACACTGTTGATCAATCTTTGTGGGAACTCTTCTTTGGCTAGGGAGGAATACCCTAAAAATCACACTAACAAAAAAAATGGATTAATAGGAAGATGAGTGGGCTACCTATTTACAAACCAATCCCAAGAAGTGCAATGCTTACTCAAATATATGTCAGCCCACTATTTTTAATTAAGAAGGATAATACAGATAAAGATTACAAGATATAAATGATGTACAAGATAATTTGATAAAGATAAATGATTATGGATTTTTCAAGATAATATATAAGATATACAAGATAATAGATGCATGTATAAATAACACCAAAATATAACTTAATAAAGATTAGATAAATGCAAATTATTTATGATTAAAAGATAAGATAAATGGATTATTTAAGGAGAAGATGTATAAATGCTTTGCTAAGTTTTAGCAATGGATATCAATAGATTAGGAGAGATATTTAGAAAATAGAATGCAAATTATGCAAGATTTAAGGACTGAGAATGTTATGGAAATAGATTACAAGAATGTTTTGAAAATTTAGTAGGGATTAATGATGATCTTATAGGATCAATGCTGATTCAGATGGATCGATATCGATTCAGATGGATCAACATTGATTATGTGTAAAATGTTAAACTTTAAAAATAAACTATAATAATGACTTGTATTATTAATAAAATAATTCAAATTGAATGTAAAATAGTGATAGATAGATGTAGAAGATTGTAGATTTGAAATATGAATGAATTGAAGTGCAATACTTACCTTGAAAATAATCTCAGCATGAGGTTGATATTGTGCATTATTTTTTTTGTATTTGGGCAGAAATTCACTAGCAAGGGGTCTAACAATCACCTATGAGTATCCTAGAGAAATTTTGTCAATGTTTTATGGTCCAAAATTGTATTCATTATCCTCTTGAGCCATGGAGGTCTGATGTGTATATATGGATCAACTTCAATTCAGGATAATCGACATCGATCATAGAGGATCAACATCAATCATGAAGGATCGATGTTGATTAGCCTAATTTGGTCAAAAGTTGGCTAGGGATATTTTAAATTGCATGCCAAAGTAAGTGAATGTAATACTAAGTTGTTTCATGGGTTTTTGACGAGGGTAAGTTGTTGAAAGGTTAGACAGATTTTCTTTTTATTTATTTTTAGGTTTTTTTATTGTTTAAAATATTTTGGGTGGTTAGGGATGGTAAATAGTAATGAATAGGATTACGTACCATGGGTAAATAGGGGGTATATATATAAAATAAAGTAATTAATAGGATCTTTTAAGTTATATTTTATGTATATACTTTCAGGGTGTTTGAGAGTGGTTTCAAACCTCTAGGAGTTAAGATGCAAAATATAGATTTTTAGAGGTTTCCACCACATTTCAGACTTAGCCTATTTCTAGCATCTACATTTAATTATTAAAGTGATAGCCTAAAAGATGGCATAATAGGGCAAGGGTGATAAATTCTAGCATCTACAAGAATATAGAGTGTCATAGTTTATAGAAGGTCAAGAAAATATTTTGAAGGAACAATACAAAGTGAAGATGATGATTGGCAACTACAGGAATAAGGTTTTATGTGATGTGTTAGAGATTGATGCATATCATGTTTTGTTTGGGAGGCCATGTGATGTAGGAACATCACTACCTAAAGGGAAAATTTTTCTTTTTATAAGTCTTAGAGGTCTTAGTAATCAATAATTGATTATCTTGAAGCTCTAAAAGTTAGTTTTAAGCCTTTGACAAGTTTCCCGCCAAAAGGCTAATTCAAATTTTCAAATTCTATACTTATAAATATATGGATTTAAATGTGTAAATAGGAAACTTGGTGAAGTTTTATAGATCATGATGAGTTGTCTAAGGTATTAGAGATTGTATAAGATTCTAGTAGAAGTTTGAGTTATCCATAGAGTCTAATGAGGCAAAATGTAATTAAAGAATTTACAAGAAAAGTCATTTGCCAAGTTGAGAGTAAGATGGTTAAGGTGGTTTCAAGGTAAAGATAGCAATTACAAGCATATTACTCAACTGTATATACATATAAAATTTAATGGAGGATAAACTAAGACCCTAAAAAAATATAAAAAAGGACAAACAACTCATGATTGGGTAGAGAGTTGATAATCTGCCTATAGGTGACAGTCAGTCTAGGGGTCTATATGTAAATAAAAGTGTGATTTTCTTGATAAATAAAATGAAGATATTTGTTTAAATCATTATATTTTTATTGATATTATATTAGTGAGAATACAATGTAAATTAAAGTGGTTTTGTACTCATTTTGAGGTTCTTGTTGCTTAAATCATTCTCAAACCCATGTTTCCATACATAGTCACACATACAGTGTTTTGTTTCACATAGAAATATTTACATGAGTCAAAGTTGGTGATTGGAGAGGTTAAATAATGTTTTTTAGGTCCTATTAGGAGTGTTAGTTTGATCCAAAAGCTTATACCATGATCAAATTTAATCTCTTGGCCTCTACATACATAATCAAACCTTAATACAAGAGTTTTAAAACAAAAAGGTCTATAAGTTGAGATTTAACTAGACAAATCCATAAAAAATTTGAGGGAAGTTTATATATAGGTTTTATAAGGTAATTAAATTTATTTCAATTCAAAAATCCTTTTTTAACTCTTATTTTAGATGACTGTATTCTATCAACCTGTAGGTGTAACGATGAAGAACTAGTAAAGAGGAGTAATGATTGCTTTCATCTTGGTTTTGAGTCAGAATTTCACAAGGGAGTTTTGTTATCATTACACAAAAATTATAAGAAACTATAGTAATGTGTTTTTAGTCATTTTATAACTAGACTAAGTTAATTGCCTTCAAGAAAGGAAATTAGGCCTATTTAGAGCGAGAGGTCAATTTTGTTGTTGAGTCCAATTCCATGAGAAACCAATAAATGAAATTGGTTTCTCATCACTATGAATAGTCTATGAGAATTTTTAGAGATTATTGAATAATCATATGAATAAATTTGATAAGAGTAATACCTTTTCCAAGGCCAAACAAACCTTTAGTAAATATTATAGCTTTCTAAGTATAAGTCTATTTTTTTATTGATCTAAACAATATCTTGATCTTATGTAGATATATATAAGGATAATTTGAAACTATTTTAAGTCATTTAAATTTTATTTGAGTCCAAACCCCTTTGAACATTTTAACTTATGGATTGTATATTTCAATTTTCTTTGAGTGAACTTCTATGCCAGAACCCGACAAAGAGTTTGGAATTATTTTATCCTAGTAAGTAACATGAGAGAGAGAATGATTTGAAGATATTTAGAAGCTTGGATTGGATTATGATAATTAAGAGGTGAAATTAGGTATAATAGGTCTACTTACAAATTGAGTTTTATAGTTAAGTTATGATGTTGGATTTTCTCATGATCCAAGAGTTCTGAATGAAGAATAGAGTGAAGACTCCCATAGAATTGTGTTCATAAAGTGTTAATGTGTAATTGAGTGCTTGATAGATTTAATAAAGGGTATTTTTTAAGAATAAATCATTATTTTAAAAGAGTGAATACTCTAATTAGAATCAATGAGATGTGAACTTGATTGCTTAAGGGTTGAATAGGAAAATTAGAGGAAGATCATAGTTTCATGAGTGAGTATTCTATTTTAAGTCTTTGAAAGTGTATTTTACCTAAATATAGAGGGTCAAGGGTCCTATTTTGAAACAAATCAAGAAATAATCTAGGTTATAGTTTCCATTTTTCAAGTTGCTCAAATAAGTATTGGTGTAGACTACAAAAGGAGAGAGAGAGAGAAAGTGGACCACTTATTGTGACATCACCATGGCAGTATGACCATGAGATACTATATGATAGGAATGAAAATATAGAACAAGTGAGGGAGGATGGATGAGTCCATATCCTAAATCTACTTATTATAGAGAATAAAGAAGATGCATACCAAAATCATTTGGTTGTGTGTAGTATAAAAGAGCATTTGTGAGAGATAGAGTGTGTAAAGATGCAAAATAAAGTCACACAAAAGAAGGTGAATATGAGCACAAATCATAAATTCAATATTATTTCAGTGGGTGGTATCACAATAGAGGAGGGGAAGAGTAAATTTCATATCACAAAAATAGGTGGTTGACTCATGAAGAGGAAGTTGGTGTAACAGTGAAGTGAAAGGATTTTGGAGGAGGCCATTTTTTTACTCAATTCATCGATCAAGTGAACTAGAAGGTGAGATTCATCTCACATGGCACAAATACATGCCTAGACCTTTAGACATGGTCAAAAGAGTGGGTTTCCCACTCAGCCTAAGTATGTGAATACCATGCTCACATTTTCTTACCCAAGATGTATGATGTATGAGAATTAGGGTCCACATGTAATCTTGCATCAACCAAAAATGTGTTGTTAGTTTCAATGAAGTAAAATAACATCTTTAGTTATTTGGTGGTTTGAGGTATGGTCACAAGAATCAAGTTTTTTTTTAGTCACCATTTGTTCTATTTTCTTTCCACTTTTTCTCTGGTTATCTATGCTTCAGGGGTTCCTTGCATACGATGGTTTATTATTAAAAATTCTCTAAGGTACTTTGCAGTGAGTCTTTATTTTGGGTTAGCTTTAGTCAATTGCATAATTTCAATGAACTTAATTCTGGGCTTTGATTTTGTATATCTTTCTTTTGCACTAGCTTAATGTTAGTCCTTAGGACACCTTACATTGATAAGTGGTAATACATTTGGGATGGGGCTTATGATGACATAAGGGGTTCATGATGTGTTATGGTGTATTGATTAGGTGATGTGTTATCTTGGAATGTATTACCATGGGGACTTGTGTGCATTTAAATCATTTTAGTGCATCTTGATGTGTTTTGAGTAAATAATATTTATGGCCTTAGTGGGTTTTTTAAATAAATTAATGTAAATTGTTGGATTGTGTGTCTATATAAATACATCCCCAACACTTGAGAAAATCATTTGATTCTAGATTGGAGAAAAGAGTCCAAGTACAATTTCAATGAATATTGCAAGTGGTTCTGAGCATAGCTCTAAGAAGGACTAGTGGAATTGAGTTGTTTGGAACCATAATGTAGTGTTGAGATGATGCTTGTAAGCCTATGTGATATGTTTATGATTAAAAATTTTAATTATAACATTGTATGTTGGTGATTGGTTTGATGTTATGTGATCTCTATTTGAAGTAATAATTTTTTGTTATTATTGTGTGAATTTTTTCTTTACATTTATGGGCTGCAAGGTAAAAGTCAACTCTTAATTGAGACATCTAACTATGGCTACATCATATTAGGATTCTTGGTGTACCCCATAATATCTTACATTCCTATAAACTATCTAAAAAATTTCACATTGTAAAAATAATAATTAAAACAAACACTCATAGGAAGATGAAGTGATCTCAGATGAACAACCACCAATGAACAAGTTGAAGCACAAGGCAAAGGTATTTCTACCCCAAGACCATTCCTTTTGGGTTTGAACATAAGATTTGATCATTACAAGGAGAGTATAGTTATGAGTAAAACTATCCACTATATAAAGTTAATTGGTGTTCTTATGGTAATCACATTCATTTATTCCAGACATAATTAATAGTATTCATCTATTCGTAGTAAGCAACTCTCACAACATATAACTTAGTCTCAAGAGATTATCATAGCATGGTAAAAATTAGACATCATGCCAAAAGTCTTGAAATACTAGTTATACCAGATCAATATACATAAGAAGCATGGGGAATCTTTGTAGCTTAAACTATGAAAAACATTTGAAAGAGGGATACTTATATTGTAGAGAGATCCCATCTCCTATAAGGTAACTCCAATGAAACAAATTGGCCCAAAAATCATCTTGGATAATTAAAAGTGAGGATAGGTAAATAAACACCATACAAAATCCTCCTGTGATTGAAATGAGATAAAAAAATTCAATAATATAAGTACACTAGTTGGATAGGATGAGCCCAAGCATTAAGGTAATAAAATATAATTGTATCTACATGATAGTACATAGGTATCCATAATTAATTATGTTATTGTTTTAAATATTTAATTCATAATTGGATTTAAACTATGTACATGTTGACGTAGTGGATTGCACCCTGGGCACGAGGCTGAGCTCTTGCCTTCCACACGCAACAATGGAAACTCCCCTCTTGCCTATGGGAAAGGGAAAAACTGGGGGGAGAGTCTCTAGATAAGGGCTAGCTCCCTTTGATTCATCTGAGTTATTCCAATAAATTACTAATGCGTATATATATATATATATATATATATATATATATATATATATATATATATATATATATATATATATATATATATATATATATATATATATATATATATATATATATATATATATATATATATATATAAAGTGGGGTGAAAAGGGAGAAAAATGCTGAAAATAATAGAACCTAACCTAATAGGGTGATGCACCAAACAATTTTGATCTACTCACACCTACACTCTAACCATGATAAACACATACATACACTTTAACTGGTAAAAGGGCCAGTCTACAGGGGATTGATAGGGAGGCTTTAATGGGAAAACACTGTAAAGGGACTTATCATAAGTGTTATTGAAAGAGCACATTGTTTGATAGTCTTCTTCTACTTATGTGATCTGAGCACATCTCTTCTTGTCACATGTAGGAAATGCACTTTGCATACACTAGGTGTGTTGGTATCAACCCTATGAAAGCATTAAAGAACAATGACTGAACACAAGACTAACACTTAGACACACTCAGAGATATATGCAACTAGAATAGAGGTAAAATTGTGTCTCTTATTGATTCTAGGTGAAAAATAATAGGGCTTCACCTTATAATGTGAGAGATATCTCTTCTTGAATGAGAAGTTTACAATTTATAGAGGAATAAGGAGGCCTTTTAGTGCCCCTATTACAAGCGACCCATGTGCACTCTGAGCATTGGGAAGAGGAAAACTGCTCAAAAGTAATGTTGTGTCAGCTTCTACTTTGAGGTGAAATTATGGGCCATGCCATTTGTCTACAAAATACTGCTCCTTTAAGGCATTTCATAACTTGCCTACTCATTAATGCAAAATGGGGAAAAAATGGGTTACGCCATTCACCATCTATTCGCACCTCTTGGTAATCAATTGGTGGACACTATTTCAACTGCAAAAATAATTTTCCTCTTCTTTGCCACCTGGGCTACCTTCTCAGTTTCTGCTCCTTTGTCTCTTAGGTTACTTCTGCTATTTATTTGGCTCTTTGGGTTGAGAACGCATATAATTTTGACATGTGTCACAGTCCACTTAATTTAGAGGATTTGGAAGCATTTTGGGAGTTTTATGAAAGGCGACACATGGTAGCTTCCGTACAGCCTTTAGCTACCTTAGAAAACATTTGAGACTCATTTGATACTCATGGACGATGACACTTGTCATGCTCCACATAGTCTTTAACACCTCACCTGGGCCCACCACAGTCTTCTAAATAACGAAGCCAAAGGAGAACACTGTGGATGTTGACACTTGGTAGCTTCTATTGCACTTTGAGAGAGGCTTATCTTTGAAGCTTAAAATAAACTTGAAGCCTCAGATGCAAACACTTGTTGCACTCTGTTGAGAGACGGGTGAGGACATATGGTGGCATTTTCCTACCTTTAAGGGTCCCTTGAGAGTCATGTAGAATTTGATATGTGGCGGATTCCACTTACTCTTTTCCTTGATGATTTCTCTATAGCAAATTTTGATGTTTGTGTGCCTGTCGTTATTTGATCAATTCCTTCAGCCTTTTCTTTGGGTACTCTTCGCAAGCGTTCTCTACCTTCCACAAGGGCACTCATATTTTGGCTTTAGGACACTCCCTTGAACCAAGCTATTGAATCGACTGATTGAACCAAGAATGGTTCAATGGTTTAGCAGTTCAACGGTTCAACATTGCACGCCTTTCATTTGCTAAACTGAGCCTTCGAACCTACCATTTGAACCAAATGTGTTGAACTAAAGCTGTTGAATTCAACTATTAAACTAAGTTGACTAAACCAAGTGATGAACCAAGGCTGATGAACTTGAGCTTTGAACCAAAGTGTTGAACTCTTCAATTGAACCAAAGCGTTAAACCAAGGTATTAAACTGGTTCAACAGTTTAACGGTCCAAAGATGCTAACTTTGGAAAGGTCATGTCATTGAACCATTTTTAGCTCTTTTCCTTAAAAATTTCTTTTGTCAAGATTTTGAAGAAGCTTTGTGAAACCTTACACTCTTTAAATTGGTTCTTCACCTGCAGAGTCCGTAGAAATGCCTATAGAGTCTATAGAAATTCCTGTAGAGTTCATAGAAATGCCTATAGAGTCTATCAAAATGCCTATAGAGTCCATAGAAATGCCTATAGAGTTCGTAGAAATGCCTAGACTTGTGCAAAATCAAAAAATGAACTAGCTCAAAATAGCAGGGAAAGAAGGGGAGACCAATTTTGGCCTGTTGGACCAAAAATGGTCAACAAATTGGTGACTCCTAGGGGAAGCATGCCTGTTATGCTTAAAGACCAGTTGCCTTAAAATCCATTGGGCACGGAGTTGAGATGTAGCTTGAAAAGATTAGCAACAGCCCCAATAGATCCAAGAATCAATCATGAAGCCTTTTACCCCACACACACAAAGGAAAACACACACAAGGCTAAAAACACTACTTGTGCAAACTGCACTTAGGGAAAGCAGGAAAGAAGACTGAAAGCAAACTACTATATATAGCTAACTAGGTAAATTTGCCTCCCTCCTGGATTGAAGGGAAAATTTCTTAAGTCCCCTTCCTAGCTAGGAAACTTATGGTGCCAGACAAGTGGCTGAATGAAAAAGAGCTTCAGTGACCTGCTCCTCTTGCCTGTCACCTTACTTGGCTTGTGTCTGAGTGGATCAAAATAAAACATAATTCTGACATATATATGCTCTTCTTGTCCTTGGAATCTTGTTGAATGCTAGTCCTTCATGCTAATGTGTCTCAAGAAATCAATGGTTGTTGGCTCATCACCATAGGCTTCTTGGTATGCATATCTCCCTGGACACGCATCATGGACTGACTTGTCCCCTCCTACTTTGTTGAAGACCCTGTCAGACTCATCCTTTGCCTCCTCTTGGCCTTCTTGAATAAGGGTGATTGTTGTGATGTCTAAAATGGAATCACAAATTGATTTCTCATCCCATAGAACATCACCTTCTTGTTCAAGGCTTTCTTCTTCAAGGCTTTCCTCAAGATAGGCACACTTCTCCCTCTTTTGCTCAAAGACTAGAGTCTCTATTTGTTCAAAGACATCCTTCTGGTCTTCCTCCTTCTCAGGCCCCATGGCATAGTCATCTTCCTCATCGAAGCAACAAGGAAGTTCATCAAACAAAGGGGGAGAGAGCTCACCATGATTACATTCCTCTTCATATTGCTAGAACATCTGCATATATGCATGACTTGCATCTTCTCCATTGCTGATGATGTCTTCAATGGGGGCCTCAATGATGATTTCCTCTTTGTTGTCGCTCATGATAGCCTCTTGGGAATCTACAAATTGGATCTTCTCTTCCTCACTTGCCTCCTATAGAACAAGTTCCTCCTTGAGAAGGGATGAAATGGAAAGCTGATGATTAAACCTGTGTGGAAGAGGAGGTAGTCCTTGAGCTAGAATCGAATGATTCTCCTCTTTCCCTTTGTTCAGCACTTCATCTATATCAGGTGTGGCCTGATAACTCTCTTTGATGTGTGTAGATGGGGTGTGTTCAGACAGGTCCATCATACGTTGGCTAAGGAATCTTATTTGGAACTCCAACTCTACAATTCTCCTAGCTAGGTTTTCTTGAAGGAACCTTTCTTGGAGGTCACCAGCATCATCCTCTTCAAGGCTTTGAGCTGGTTCTTGACATTCCCTCTTCCAACTGGGAATCTTGACATCATGTTGAAATACCTAGGGAGGTTGAGGAATGTTAGGAAGAAACTGTTGATGCACAGGAAGAGTCTCTTGAAGAGGGATGGTGTTCCCTTGATGTTAGAAAGCTAGGCAGATGGGATTAAGAGTAGGATTAGACTGAGCAAGTGCTAATTGGTAGAAAGGATTTGGTGCATAAGAGGGGGCTTTATTCAGAATAGGAGGGGGTGCACAAGGCTAATTGCCTTGAATGAATGAACTCCTCCATTTTTTTACCTCCTCCATTAATTGTAAGGTCTGAGCTTGCCTGAACAAACACTCCTCTTTATACATCAGCTCCTGCTAATATCTATACTGCTCATCCGAACTATCTATCTCCATCATCTATCTCTCAAATTCCATCCTTATTTCCCTTACCATTGGAGGGAAACTAGGAGGGCTATTTGAGGTGATGCCATAAATATTATGAGCTTGATCAAAGTTATTTAAAGGAACATAATATCCATGATTTGGTTCAATGGATTTATACATACCAAAATGTGATTTCTAATGGCACCAGGTCTGCTTAACCAGATGATTCAACTTGGAGTCACCATTGGTGTTGATAAAAAGCCTCCAAAGGCTAATTGGTTGAAGAACACACCAAAAATTCTTCAACTCTTTAGACATAACTTGTCCTAGTTGGTCCCACTGAGCGTGCCAAAAACTATTGATGCAGTGGATTGCACCCTGGGTAGGAGGCTGAGCTCCTGCCTTCCACACACAATAATGGAAACTCCCCTCTTGCCTGTGGGAAAGGGAAAAACTGGGGGGAGAGTATCTAGATAAGGGATAGCTACCTTTGATGCATCTGAGTTATTCCAGTAAGTTCTCCCTTTTCACCCCCTCTCTCTCTCTCTCTCTCTATATATATATATATATATATATATATATATATATATATATATATATATATATATATATATATATATAGAGAGAGAGAGAGAGAGGGGGTGAAAAGGGAGAAAAATGCTAAAAATAATAGAACCTAACCTAATAGGGTGATGCACCAAACAAGTTTGATCTAATAGCACCTACACTCTAACCATGAGAAACACATACATACACTTTAACTGGTAAAAGGACCAGTCTGTAGGGGATTGACAGGGAAGCTTTAATGGGAAAACATAGTAAAGGGACTTATCATAGGCACTGTCAAAAGAGCACACTATTTGACATTCTTCTTCTACTTATGTGATCCAAGCATAGCTCTTCTTGTCACCTATAGGAAAGGCACTTTTCATACACCAGGTGTGTTGGTATCGACCCTGTGAAATTATTAAGGAATAATGACTAAACACAAGACTAATACTCAGACACACTCAGAGATATATGTAACTAGAATAAAGGTAAAATTGTGTCTCTTATTGATTCTAGGTGAAAAATAGCAGGGATTCACCTTACAATGTGAGATATGTCTCTTCTTGAATGAGAAGTTTACAATTTATAGAGGAAGAAGGAGGAATTTTGGCACCCCTATTATAATCGACCCATGTGCGCTCTAAGCATTGGGAAGAGGAAAACCACTCAAAAGTAATGTTGTGTCAGCTTCTACTTTGAGGTGAAATTATGGGCCACACCATTTGTCTACAAAAGACTACTCCTTTAAGGCATTTCATGGCTTGCCTACTCATTAATGCAAAATGGGGAAAAAATGGGTCACACTGTTCACCATCTATTCGTGCCTCTTGGTAATCAATTGGCAGACACTATTTCAACTACAAAAATAACTCGCCTCTTCTTTGCCACCTAGGATACCTTCTCAGTTTTTGCTCCTTCATCTCTTGGGTTACTTCTGCTAGTTCTTTGGCTCTTTGGGCTAAGAGCGTATCTACTTTTGACATGTGTCACAGTCTACTTAATTTAGAGGCTTTGGAAGCATTTTGGGATTTCTGTAGAAGGTGACATGTGGCAGCTTCCACAGAGCCTTTAGCTGCCTTAGAAAATGTTTGAGACTCATTTGATACTCACGAATGATGATAGTTGTCATGCTCCACATAGTCTTTAGCACCTCACCCAGGCCCACCATAGTCTTCTAAATAATGAAGCCAAAGGAGAACACTATAGATGTTGACACTTGGTAGCTTCTGCTATACTTTGAGAGAGGCTTATCTTTGAAGCTTAAAAGAAACTTGAAGCCTCAGATGCAGACACTTGTCACACTCCACTGAGAGATGGGTGAGGACACATGGCGGCATCTACCTACCTTTAAGGGTCCCTTGAGAGTCATGCAAAAGTTGACACATGGTGGCTTTTGCTTACTCTTTTCCTTGATGATTTCTCTGATGCAAAGTTTGACGTTTGCTTGCCTATCGTTATTTGATTGATTCCTTTGGCCTTTTCTTTGGGTCCTCTTCGTAAGAGTTCTCTTCCCTCCACAAGGGCACTCATCTTTTGGCTTTAGGATGCTCCCTTGAACCAAGCCATTGAATCAACTAATTGAACCAAGAATGGTTCAATGGTTTAACAATTTAATAGTTCAACACTACGCACCTTTCATTTGCTGAACTGAGCCTTTGAACCTGTCACTTGAACCAAATGTGTTTAACTAAAGCTGTTGAACTCGGCTATTGAACCAAGCTGACTGAACTATTTGATTGAACCAAGCGATGAACCAAGGCTGATGAACTTGAGCTTTGAACTAAAGCATTGAACTCTTCAATTGAACCAAAGCGTTGAACCAAGGCATTGAACTAGTTCAACGTTCAAAGATGATAACTTTGGAAAGGTCATGTCATTGAACCATTTTTAGCTCTTTTCCTTGTGAATTTATTTTGATAGGAGTTTGAAGAATATTTGTGAAACCTTGCAGTCTTTAAATTAGTTCTTTACCTGTAGAGTCCATAGAAATGCCCATAGAAACACTTGCAGAGTTCATAGAAACACCTGTAGAGTTCGTAGAAATGCCTGCAGAGTTTGTAGAAATGCTTGTAGAGTCTGTAGAAATTCCTGGACTTGTGTAAAATCAAAAAATGAACTGGATCAAAACATCAGGGAAAGAAGGGGAGACTAATTTTGGCCTGTTGGACCAAAAATGGTCAACAGTACAACTAAGTAAAATGAATGCATAATAAATATTTAAGATAATATAGTCATTAATAACATTCAGATCTATCTAGTGCCTAAAATAGTAACTGAAAGTACCAAGAAATGATTGGACAAGTAATAGTAATGAATGAAAATAAAAAAAGAGAAAGAAAAATAAAATGAACACACTTGATGACTACAATTACATGTGAGATTAGCAAAATGAAAATCCTAAAATCTAACTACAATCTGGAAAAGGGCCAAAATCGATAGACCACTGATTCTGACGTAGTAGAGAATAGGTTGTTGATTTTGATCTCTACTGATTTTCAAGTTTTGTAATTTTTAGGGTCACTTTAACAAAGCTAGATGTAAAATATCTTGGGTTCCTTTTGTATAATTGAGGGGAAAATTTATATGATTTCCTTTTCTTTTGACTTTGACCTAATTCTCCACAACTTTTTGAGGAGTTGTAGCTACATATTTTGCATTTATATAATTAGGGCTCAATGTAGTTATAATGATTGTGAGTGAATCATAAACCAATATTAGAGAGAGGAGAAGAGGAGGAATAAGAAAAAATTATCATGTCCCCCTTTTCAATATGATTTATGAAAACTCTTAGATTGACTTTTTCCCAAAAGCTAAGGGACTAAGTGAGAGAAAAGGGGAACATGGGGTCTTACTTGCTTCTTTTCCAAAATGTACTTTATGTTTCTAATTTTCACTTCAGAAGGGGACTTTTGAGGGTCATGGACACTTAAGTGATCATGTGGAAGCTTATAAGAAAAGGTCCTTTTAACATTTGAATTACTTTCCCTCCCTTTTGGATGCCACCTTATTGAGAAGACTATAAAGGTCAAAGGGGAGATCTTGTGGAAAGGTCCATTCTATTTTTGATATTTGATTTCTTTGAAGTCTAATTGTGAAAAAGCTTGGATTGCTACTTGAGGATTGAATCCCTTCAAGTTAGTTGAAACAAGGATGAAAACCCTTGATTTTAGACTTGGACAACTTTGTAAGGAGGTTGTATTGTGCATCATTGGTGGAAGAAGGGTGTTTTCAACACCATATTAGCATTTGCAGGTGGGTGAAAAACATTGGAGGTTGGTCAAGTTGGATTAAGGGTTGTTTTAGGGTAGCAAACCTGAATAAAAGTGTTATGTTTCTCCTACAAGGGTAGTTAACCCTCTCTTAGGGTTGGTAATTGGGTTTGGAGGCTCTTTAGGCCTTTTCAAGGGTGTGGATCAACCACATAAATATTCTAAAATTTTCCAGCAATAAACATGGTAAAAATCTAGGTTTTTTATTTAATTCTTTAGCTATAATTTTGGGATAATTTTTATTAGATTTGAAACAATTGAATAATATTTTTTTTACCATTTTGGGGCACCTACAATAATAAATAAATTATTTTCAATTTATTAGGGTTTTAATAAATTCTAAAAGTTGATTATTTCACTAGGGTTTGTTGAATAATTCTTTATTTAGCTTTCAACCCTAAAAAGGGATATTTCAAAAATTGAGGTTGAAAATGAACTAGAGGAAGTGTCAAAGGATTCACAACTGACCATGTCTTTCCATGTAATATCAAGGATCATCACCCCAAATAGAGTGATAGTGTTAGTTGATTCAAGATATACACATAATTTCATCAATAAGAAGCTAGGAATGTGTTTGAATTGCTTTGGATTTGAAAATCCAAAGTTTCAAGTTATGATTGCTATTGGTGGTTTAGTTATTTATTCAATAAAATGCCACAATATAAAATTATCAATGAGGGACTACGTTTTGAGTAGTTATATGTTTTTCAATCTCATGGGGAGCATAGATATTTTTGGGAGACCAATGGCTCACCACTTTGGACATAATAGATATGATTTTGTATGAGCTCTTATGTGCTTTTGTTTATAGGGCAAAATATTTAAATTGTGACGATTGCAAGTGAAGGATCCATAGATGACAAGTTGTCATCAAATGCATAAGTTGCTTAAAGAATTTTTAGTGGTAAAATTATATTCACTAGAATCTCATCAATCTACACCACCAAATCTTCATTCTATCATTAAAAAACACTTATGTCATATTTGGAGATATGATGGAAATAATTTTGCCAAAAAGAGATCATGATGATGCCATCCAACTAACATTGAAGAGCCAAATTCCCAACATTAGACCTTATAGGTAATTATATTTAAAAATAATTGAGATTGAGCAAAAGGTATAGGAGATGTTGGAAGTAGGTATTATTCATCACAATCAAAGCACATATTATTCTCCAATGGTGATGGTGTGTAAGAAGGATGAAATTTGGTGCATATTCTTGGACTACAAAGAGCTAAATAAGTTCACCATCATAGGTAAGTTTACTATTATTTTAATTGATGACTTTCTAGATGATTTAAATGGAGTTGTTTTTTAACCAAACTAGATCTCAGTTTTGGATATCATCAAATCAGAATCTGGGAGGAGGATATTCCCAAAACAACATTCATAACACATAAATGCCACATTATGAATTTCTTTTTATGACCTTTGGTATAAAAAATGCCCCTTTTATATTTCAAAATTTGATCATTGATGAATTTTATAACCAAACTATTATTAAAAGAATTTGTCTTGGTATTATTTAATGATATATTGTTATATTTCAAAACTTAGGAAGACCATTTACAACATGTGGATCATGTTTTACAGACTCTCAAGCAACATCGACATTATTTGGAACCTTCTAAGTGTACTTTTAGAGTCAAGGAGGTGGAGTACTTGGGTAAAATTATCTCTCATGAAGGATTATAAGGGGATCCTAACAAATTCAAGGTCATGATGGAATGGAAAGTGCTTAAAACTCTGAGGATTCTTAGAAATTATAGGATGCTAGCATAATTTTATCAAGAATTATGGCAACATGGTAGGACCACTAATAACTTTATTGAAAAAGGATTCCTTCAATTTGAGTGAGGAAATAACCATAGCATTTTGAGAAGATTAAGGAGGTTTGTGCACCACTCCAGTTCTAGCCACTCCAGATTTTACCAATTTTTTTGTTATGGAGTATGATGCTTTAAGGCATGATATGGGTACACATCTATTGCAGTAAGATATACCCATTGATTTTGACTCTAACCAACTCAAAGATAAGAATTTACTCAAGCCCATTTATGAGAAATAAATGTTGGATATTGTTCATGCACTTAAACAAAGGTAACCACATCTGATGGGAAGACACTTCAAAGTGAAGTTTTTGTGACAATTTGAAATATTTTTTAGAACAAAGGCTATCATCATGGAAACATAAATGGGTTACTAATATGTTAGGGTATAGCTTCAAGATCATCAATAATAAAGGAAAATAGAATGTAGTGGTAGACTCACTCTCTAGATGGGATGAAAATATAAAGGTCTTGTTGTGTGCCATGTTGATACCCTTGGTAAAATGGGTAAATGGGAAAAAATCACAGTGGCAACATGACTCAGATATGTTGCATCTCATTCAACAACTTTAAAAACATGCGAGCACTTTAGATAAATTTATGTGGAAGGTTGACTCCCTTTGGTATAAGGATAGGCTACTCCTTTGTAAAAAATTGAGCCTCAAACATAAGGTTTGTGAAGAGATGCATGCTTCTCTAGTTGATAAACACTTAGGATTTGTGAAGAGTTATCATAAGATTGAGCATGATTTATATTGGGAAGCACTGAAAGGTGATGTGTATAATTTTTTGGCAAAATGTTTGGTGTGTCAGTAATGCAAGGATGAGACAATAAAAGTCAATGGATTATACAACCTTTGCCTATTCCTAGCCAACAATGGGAGGAGGTTTCCATGGATTTCATCATTGGTTGTCAAAATCAAAAGGGAAAAATGTCATTATGGTGGTGATAAATAGACTCACAAAATATTCCCATTTTTTCTCCTTATAACATCTTTTTGTAGCAAGCATGATGACAACAACCTTCATTTGTTTTGGTAGTCAATTGGCTCATGAGTCACAACTCTTCATATCACCCCTAATATGATGGGAAAATTGAGATTGTCAACAAATGCTTGGAGGGATATATATGTTATTTTAATTTTGATAAGCAGTCCCAATGGGTTGATTAGTTTGCACTAACAGAATAGTGGTGTAACACTTCTTTCCATATTTCTTCCAAATTATCACCCTTTATGGCATTGTATGGATACCATCCTCCATCCATCACATCATATTTAAAAATGAAACCAATATTTTGTGCCATAAAATATCACATTCAACATCAAAAGGAGGTTCTTTCTAGTTTCAGAGAAGACCTGCCATGACACAAAATAAAATAAAATAGCAGGCTAACCTACAAAAGAGTGAAAGAAATTTTGAATTAGGAGATTGGGTTTTTTTAAGGTTAGATCCATACAAAAAATGTCTTTGAAGAAAAAAAATAAGGATAAAAATTTCACCTAATTATTATGGCCCTTATTAGATCTTGCACATGATTGGTAGTGTGGTATACAAATTAGAGTTGCCACAATTAACATATTGGCATCCAATGTTTCTTTTTTCTTGTTTGAAGTAAGTCATTGACCAAAATATTCTAGCCCAGATAGAGTTCCTAAAGCTTGATTAAGAGGGAAGAATCATCTTAGGATCCAAAGCAATTCTTTAAATGCACATAGAGGTTGTAGACTAGGGTGATCATAGAGTATATCAAGTGGAAGAACCTACCCAAAGAAGATATGACATGCGAAGATGAAGGTTTCATGCAGGAGAATTTATAGATAATTAATGTCGAGAAAAACACTTGTTTAAAGGGGGAATGCTATGCCCTTAGTCTATTGGGTGACTTGGGATATGTGTGGCTGACATATGACACTCATAACCAATGACTTAGTCATTTAATAATTTCTATATTTCATATTAGTAAGAACAATCAACTTACTTGGATTATAGAGTCCTTATAGCCTAATTTATAATTATGATATATGTAAAAGTTAGTGTTTTGAGTATTAGAACATCATATTATGAATTGTTTTGTTGTAATGTCCCCCAAAAGGATGATTAGCTAAAAATTAGGAATATTTAGAAACCCTATTTAAAATTTGAAAATTTATAATTTAATTGTAGTAAACCCTAACTACCAACAACCCCTTCAATTTCCTTAAAAAATAGTTTAAAATATGTCCAACCTTAGTCAATTAGCATCTACTCAAAACATAAAAGTATAGCCCTTCAAATCAGATTTTATTCTTCAAACCCTCAGAGTCCTTGGCTACAAAATTAATCTAAAAATTGTATATGTTTCCTATGCCAAAAATATTATCAAAACCTTAATAAAATTGTATAAAAATCATATATTTAATAGGCAGAATTTATGACAAAAATATGAAAGTATTTTGGAGCCTCAATCCCCTCTAAACAATTCACCCAAGATGAAAAATATATATAATAATTACTGAATATTTTTAGGGTAATATATCCTTTAAAATATACTTAAATACCTCACAAAATAAGTCACAACACTCCAAAAATATTGGAATAAAAATTAGAATATGTTTAGACCCAAAAATAGGTCTCAAAACCTTCTCAAAATGTTTAAACCAGCTCTCAAGTCAAATCACCCTAGCTAAAAATGATCAATTCCAGCACCTCAATCTATGTAACCCTCCAATTAGGGGTCTTCATCAATTCAAACAACTCTTAAGGTTTGAAAACCTAGTTGCCCCACTTTCAATACAATATTTTTGGTAATGTTTTGAATATTAAGTGTAAGTACAACCTCTAAGTGAAGTTTCCCTAGTTAAGAAATGAGGGTTGGCATCCCCACTCCTTTCTTGCTGGAAGGTTTTCATCTTCAAGGCAATGGCTCAAGCATTTCATGATTAATGGTCAAATTTTAATATCAATCATAGCATGCCCTCACCAAATGATTCCTCTTGACTTTTGTAGCCCTCCAAGTGTGGTACCCAAAAAAGGAAGGGAGGGTAACTTAAAATGTTTTTTAAAAGACCTTTCCTTATGATATTTTATTAAAAACACTTAAGCCTTCATGATTCTTAAATGTCCCCTCTTTAAGTGAAATAAAAACATAAATTATTTTTCAAAAAGGTACTTTTAAAAATATTCAAATAAAACATTCAACATTATCTTCCCTTTATACTTGTCCCTTAGCCCCTGGGAATAGGTTTAAGGCTACAAGTATTCCAAGATGTCCCTATCAAAAGAGGGACATGACAATCCTCCCTATCTAAAATTATTTTTCCTCAAGAAATAGAAGCCAAAGTGCCATCTCCAGTGTGGGTCTTTTGCCAAACTCAAACCTAGGCCCTTCCCAATGGAATGACCCCTCTTGGTGATACCTTCTACAGTTGTATCTAAAGTTCTCTTGTTACTTAAGTAAGCTAAAAATGAAATATCAGCAACACCTCATGTTATTACCTCTTAATTTTAATCCCACATGTCCAAAAAATGCCCATAAGATGTTGAAAGCAAGAAAATATTAAAATTTGGCATCACAAGGGTGGCTATAAAATGGTATTCCAGCTAGGTAGTCCTTAATTATTAGGGCCTTGATTTCCCTTGTATCAACACCTACATAATAAGCAAATGCATTAGTCCAAAAAAGAACCCTTTTCTTCCTTCCCACATGTGAAATTACTAGGAACAAGGGTGGGTATGCTCTTGGGAGCATGTAAAAGATGATAGCGTTGCCCTCATCCTTTTCACTATCTTTAGAACTCAGAAATTCCTTAATCTAAAGTGCTAGCAGTATCCTCAAACTTGCCATTTCATGCCCCTTTTGATCTAGAAACTTCCTTTTCATGGTGGTCATTTGATCCTTGGCCCTCATGCTATTGATCCTTCTATCCTTGGAGGGAAAGCCTTTATGAAGAGACATGTACTTGCTGATTAGAGGACTATATTTACATCTTACAACCCTATAGGTGCCCCAAACTATCAATTTATCTACTACCAGGTTGTATTAAAAAAAAAACTCTTCACACTTGGATCTCTATTGGACATCATCATATACTTACAAAGTGTGTTAGGAAAGGGAGTATGGCTAGAACTTGAATCCCTACTACCCCACATGAAAATTTTGATTTGATCCTTAGCCCTTGAGTGCATACTAACTTGGTAAGCATTCATCAACTCCTTATCCCATCATATGTGCCTTAACCAACCTTTCCCATTAAAAAAAAAAACACAACCTTGAACCACATTTGAAGCATAACTTGAGAGAAGATATCATGGGGATGCAATAAACCTTGCATTTGGGTCCTCATGTGTGCCTCATGCCTTCCCTTATTTTCCCACATGGCAACCCTATCAATCATGTAGAGGATGCATTTAAATCCTAGAAAGGGTCCAAACTTATGAGTGGGAAGGGGCTGTACCAAACTTGTACTAACCAATCTTTTGTCACGAAGGAAGTTACACAACATATAAGCATTTTCATAACTTAACATGGGTTGTAGCATGACCACAAATCAAAACCTTTATCCTTCATAAGCATCTTTAATTTCCTTATCAGTTCAAGATTTGTTAAAAAGAAAAAATCAGATTTTGCACATGTTTTTTTTAAATTTATTGGGAGCTGTACCATACCTTCTTTCTTTGATTTTTATGAGTATGTTCTTCTCAAAATTTTTAAGAATAACTCAAAAAAAATTGAGTGTGAATGTGTCTGACCTCATAAGTAAATTTTAGATCTTCTTTCCCTTTGATTTTTTGCTTTTTCAACGCATCAATAATACTGATTGTTCACAAAATAATTTGATTTTTTTGCATGTAAACTAATAATAAAAACTTCTGATTTTTCTAGATACAAGCAACTCCAAATTTTCAAGGAAAATGTTGGTTATTATGAGTGCACATAGTTCTAATTTATCACAATACTTTCTAATTTTTTTAAGTATAACCTCAGTCTCTTAGTGATGCTAGTTTCTGATCTACTTTTCTTTACCACCAATTACAAGTTATCATTTTTATTGACTTGCTTGGTATCTACATTTATAGAGTTCATTAAAAATTTTAAATAAATAATTATATGTTCCTTTTCATACTTTAGATGTTTCTAGAGTTTTTTATCTTCTTTTTCAAGGCAACATCTCCCCCTAAACTTTTCTTCACACCATGTGATTGAGAATCTCTTAAAAGTAGATTCAATCTAAAAATATCTCACCTTAATGACTAAAACTACTTGCATGGAAACAATCAATTTGGTTTGAATAAGTGACTCATGGAGGGTGTGTATTGGCCTTTCATAAAATTGTTAGAATTCACTACACTCCATGCATGATTCCTCATTAATTTTCTTTGGATGTATAGGATGAGGAATTTATCAACCATTTTGAAATTAAGGCCTCTAACATCCATCTTGGCATGTTGCCCATGATGACCATAATTTAATGATAAAAATGAATCTATAATACCTCCATACCTTAGCTTGTGATTATAATGCTTGTCTCCCTTTGCCAACACAACCTCTTCATCCGTATAGCTCATATTTCTTCTTTCAAGAGTATGTTTATTAGTTGAACCAAAACCAATTTGAAAGGTGAATACTATGGTCCCATCTAGCATACCTTATAACTTTACTAAAGGATAGTCATCTCCAAATACCAACACATATTCATGTTTTCTAAGGTGACCAAAACATAGTGATGACATTAGTGGAATCCATAAATCTTAATTATTTACATACCTTTGGCTGCCATCATAATGCTCATCTTTATTTGTTGAATTGAAATGAGTTGAGATGTATTCCACACCCCCAACCTTATGAATACCATGGTTTTAAAATAAGAATCTTATTTTTGTATGCCAACTTTCCAATGTCAACCTATGCATGCCTATATTCCTCCATACCCCAAACAATTCTATTTTTTTCCTTAATCCCATTATATCGACCATAAAGAATTTAAAATCAACATTGAGAACTTCTATAGAACTCAAAAAATTACCATGATCTCACACCTCTTGGTGCCAATAATTGTGAACTGTAATCAAGGAGTCCTCATGCCTTGTATCCTCAATATTTCCAATATTTTCTTTGATCACATGGCTCTTTGTAGGGCTATTCTGAAAATCAATCAATGGATATTCCAAGGTTGGTGCAAGTTATTCAAACTTTAAACCTTGGTATACAACAAGTGATGCCCCTTTTTCTTCAATTTCATCCTTCTTTGGATCAACCTCCTTGTTTTCATCTTTTGTGACTTCACTGTCAGGCATACAATCATTAGAAGATAAATAGGCATCTTCTACATATAAAAGATATTTACCTTGATCTTTTGATGGCTCATGAAGTTGTTGGACAATTTCTTCTTGTTTCACCTTGGGAAGTTTTTATTTTTCTATTACTCCCTTTTTATAGGCCACCATTTGCAACCCCATTGGTTGCTCCATAACTTTTTGGAGACCTTTACTAAGCTGCCCTTGAATTTCTAGTTCTTATGGGTCAAAATATTTAATAATTAGATGCCCCAAATTTTCTAATTTTTTAAGCTCATCTTTCACATGTAGTTCAACCTTATCTTCTTATAAAAGAGACCTTTGAGGTCTAGGGATTAACCCCATGGACTTTGTCACATCCTTGGGACTTAGTGCCTTTAGTTCCTTCTAATAATTCTCTATGGCTTGCAATAATTTATCCATGGCTTCATTTATTGTCTTCTTCTTCATCCCAACCTTTTGAATGAAATCTTTGTATTCCTATTTTGGTAAAAACCTAAATTACCAATCCATTAAAATCACTCTCACCCCACAATTTCCTACTAATTTGGCTTTAATACCACTATAATGCTCCCAAAAGGGATGATTAACTAAAAATTAGGAATATTTAGAAACCCTAATTTAAATTAGAAAATTTATAAATTAATTGCAACAAACCCTAGCTACCAATAACCCCTTAAATATACTTTAAAAATAGCTTTAAAATATTTTGAACCCCAATCAATTAGTGGCTGCTCAAAACATAGATGTATAGCCTGTCAAATCAGATTTTATTCTTCAAACCCTAGGCGTGTTTGGATGCAAAATTAATCTAAAAATTGTAGATGTTTCCTATGCCAAAAATCTTGTCAAACCCTTAATAAAATTGCATAAAAATTAGAGATTTAATAGGCATAATTTATAATTCATAATAGGCATAAAAATTTGAAAGTATTTTGGAGCATCAAGCCCCTCCAAATAATTAAACCAAGCTAAAAATAATATCTAATAATTATTGAATATTTTTAGGGTAATATATGCTTCCAAATAAAATTAAAATACCTCACAAAATAAGTCACCACACTATATAAATATTGGAATAAAAATAAAAATATGTTTATATTCAAAAATAGGTCTCAAAACCCTCTAAAAATGCTCAAACTAGCTCTCAAGTCAAATTTCCCTAACTAAAAATGATCAATTCCAGCACCTCATTCCACATAAACCTCCAATGAGGGGTCTCCATCACTTCAAATAGCTCCCAAAGTTCCAAACCCTAGTCACCCTACTACCAATGCAATATTTTTGGTATTTTTCTAAATATTAGGTGCAAGTAAAACTTCCAAGTGAAGTTTCCCTAGTTAAGATATGAGGGTTGGCATCCCCACTCCTTTCTTGCTTGAAGGTTTTTGTATTCAAGGTAATGGCTCAATCATTTCGTGCTTAATGACCAAATTTGATTATCAATAATAACATGCCCTCACTAAATGATTCCTCTTCACTTTTGTATCCCTCCAAGTATGGTGCCCAAAAAGAGGAAAAATTAAAATGTTTTTTAAAAGACCTTTCCTTGTGATCTTTTCTTAAAATCACTTAAGATTTCATGACCCTTAAAGGTCCCCTCTTTAAGTGAAACAAGAAACATAAAGTATTTTTCAAAAATGTACTATTACAAATATTCAAATAAAACATTCAAAATTCTCTTCCCTTTATACTTGCCCCTTAGCGCTTGAGCTCTTCCAAGATGTCCCTATCAAAACAGGGACATGACAATTCTTGTTATAAGGATTGTGAAGGGTGCTCCTCCCCTCTCCCCCAGGTGGCCTAGTGTTATATTTCAATATTTTTCTTTCTCTTCATTTCATGACCCTTAAAGGTCCCCTCTTTAAGTGAAATAAGAAACATAAATATTTTTCAAAAATGTACTTTTACAAATATTCAGATAAAACATTCAACATTATCTTCCATTTATAATTATCCCTTAGCCCCTAGGAATAGGTTTAAGGCTAAGGTTCTTCCAAGATGTCCCTATCAAAAGAGGGACATGACAATTCTTGTTGTAAGGATTGTGGAGGGTCCCCCCAGGTGGCCTAATGTTATGTTTCAATATTTTTCTCTTCATTTCATTTATATTACATGTATTTTCTCTATTCTACTCTTATTTGTGAGTGATTGTTGTTAAATTGTTCATGCCAATTGTTGAATTACAATTTACTAGTGAATTTGCTTGTGTGATATAATAAATTCATTAGACTAAACAATAATGAAAAGCACCACCATGTTATTCCAAAAGAACACATTGCATGAAGATAAAAAGAAGCAATCTAATACCTATAAGTGGTGCAACACACAATTACAACAACCACTTTGATGAAGAATGCCATACCTATAAAACACTATTGGCACAAATACAAGCATCAAGTTATATTTCAATGGAACTAGATAAAGTAAAAAATATCATGGAATCTAAGCCTAACACTATGGTGGAAATTGCACAAGTAGCATCATCTTGCAATTTTGATCCAAAATAAGTAGATAGATTTTTCCATTCTTAGATGGGGTTTAATTGAAAATAAACATACTTCATCGTTGACAATAGAAGATTGAAGAAATTGATTTTACTTGAAGTTGTTTTGAGATTGAACTTTCCACTGATGTCACACCCTCAACCATACGTATTGGATGGTTCAACTCAGGTTATGAGAAACATGTCACCCTGCAATGTTATTTGGTGTACAAAATCAAGCCTTTCAAAGTTGAAGTTATTTGTGATGTTGTGCCATTAGAGGTATGCGATGTTTTACTTGAGAAACCATATCTTTACCATCATCTTGAATTCTATAATGTAAATCATAGAAATGACATCATATATGCTGATGAAGATAGATACAATACATTAGAAGCAATAGTAATATCCCAAATTGCAATGTTATGCAATAATTTGGATTCCTTGGAAATCCATTTTAAAATAAAAATCAATTTTAAACTTGAAATAATAATTGATATAATAAAATGAATTTTAATTCATAATTTCAAATAATAGAGTATTAATACTCAATGGGTTTCATCATTGGGTTATTTTATAACAAGAGCTTTTGTCCTTGAGATCAAGTTATACAGTTAAGGGGTTACGTCCTTAAGAGCATTTATAAAGCGGGATGCTTATACATGATTAAATATTGGAATACATTCTTAGATGCCTTATTCTATTCTCAAGATGGACTATTTATACATTCAAATTTCTATTGAAATGTATGACTCTTTCAAATGTGGTATCCCTTTATTTAAATGAAATCTATTAAAAATGAATTAATTAATAAAATATTTATTAATGATTAAGACTGATGGATTATGGCACTCTATAGACCTAAAATTTTATTAATTGTTATGATTTCTTTGACTGCTAATATTTCTTTGACTACAGTGATGGATCCTTGGCAATGGGAATACCCTTTGTTGATTGTGGCACTCTTCTTGGAAGTCTATGATCTCCATAGTTTCCCTTGTAGGCTGCAACATTTTTTTAGAACTTGTGTTGCTTGTGGCAAGCCTACAAGCTATAGTTTAGAGTTTTAAGGATATTATAGACCTCCCTTCCTCAAATTTTTTATCCTCAAGCAATTGTAAATTAAGATTTTTAATAATTTATGCTCCTTCACAAGTTATATCTTATATTGACAATCTCACAAATATGATCAAATATTGTAAGACAACAATAGTCTTAGTGGGAACCACCAATATATTAAGAGGTTTTTTAGACTTTTTCCATGAAAATATCTTATACATAACCAACACTTGGTAATCTTTACATTTCTCATTTTTACTCAACGACATAAGATATCAATAAAAATATGAATAGCTCATATAAATAAAGAGGTAGATGCCATCATCATGTATATTTCTAGCAAACGTGTATTTTGTTTTACTCAAACTCTTTAATCCATTCCTTATGATAGAGTACCAAATACATGTAGAACTTCCACAGAATGCAAACACAAACCCTATAGTGGCCCTATGTTGATATAAATTTTTCTCTTTCTCAAAGTCATATAAATTTTCAAAGTCATAAAGACATCCTTCATTAATATTATCAAATTTATAATCCCTTTGTGACCATGATATACCCAAATTTAATAACTAATGATATGTTATTTGAATTTGATGGTGATATTTGATTAATTTTTGTAATTCCATCTTGATTCAATATATCAAAAATAGGATCTTGAGATAAATGCAAGATTACAAGGCATGTTACAACTAGGGTCTTTACTAGTCCACAATTCTCACTATCAAGGCTTGAAATGAAGCAAACCCTTACCCAATAAAAAGAATGTGGGTATCTTGAATTACATAAACTTGTAGCATATTGAACCTTCAGTTGTAATTTGCACATCATAGATATAGTTTGTGATGTATTTGTTGACTTGAAGCTTGCCACAACACTAGTGCATTTGGTATTGAATTTATGAGGATGAGATTGATTTCCTATAGAAAATGCTCTCCCAAGATCATTTATCATGATTAAGTAATCAACATAAATATCCATTGACTGAATATTTTCATGTATTGAGAGTTCTCTTTTAATTCCTTTGAGAATTTTAAGCTCTAGCAGACTTACAACTTTATTAGAGATATCTCGATCCATACATTTCAAGCTTTAGAGACCCATCCATCCAAAATCAAATACCAATCTATGGTCTGTAAGAACCAAATTCTTCCTCTCCCTTACACAAACTTGCATTTCTTGATGTTCCTTGACAATAGTCACTAATTCTAGAATAGTTTTATCAATTTTGTCACCATGCCCCAATGCTCCATAATGCCCTTTTTACCATGTATAAACATATAAATTGGAAACAAGTGTAGCTAAGTATTCATCTCCAACTAATACATGACTCACATGAATATTTTTCCCATTGAAATCTTGTACAAACCTCCCCTCTGCAAGGGTCTATTTGTTTTCTCTTATAAGCAAAAAAAAATTCATCTTGGTTTGGCTTTCTATATGGTGGTCAATAATCTTGAATTTCATGCAACAGTTCAATATTTATGTCATCAAGGGTTTCATGTTTTTTATTGTCTAATCATTGTTCCATCCTTATAGTATATTCATCAATATCAAGGACCTTTAACAAATGTGGATGAATTTTGACATGTTTAATTGCCATGTCTTCTTGTTCATTATCCCTATCATCTACATCACACCCCACATCTTCACAATAGACATTCTCAGCCATTTTTTTGGCTAGATCATATGATTTCAGAGGAATTTTTGTGTTATCTAATGGATTCATGACATGGTTATCAAAGGAATCTTGACTAGTTCCTAATTTAATCTTTTTCTTATCAGCTTGTATAAACAAAGGTAATACTTACAGAAGAAGCACCGTCATTTTTGAATTTGCTAGCTCTTGACACATGGAATCTAAATTCCCCTTATAAACCTCTTATAAATTTGATTTCTCTTCATATTCATAAAGTTCTCCATGAACAAAATGTGAACTTCCTATTTCTCTAGGATAGCCAGGCAAATCTAAAGGTGCACATGTAGTGTTTTATTTTAATAGTATTAATTCCCTAAAATGGACCTTAGGATATGCCCTATCAAACCTTTCAATCAATTGTTTGGAAAATTCATCATATGAATTGATATGGCTTTGTCCTTGGGTGACCCATCTATGGAACCACCATTCATGGAATATACCTTTTATATGGAGAGTCATAAATTTTATGTATTATTATTCCATCATTGGACGTAATGAAAGATACATGTCCAAATTTTGTATCCATACCTTAGTCGTACATATGTTTATACCATCAAAAAGTGATAGTGAAATTTTTCCTAATGCATGTTACACATTCCTTTGTCTATTTTGGGGTTTATATTCTAGCCAAGATACACCTCCATTTTTTCCCATTGACATATAATTTTTTAGGGTAATTCCCCTTTGGATTCCCTCTGGAAGTGATTGATATGCTTCAAAAGAAATTATAAGATCATCATTAAATGATTTTGGAATTTATTTGTTTGGTTCTTCTCTCAGAATGAATGTCGGTTGGAAATGTCAATATGATAATGTGGTGTCTAATTTACATTTGAGCTCAGAGATGGATGGACTAGTTTCTACCTTTTATGTATTAAAATTCATCATCATTTTCATGGTATGGGACATTTGTGCCACTATACTTGCTAATTGTTATTAGCCTTGGATAATTTTATCTACCCTCTAAATATTTCTATCATCTTCCATGTCTCCTTTTGGTTGGCTTGCCTCTTTAGTTTTATTTTTCCTTTTCACAAAATATTCTTATTTTTATCTTGCATATGATTTTTATTCCACATACTTGCAGGATGGGAAGCTTTGATACCACTTTAATATCCCAAATCAGAATATTATGTAAGAATTTGGATTCCTTAGAAATCCCTTTTAAAATAAATATTGATTTTAAACTTGAAATAATAACTTATTTAATAAAATGAATTTTAATTCAAAATTTTGAATAATAGAGTATTGATACTCAAGGGGTTTCATCCTTGGGTTATTTGATAACAAGGGTTTTCATTCTTGACTTTAAGTTACACAATTAAGGGGTTACATCCTTAAGAGCATTTTGTAAAGTGTGATGCTTATACATGATTAAATTTTTGAATACATTCTTAGATGCCTTCTTCCATTCCCATGATGGATTATTTATACATTCAACTTTCTATTGAAAGATATGACTCTTCCAAAGGTGGCATCCCTTTATTTAAATGAATGCAAATAACAATGACTTAATTAATAAATGTTTAATTAATGACTAATACTACTATGTTAGACTGCTATATTATGGCATTTCATAGACTTAAAAATTTATTAATTGTTACCATTTTGTTGACTGTTGTAATTTTTTACTGCAGTTATGGATCATTGGCAATGGGAATACCCCTTGTTGATTGTAGTGCTCTTTTTGGAAGTTTATGATCTCTGTAATTTCCCTTGTAGGTTAAAACATTGTTTTAAAACCTATGTTGCTTTTGGTAAGCCTACGATCTATAGTTTGGAGCATTAAGGATGTTAGAACCTATGTTTGCTCTATTCTACTCTTATTTGTGAGTGATTTTTGTTAAATTGTTTATGCCAATTATTGAATTATAATCTATTTGTGAATCTTCTTATGTGATATAATAAGTTTATTACACTAAAAAATAGGGAAAAACACCAATATGTTATTTTCATAAGAACACATTGTGTGAAGATAAAAGGAAGCAATCTAAGACCTGTAAGTGGTGAAACACACACAATTCTAGTATCCACTTTGATGAGGAATGCCATACCTATAAAACACTATTCTCACAAATACCAACATCAAGTTATACTACAATGGAACTAGAAAAAGGAAAATAAATCATGGAATCTAAGCCTATTGCTATGGTGGCAATTGCACAAGTAGAATCATCTTTCAATTTTGATCCAAAATAAGTAGATAGATTATTCCATTCTTAGATGGGGTTCATTAAAAAATAAACACACTTCATCATTGATAATGAAAGATAAAATAAATTTATTTTACTTGAAGTTGTTCTGAGATTGAACTTGCCACTAATGTCACATCCTCACCCATACACATTGGATGGTTCAACTTAGGTTATGAGAAACATGTCACCCTACAATGTTATTTGGTGTAAAAAATCAAGCCCATCAAATTTGAAGTTATTTGTGATGTTGTGCCTTTAGAGGTATGTGATGTTTTAATTGAGAAACCATATCTTTACCAACATCATAGATTCTATAATGTAAATCCTAGAAATGACATAATACATGTTAATGAAGATAAATACCATACACTGGAAGTAGTTCTTCATCTTTCACTCATTAGTGCCAAAAAATGCAAGTACTTAGTTAGTTGTAGTTAAAATCTTATGCTCTTAATGGTTAGATGTTATAACTAAACATGATAAATACACCCTTGTGGCACAAGGTGGTGTTTCAACTCCTTGGGTTAAGAAACATCACTTGGAGGAATATATGGAGCTTTTCCATACCTCAACTATTATGTTAAAGCATTGTTTGGTACCACATGGTGTTGATCTAATTCTAGGACTACCTCTTCCTAATGCATAGTTATAATGTTGTTCATTCTTGAATAATGAAAATAATCAAACAATAGATTTAAGAACTTATGAATAAATGATATAGCTTTAGCTCTTTTCCTTATGGCATTCTTATTGTGCTTGCATCAAAGAAGGATGAAACATGCAAGTTTTGCATCAATACACAAACTTGAACAAGATTTTGTTGAAGAAACACTATCCACTTCTAAGGATAGAAGACCTAATTCGCTATCTCTTTAGTGCATAATTCTTTACCAAGATAGACCTCAGATCAAGATATCATCAGATTCTTATTGAACCCTTAGATGTTTAGAAGATTGAATTCAAATCAAAAGAAGGTTTTTTTAATTAGTTATACACTTCAAATTTATCAATGCTCCTAGGAAATTTATGTGGATGATGAATGACATCATGAAACCTTTTACAACCTCTTTTTTTTAATATTTAGATGACATACTTATTTTCATAAAAACATGGAAGAACACATGAAAAAATTCAACAAGTGCTCAACACTTTATGGCAACACAAATTATATGTAAATTTTCAAGATTTTTCTTTTGTGATGAAGGAAAAATGCAATACTTTGGGTATTTTTTTTACGCTCATGGAGTAAATGTGGATCTTTAATAAAGCACCTTATAGAACATATTTTTTTAGGGTCAAAAAATTTCAACATGAAATTTGAGCTTGGTTTCTCTCACATCACTAGGCCCTTAAATTAGGTTACTAAAGTTGGGGAAAAAGAAACTTTTAGTTGGTCAACCACACAATAAAAAACATTGGAGAAATTGGAATGCAAACTTTGTTCTACACCAATGCTCATATTGCTAGATCTTTAGCACCCATTTGACATAGAGATTGATTTTGACATCCAATTACTTAACATAGTGAAACATTCATTGTTGTGGTAAGAAAGTATCCCACATATGACTAAGATATTTATTCCATTATGTAAGAATGTAAGCATTGAAATCACTACATATTAGGAAATAAGACCATTCATACCAACCATAAACATGGTAGTTTTTATAGATGCTAAATAAGTTACGTTAGGAATGACATAAAAATGGTCCTCATACCTTCAATAGTTCCACTTGAACATTAGGCAAATGGAGTGCCAATCCATTAGTAGATTTCTAAAGTTAACCACCAGTTAAAGCCCTTCTATCCATGCTTGACACGTGTAGACATGAGATCAAAACTTGGATAGAATTATACTAAGCAGATTCAAACTTTGCAAAAAACTATTAAGCATTGAATTATAGTAAATAAATTCTAGATTATAATTTACAAAATGTGCTCTTGTATCAGTTGGGGCACTTGTGCTTATCACATGGAGTAAAGTGTTAAAATTTGATATGGGAGACTCACTTTAGTAAGGTTTCATGTCATTTGGGAGTTAAATGACCCTTTTGGAATTGAATAAGTATTTATTTTGGTGACATCTCAGATCAAATTTTGTAAAATACATAAGATTTTGTACTCCATGTGCTATAGCCAAACTGACTAGCAAGAAGCAAAAATAATGTATATCTCTTTTTCAGTATCAAACATACCTTGGGAATTAATTTTCATGAATTTCCTCTCAGGTTCTCCTACTACTAAGCATAGTAATAATTATGTTTATAGAGAGGTTATTCTGGAATTAGTTACATATAAATATTTAGTTCCAACATTTTATGTTTTTCAATGCTTCTCTTGGTTCTTCTCTCATATTGTACTTTCCCACCTCTCCATTTATCTAGGGTCATTGGCTGCAGGTTTATTTTTTCCTCTTTCCTTTATGGCTACTCTTGCTCTTTGGTATTACTTATTTTGTTTCTCTTTTCATTTTGTGTTCTCCATGGGAAACTAGTTGGTTTTCCCACTTTGCTCTGACACTTTTGTACTCTGCAATCCCTTTGACCTACTTTTGTGGTAATTTTTTAGACATTAATATATTTATCTTATCTTATCTTATTATCTACAAGGGTACCCATCATCAGAGAAAGGATTATATTTATGTAATAGTGGATGAATTTTCAAAGTTGTTAATTCTTGTGTCATGTAAAATGTTATCCCAAGCTAGGAAATAGCTCAAATGTTCTTTAAAAATGTGGAGGTTCACATTGACTTATCAATGAACATTATATTAGATAGAGATACCATATTATTAAGTAATTTATGGAAAGCACTTTGGTCCATGATGGATACAAAGTTGACTAAGTCAATTGCAATCCATACTTAGACTGATAGACAAATAAAAGTGGTGAATGGGATGATCATACATATTGTACTTTCCCACCTCTCTATCTGGCTAAGGTCATTGGTTGTGGGTTTATCTTCACCTCTTTCCTTTGTGGCTACTCTTTCTCTTCATTCTTACTTGTTTTGTTTCTCTTTCCATTTTGTGTTTTCCATGGGAAACTAGTTGGTTTTTCCACTTTGCTCTAACACTTTTGTACTCTACAATCCCTTTAACCTACTTTTGTGGTCATTTGTTAGATGTTGATATGTTTATCTTATCTTATCTTATTATCTATAAGGACCCATCATCAGAGAAAGGATTGCATTTGTGTAATAGTGGATGGATTTTCAAAGTTGTTAATTCTTGTGCCATGTAAAATGCCATCTCAAGCTAGAAAATAGCTCAAATGTTATTTCAAAATGTGGAGGTTCAAATTGACTTATCAATAAACATTTTATCAGATAGAGATACCATGTTCTTAACAAAGTTGACTAAGTCAATGCCATTCCATCCTTAGACTAATGGAAAAACAAAAGTGGTGAATGGGATGATCATACATCTCCTCAAGATTTATAATCCTAATAATCATTGCACTTGGGATGACATTCTACCTTTCATTCAACATACCTACAATTGAACATTTTATAAATCTACTGAACATAGCCTTTTTGAGGTAAGTTTGGATTTCCAACCATTGGAAGCCATTTATGTAGTTACTTATGTTTCTAATAAAAACTTATTTAGTTTAAAAATAAGTTGATGAAGTAATTAAGTTCACCAAAATATTTAACATATTCAATATCAAGTGTAAACAATCCCACAAGAGGCCAATGCTAAAGACAAAAAAGTTATGACCAACATTTTATGCCATACAAATTCAAGGTTAGTGATAAGAGTGTGACTTCATAGCAAAAACTCATGAGCTTATCACAAAATCTGACCTCTTCAATATGGGCCATACACCATCATTAAGAATATTGGAGATTGTGCCTTTGAGCTTCTAGTTTATCTTGGTATTCATCTAGTTTTCAATATAGAACTCTCACGTTATTACTTTTCACCTTTACTAGATAAACTAGATGCAAAAAAATACCACCCAATCATAAGAAGGTTTGAGATAATGCCTTTGAGCTTAATATTCTAGTTTATCTTAGTATTCATCTAGTTTTCAATGAAGAGATCTTGTGTCATTAATTTCCACCTTTGTGGGACATACTAGAAGAAACAAAACTCTAGCTAATCAAAACCACTCTTAATTATAGTATGATGGAAAAATAGGATTGAGTTATTAACACATTACTCAAACAAAAAAGGAATCAAAAAATTCCATCCTACTAGGTCATCAAGCTTTGCTTGGTTAGATTAGGGCTCAAGTGAAAGATGTCTTTCCACACTTACACTCATAGATTACTTCTATAAGGACCATTACATCTTAAGGAAGGTTTATCGATCTGGGAAAATTTGGGAGCTTAATTGTCATGTGATAGCATGAAAATACACTAAATCAAAGGCAATTTGCACCTTGAATTTATCATGATCTTAGACACTTTGGTCAAGTCTACATAACCTAACTTATTGTATGTGATACTACCGAGTACCAATAATGTAAGCTATATTTTGAACACTTGTTCTATGGGATTGCTAGAGGATAACAAAACATTGCATATTAATGAGTAGAAGGCAAAAATTTTATTTTATTGTAATCATCAAGCCATATATTCATCTTCCACACTTGCATAACTACGTAAAAGAACATTTCTTCATAGAGGCTTCTAGTTTTGGAGTTACTTTTAGTTTTGGGTTGATACACACATCCGACCTCTTAGATCATTTTATATAATTTACAGATTCTAAAGTAATATAATTAGGCATTATAGTTCTACCATGTTACTCCATTTTTCATACCTTATTTTCAATCCATCATAATATTCCAATTTCTCTTAATAATACTAGTAAAAACCATTTCTACTCATAACACATTAGAACCCTATTTTAATGAGTTGTCCCCTAGATCATCCCTATGTTCTAGGTCAATTTTTTAGTTAGGCATCTGATTTTTACAATTAATATTGTCAAAATCCTTCTTAGGGGATAAATGTTGATATCCACATCTTATGTAAACCAAGATTCATATTGACATGGAGTGAATTTAAAGTCTTCTTTTTATAAGTTCTTAGTTTCTACTCCCATATTTAACTAAAGTTTATTTTATGTATCAAAAAGTATGCCTTTACCATCCCTTATGTGTTCGCTTCAAAGTACATAGAAAAATCCCCTCTATTATTTGGTATCATTTATGGCATAGATAGTGTGCTTGAGACTGCATCCTTTTGAAATTTAATGTAATTAGATAACTTCAATGATTGATTCTTGTATTTTATTGTGAGATTTATGTATCACTTGTCACAAAAAATAAAATAAAATTTACACACTGACAGATATTTAGTTCAAACACAAGCATAAAGAGATGTTTTCACAACAAAGCCTCTCTTTTATTTTGTAGCACTCATAACATAAGAAGTGTGCTCTAGATTGCATCCTTTTATGTAATTAGTTGACTTGCACATTTGATTCTTTTATTTTACTAAGGATTTATGTATCACTTGTCATAGAAAATAAAACTAATTTCATTCATATTGACAAATATATAGATCAAACACAAGATCAGAGATGTTTTCTTAACATAAAAACATGTTTGCACATTTAATTCAATTGTGGTGGTTTTGGCTACTCTTACCAAAAGGTTTTGTTGATCAAAATCACTCATGCATGGTCTTACTTTTCACACTTAAACTATATAATCCTACATGTGGACCAAGTTCTTTCATCAAATTCAACCTCAACACAACTACCTTGTAAAATAAATTTCTCCCAAAGAAGAATTCCTTAAAACATACATTGCAAACCTACAAACAAATTGCAAAAGGAAATTTTGAATAGCTAGGTCCAAGACCACTGCTTGGCTCAATATGAATATATTGTTTATATCATATTATGAAAATAATCATAATGTTCAGATCAATGGAAAAAAAGAGTTAAAGGAAAATCATTCTCTATAAGAAAGTAAAGAAAGCACATGGGCATGTGCCATGATGGTGAAAGAGTGACATATTTATTTTTACATTTATAGTTATCTTTAAAAATCAAAGATAAATCTTCCTTGAAGAGACTCAACTTCTCCATGGTGAGTGTAGAAGAATAATCCTAAAAGGTAGATTTGCACTGTCTTTTCCCCAAGAAGTTTATAGAAGCCAAACGAATGTTACTCAAAACACTTTTGACACTACACCTAATCATCCAAGAGTCTCCTACCAAAGGTCCTTGTCAAGAAAAAGGAGTGATAAAAAATAAATCAAATTCATCTTAAAGCCAAACCTAAAATGACTTACCTATGGACCAAAACTAAAAGATGTGGTCAACTATCTCCTCTTTCACACATCTTACCATGGACCAACACTAGGAGTTTGGGATGCCCATCTTACCAAAACTTGCTCTAAAAAGTAGTGCTAAATGAATCACAAGTGACCCCAAAATTTTTTGTGCTTGAAATATGTCCCTACATACCAAATAGCTTAGCATTGCCTTTGCCATCAAGCTGTTTGATCCTATGATTGCCACCACTTATTCAAACATGGGGCAAGAATTATGGCTTGATCTTATTATACACGGCTTTTGTCTTGTAGCTATAAAAAATATCTCATTTTTTCACTTCTTATCTCTTCAATAAGGATCTGACACTCCTAATTGTAAATTGAAAAGATAGTTTGTAGGAATTGTTTTTAGAGCTTTTGATCACTAGTTTTATCAGTTGTAGTTAATTATTGAGGCCTGTTTAGATCATACCAATTATTCCATTGTTGTAATTTCTATTTCCTCATATCTCCCCAACAAAACAATTATTTCCTTACAAAATAATTTCCTATAGAGCATAAAATACTAAGCAGTCCCTTTAAATCCTGTAAGGTCTAAATAGGTTGTGATACCAAGTCCCAAGCATCACATGGGCCCTCAAATTAGCAATGGAGAAAATATGGGAATTTTCTAGGCCAACCCAAATTCTATTAAGTGATTTATTTCTATTTTTTATGTAAACATTTTAAATTTTGCATGTTGATTCTTGTGTTACCATGAACATGGTTAATTGAATAATCACTTAGAAAGATGGAATTATTATCGTGCTTGATTAATCCAAATGTATTTTTTACAACTCTCACTATCAACTTTGTAACATTCAAGGACTCTTGCCTTCTTTAACTTGTAAACTATTTTAATAGAATAACATAGAAACACTGAGGTAGTATTTATTTTCTTACACTAAAAAATCAAATTTATAGAGTCAACCTTGTGCTTCCAAAATTCATTTGAGTCCTAATATTATTTTTCACTGAGGCAACTTATTTTATGTTCCCTTTCCTACCTTCTAGGATTTTCTAGCTATGTTTTAAGTATTAGGTATTATTATATGATGAAAGTGGAACTTATGAAGGTGGAGATTCTTCATTGTAAATAAACATTGCCCTTCTATACTTCAATTAAAACATTGAGTCTATATGAAAAGGTTTACTTCTATGTATGTTACCTGAATACTTTAAAGAGTATAAGTTTATAAATTACTTGCATCTCTAGTGTGTGTGTGTATTTTAAATTCATGTACTTTTATAGTACCTAAAGATCAAGAAACAAAGAGACAACATACCATGTGACTAGAAGTACTTTAAACTTCATTAACAGATCATGTTAATGGAGTAAATGTCCTTATTAGGGATGCAATTGCTGATTTCCATATATTAGAGATTTTTCTCCTCTTTGATTACTAGATACCAGATATAAAAACTTTGTTTTTAAGAACTTTAGTATCTATGAAATAGATAGGAAAAAATTATATGTCTTTGCATAAGCACCACTTTATATACTAGTAATGGTTTTGAAGAGTTTGAGTGAATTATAAAAGGGTGTTTTTTCCATTTATGGAGAATTTTATTAAGACTTTATGTGTTCAGATATGCTTGAAACTATTAAATGTTATGTATATTTGTATTTGTAAATTCTAACTTACATATGTAAATATCAAATTGCTCTACTTGATTTGCAGTCACAACTAGCCCTAATATTTCTTTCTTTACTTTTTTTATTGCTAAAAAATTGGAGAAGTGTGAAATGTGTAAATTGTATTCTTAAGTATTTTAAAATAAAATTAAAATTAAAAGAGTGCATGATCTACATATTTCATGTTTGGCTACATGTTTTTCTATTCAAGCCTCTTGTGCATGGGTGTGCCTAATTTCATCTATTTTATTTTGATTATTTGAACTCAAATTTTTAAATAAAATAGATGCAATTGGCCTTTGGGGGAATTATTCTATCCATTATGACAACCCATATGGTAAAATATAATGACTCATAGCTAGATATTTGGGCCTTAGGGTTCATAAATCCTTGGTGTTGTAGCTTTGATTCACTGAATCCAACTTATTTTTTCTATGCAAATTTTGGCCAGGTGTTGTAAACTTATCCTTATCTTGGTTAGATGATTTACACATGTATTTGATGATTATAATTCATGTAAAATATAAGAGTCTGTTGAAAATAATCTTCTATGAAAATTCTCTTAAATGTTTATTTAACAGTTTTTTGTTATCCTAGAGAATTGGTTTGTTGATTTGATAATAAATGAATTTTATGATAACGTTGGCATATAGTTAATGTTTTGAATTAGATATTAATATTGAAGATATTTTTCCCTATCAAAACTCAAAAGGTCTACAATCCTTCATGGGGAAAATTAAATGCAACCACTTAAGTATTAGCCTTCCAAAAAAATCACGTAAATACTACATAAAAAACTAGGTCTAGATTATCGAAAAATGTGAGGAAGCTCTAGAATGCAATACTAAATTATTCATACTAGGTGAGTGAAATTAGCATGAACAAAATCAAAATGAAATACACATAATGGATTCATGAGCAAGAGATAGATACAACGACATGACAGTGGCCATAGAATTTTTCTAAATGCCTTGATTGAAGAAAGTATGATTGCCATAAATGTAGACAACACTATCAGGCTTATGTAATCCTAATTATCATATGAGGTTTTATTATTCCTTTCAAACTCTATTGATGAAATTTCAATATTTTATCTCAAGAAGCTACTTGCATGTGACTTGTCATAGAAGGAAAAATGCATCATGCATAAGTGTAGGAGAAAAATGTTTCTTAGTTCTAATTTCATATGGATTTATCAATGCACATAAAAACATACTAACTGTGTAAGGTTATACTTTAGTATAATAAGGATACATAGTTTAACCAAGCATCACGTATAATAAAACATATGAAATGGGAATGTATATATTCCCATTTTAGTCTAGAACTAGGCATACATGCATAAGAAGTGGGTAAATAGATAGGAAATGGGGAAGCAAGGGAGGAAAATTAGTTTAGTTCTTACTAAAAAATAAAAAATGATGCTAGGTACTAGCCTTGCTAGTTGGACATGTCCTTGAATTTCAAATTCTATGGAATGTTATAGGTGGTGTTTTCATGTACTCTTGTGGTTTTTGGGAATAGAAATATATACCTAAAATGTGAAAACATCCAAGACACTTATAAAACAACATGACCTGATATATGTTTAGTGTAATTACCATAACATTATTTGCTTGATCATATTTTACAATTTAAAACTTGTATATTAAGAAACAACTACAAAGGGAGGGTCAGAGGGAAACTTAAAGTAATGAGTCTTAGGGGAGGTGTAATGACATGACAAGATAAGGGGCTTGATAAGATTATTTTAAAGAATTTGTATTGAAATTATTCAAAATACTCAATAAAATTTTAGTGTTAAAACAAAAAAATACCAACTTCTAGAATCTAGAGTTTTTCTTTTTAAGAATACAACTTATAGGGAGCACTAGTTGATTCTTCACTCTAGGATATTGGTGTCTTTTAACATGGTGATTCCAATTTATTAAAGGATAATTTATAAACTCATTTTCCCATTTTAAATTTTGTGAAATTGCAGGTATTTGTATGCTATATATATGTGGGCTAGCATGTAAAATACCATTGGTAGTGATAACTTCACTACTACAAAAGTGCCTTTTAACTGCTTTGCTACATCTCCAATTCCTTTTTATTTATGTAGCCCAAAATAAACACCCCACTTTGAACTATATATTTTTATTTGGAGAGGACAATAGGAAAGATGTATATGTGCTAGCCAAGATTGGGGTGTATAGAGTATTACATACTAGTGATTGTAATTATGTATACAAGGAAGAGATAATTTCTATAGGGCCCTCTAGTGATCCACAACCAAGTCCATCCCCAAGTCAGTCCTAATCTCCATCTGGGTCATCTGCTATTGTGACAAGGAATATCAGTGTGTTGAATTTTTTGATCTAAAGCATTAGTGTGTTGAATTTTTTGATAATGGTGAAATTATCTCAACTCAATGTATGTTTTGGCATATTAGTTGACATACTATGACTTAAAAACTTTGTAGTTTTTTTTTTAATATTTATTGAAATGTTGATCCTGATTTTGGTTCAGTAGCCAAGTTGCCTTGGTTACAATACAATTCACTAAGTTTTAAATTCCAAGGGAATACTAGATGTGTAAAATATGAGTTTGGATGTGAATCAGCATTTCCCCCCTCTCTGGTACTAAAATGGCTAGTTGTTTCATTATCAAGCCTTGTAGGCCTCTAGCTTATAGTTTTTATCTATATAATGCTTACTATTTTACAAACTATTTATACAATGGCAGATCCATGTGATAAGATTTTGCTCTAAATTAATATCAGACTAAGGGTTCTAGCATGGCCCCCATAATTTCCTAACAAAAAAATTGTTTATGTATTCTGAAGTTCAATGGTTTGTTGAAAGGTTATTGTCTCATTGGTGAAGTTGTTTGGATCACAAAGAGCCCACCAAGGATCATTTTTTGTTGAATTCAAAGACTCGATATCATAAGAGATGAGGTTGGGTTTGATTCTTGATTAATTTGATGAAATGGAAACCTTAAGTTCTTGGTGATAAGTTGAAGACTTGGTTAATCAAAAAAAAGTTCAATGGTTTAAAGAAGAGCTAGGTGATGGTAATTGATTTTTAAATGATACTAAATTTGATTTGATCCTTCTCCATAATGACCAAATCAATGTTAACATATTTACAAATACCCAATTTTAAATTTCAATTACAATAAAGTAACTCTTTTTGAAGGATTTTCATCCATGTGTAGCCAATGTTCCATGTAAATCCCCTAAAAGATAATTACTGAAAATGTAAGGCAATTATAAGTAACACATTTTTTATTATAAACAAAATGTTGCTTATAATTAGATAAAATAATTTGGTTATCATCTACATAGAAATTTTAATATGAGTAGTCTTTCTAAATCTTCAGTGAATATATGTAATTTCATGACATATTTTTGATCAATACTAATAATGTATTCTAGATAATATAATTGATAAATTGTATCATATAATAATATTTAAAAAAATGATAAATAAGGGCTCTACTTGGGTGCTTTTATGCATATCACAAGTTTTTTTTGCATCCATATGTTTAGTGAGACCTCTATAGGACTTAGAAAGTCATATTATTGCATTTAAGTGATGTCCTAAAGATTGAATCCTTTAAATATGTCACATATCATGTCAAATTTAGCTCAAGTTATAAGTGGTGGAGAGCATGGTGTGAAAATGAGCTTCAAAATTTGGTCTGAAATGTATGAAAAAGTAAGAATTATGGTGTCTCCCCTTAGTTTGTTGACATTCTCATAGGCTGTGATGCCTTTGAAATCATATGCAAATGATATGAGTAATTTGTTCATTGCTACTTATGTGGGTTTTATACTCTCTAACTAAACTCTAAGAGTCTAAATTAAGTATGCTAGGAACATTATGTTATAAAAAAAATAGGAGTTAAAAAATGGCCAAAGGATTTTTTTCTCTTTTTTCATTATTTAATGTCCAAACATATTTAGACCATTTTTAATAAGTCTAATAATTGGTTTATGTGCATTACCCTTCTTATTTTAACCATTTTGTCTCATGATTTTGTTGTATCTTAATAGGGCTTTCTCAAAGTACAGGGGTGTGTCAAGTTCTCAATCTACCACTATCATTATGGGATTTTTCATATGATATTGTGAAACCCTTTAGCTAGTAACTTGTAATGATGTTTTAGACACTATTTTGCTATCATGTTTCTCATTCCATTTGTATTATGGTGTCCACACCATTTGGCAAAGTGGTAGTATGCCTCTTTGTGTGTTCATTATGGTTATTGACTACTTTTTTAGGTCTCTTGAGTTGTTCAACTCATAGAGGCCCATGTAAAGATCTTGACCATCCTAGATCCCATGCTCCTCATATGGACCATGTTTTGAGTGTTTTAGGTAATTTTTCTATTTTATTGTAGTGTTCTCTAAACTTTCATGGTGTTTCTTATTGATGCATTGCAACTCTTCTTAAGAACTTGCAGGTCTGCCACTCAAAATGTCCACTCACTTAAAAGTGGGTATCACAACATTTTTTTTTGTATTTTTCAAATCTAGGTTCTCTTTCACATAGCCAAATGACAAATTTTTCCAACCAACCTAATCATAGAGTGCCACATATAAGGATCCATACAAACTAATTTTAGGGTCCTTTTTAAATAGATATGTGATTAATTTATCTACCAATCTGTTATTAGAGTTCCATATATAAGGATCCCTTAAAAACCATTTTAAACAACATGACATGATCTATTAAACTCTCTCAATAGTATATTTCATGTGTTTTAAGTCATATTTAAGATATAAATTTAAGTTAGTTTTCAGTCAGGTTTAAGTCAACATTTTTTTCTTGGTGTAACTACAACTTTAATTTTTGAGGGGTGTCATACAATCAATGTTACCCTGTCATAAGTTCTTTTAGTTATATGGCTATTGAAAGACTTTTTTTTTGAAATTTGTAATCATGTCCATCATTTGTCATTTAAGTGTTATTATTATATGGTTTTTTAAATGTAACTAAGTCATAACCCTATAATTTAAGACACCCTTATGAACCTCAAGCCTTGAAATTAAAAAATAAAAGAAAAAAAGATGGGTTTGTCTGAGTAATGTTACTTAATCCCTTTTGGTTTTCAAACACTCCTATCCCTTTCTGAACATTCTTGTCTCTTTTTGTCCTCATAACATCCTCAATAATTTAAAAATTCCTTATAAGAGATCTCACAAAGAAAGGAAAAAAGATATGAGTGTCAAAAAAGGAGTGAGGAAGAGTGGATATGGGGAAGAGAGAAATAGAGAAGATAAAACCTTCCCTGTATAATGTTTTGAGTCAAAAGGAAGACATATTCAGATTATAAGTTCTTCAAAGGAAGAAGTCAGTTTGATGTTTTTTTTGTTTATAAATATATATTGATATGATTTTCAATACTTTGATAAAGTTTTTAATTTGAATTTACATGCATAGGTTTTGATAGATATATTAAGATATGAAACTAAAGGCTTGATAGATATTTTAAGAAATAAAACTAAAGGTGTGATATATCTTTCTGAAACTCTAGGGTTTGCAAGGTTTGAATATAAAAGTAGGGTTTGATATGTCTATATGAAACATTAGGATGTGATAGGTCTATTTGAAAAACTAGAGTTTTATAGGTATGAATGGAGTAAATTTTATTTCTTGCTTTAAACTACATTTGCTTTCATACTCAATGAGACATTAATTTAAGATTAAAATATTTGCCCAAACTGATAGTTGTTAAAAATGATTGCTTAGGTTTTCTTTTATGTTCTTTATGGTGTGTTTACGTTACCATTTGTGTGGGAAATTATTATTTGTGGTTTATTTATTTTTTCATTGTTGAGCCTTACAAGTTTATATTGCTTAGTTTTAACTATATTCATCATGTGGGGTTTTTGGCATGATAACATGTACCACAATTTTATCCAAAATACAACACTTTGAATTATGATGTTGGCTAAGGATTTTTCTAATGGAAAAAAATAAAAGCTATAAATCAAACATATTTACATCCATCAAAACATGATGGAAAGGGGATTTTGCTCATATTTTTTAGTTGTAAATTTGAGACCTAATTTTCACTCATGTGATAATTCCCCATTTTTATACTCTAATACTTGATGGATTTTATTTGGCATGTGATGTTAAGACATATTATATCTATCTATGTAGATGGTAGTTTTTATTTATTCTTATGAGATTCAAAATATAATATGCTTTGTGGTTTTTGATTGATCATATGTGATTTATTGATGATTAGATTATTGTGAAACTACAAATGGTAGTATTATCATGTTGGTAGATGATGCTTGGATTTATATACAATCTGATTGACATGCCATGATTACTCTTGTTTAACAATGTTGATTGTACTAGTGATGTGGAATTTTGTGTAATTGGCTTCCTTGTAATATTATGGTTTTGGCTCTTTATGACTATTGCATTGAGTGCTTCGATGTGATATTATCTTGTGTGTTTACTTTATATGTACATTATTTTTGTATGTATTTATCAATGAAATGAATATGTAGGATATATTGGTAATAAATTGAATGTAAGTGATACAATGGGCTCCAATAAGAGAATTTTAGGTGTTTATAATATGAGTTTGGATGTGAATTACCATTTTCCCTCTCTGGGGTACTAAAATAGTTGGTGCTTTTGTTGTCATGCTTTAAATTCCTTCTCTATCTTATAGATGTTATATATTGTTTGTTTATTTTTACACCAAATTGATATAAAATAATGAAAACTATGCACTAATTAGATGATAGAAAAAATAGCAATAAACACAGTAATCTAAATTGAAAGGGATAATTGAAATTCAATCTACTTGATTTATAAATGACAAAGAAAGAGAGGGATGATGCACTTAGCTAGATTTTCTTTCTTGTAACTCATAAAAGATGTTAGTGAATTTGGAAATGATGTATATGCAATTTTTCAAATGTTAGATTAGAAAAAACTGTTGTAAACTTGTTTGGATGCTATCAACAAGGTCAGATGCTTGTGGTAGTCAGCGCTATGAGGATTTACCAGAAGTGTCCCTGCACAGTGGGGGTCTAAATTTTTTTGGATCCCTTCATATGAACCTACAATTTTATTTCGTGTGTACACTTATCTAATCATGAATTTTAATACTTATTTTAGACCTTTTTCATCAAGACTATATTATGCTTAATTGACCATAAGATGTATTTTAGGTTGGACTAACCCAAACCACTCTTCATCGAATGAATGAATGTTGTCTATGTTCTAATACTCTGAATATGGATTAAACCACATGCAATTTTCCTAATTATGTGTGTGTGTAATCTCGTGAACAATATATAATGCAATGATATCTTTTAATCTTTGATACTTGGCACCATGAAAATTTGACTTTGTGTATTCAAATTTGGCTCTATGGATTGATCTAGGGCTATTGTTTGAAGATTTGAGATGTGTGTATGCCTTTTGATAATGTTCCAAGAGATTTCAAGGTAATTCCTTAATGTTTCTAAGACTTGTCAAGTGAGTAATAACATTAGGGGTAATTTGTATTTATAGATGACTCTTTGTTAATTTTACACTATGATCGACCTATGAAACATGCCTATGCTGACCACATGGAGAGTTCCCAATTTGAAAAATAACCATTGAGGGTTCCTAAACACCATTGGTAGAGTAAGTCACACACAATAATCAACACTGTCTAAGTTTAATATTATAGTCCTAAAAGTGAAAAATGAGGATCTATAATATGGAAAATGTCTAGGATTTTGAAGGGTTCCTAGATAGACTAAACTGATCTTGAATAAATATATTTGGATAATAGAGGTAGCTAAGATAATAGTAGGGCAAACAAATAGAGGGAAAGAGTAATAAAGAGTCAAATATATGCACGTTATCTAGATATGTCAAAGTATGTCAAATTTGAGGACTGCGCGATGAGAGGCACCAAGGAGCAGGTGGAGCACGAGGGTTCCAAGTGTGGAGGGCTTGTGGCAGACTAGTTGGTGGGCCGTTCCCTCCCTAGGATTGGCACTCAAGAGAATGCAACTATTTATACCAACGACTGGTCAAAGATGCAAAAATTTAATGGCTACCTTCCGCACAGTCAAGACTGTCCTGTCCTAGTTCTCTCACCCGATGTTGTGAAAGAGGATGTGGAATACCTGTCCACACATGCCCTTATCTACAAATTTTTGGGGATTCAAATTCCTCTAACGAACTTGGATGCTTGGATCTGCTGCTCCTAGTAAGTGGAGGGTGACTTTGATGTTATGTTGGCTGGCAACAGCTACTTCCTAGTGAATTTTTCTTCTATGGCTGATCAAAATCAGATTTTCAAAGGAGGCCCCTATTTTTATGACCATAATGGACTCTTTATTAAACCTTGGCACTCAGGCTTTGATTCAGTGGAAGCTCTTCCATCCTGAGTACCTATTTGGGTTCGTCTGCCGACACTTCCCTTGGAATTCTGGCGAGAGGATATTCTACGATAGGTAGCGGCTATGATGGGGACCCCAATGGCAATAGCGCACCAGACTCTAGACAAAAAGGTGATTTCTTATGCCTATATTTGTGTTGAAATAGATATAAATAATGCTTTACCAGATGCTATGGAAATATGTATGGGCTCTTTTACCTAGCTTCAACAGCTTGATTATGAGGCTATTCCCTTTTGGTGCCAAGTTTTCCATGTGTATGGGCACCTGAAATACCAATTTCCTCATGTCTCCAGAGGGGCTGGCACAAACAAAGGATCAGCTAGAACTAGACCGACCTATGAAGGTAAAGGAAATGGTCAGGGAGTTCACCTGAGGTCAAGAAATGATCAATTGGTTAAGGTAACAAAATACAAAGCTCATTTGAACTCGAAGGATTAGGGACAAGGCCCAACGAGTTCACTAGATAAAGAAGGTTTTGTCCAAGTTAGGCACCGGGCAAAGGGGCATGGCTTGAAATGGCTGAATTTGGACCAGCTGTTGGATGTAAGTTTTAACAGATTTGAGGCTCTGGAGAATATGGCCATGGAGGAGGGATTTCCTCTTACAGATCAATGTGATGTTCCTAACCAGGAAGAGGACCATCCCACTCTCAATGACACTCAAGATATGGTTATATAGCAGGCCATGGAGGACGCTCTCAATCCTGAAGAAGGAGCTTTAATGGTTCTTCTTGCCTCACAGGACAAAGAAGTTCATTAGGCAGATCTAGTCAAAGAAGGTGGAGCATCTAGTAAGGACAAAGGTTCTTCTTTTGCCCTTGGTCTTATGCAAAGGCTTTTTAAGAAAGCTTCCTTTTCTACCACCTCTAGCTGGACGGAGAACAGATCAGGACAAACTTAAACTTACAGGTGATTTGCTAGTAGAGTCAGGGGTGGTTAAGACCCTTGATGAACACTTTCCTCACTCCACTTCATGATTGTCTTGTCTTGGAATGCAAGGGGTTTGAATAGAACCCCTAGGTAGAAAGCTACTTGGAAACTGGTGAGGGATCACCCTCCAAATATCCTCTGCATTTAGGAAACTAAACTGTCAATAGATTCTATGTTTAATTATGCACCTAGTATGTGGGGCTTTGGCCAATGGCAATGCGTTGGCGCTATAGGGAGCTTAGGGGGCCTCACCATGGGGTGAGATCCAAGGAAAATAGTGCCTCTCCACTGGCTATCCATCTTGTTGGCCCTGTCGATGGTTGCTTCCTCCATGGACATAGGGGAGATGATCCTGGTGACTACAGTTTATGCTCCCACCGATCTTCTTGGCCAGCTCCAGCTATGGGACCACATTCAATTTGTTAGAAGCTGCCACCCTTTTTTGCCATGGATTGTAACTGGTGATTTCAACTCAATTCTTAGCCTAGAGGAGAAGATGGGTGGACTACCCCAGTTAGCTCCATCCTCTGAGCTTCTTTGACAAAATATTGAACTTTTGCACCTCTCAGATGTTAAGCCTTTTAATGGCCTATTCACATGGAGTAATAGAAGGAGTGGGAAGGTGGCTATTTCAGAGCGTCTTGACAAATTCCTTGTCTCTTGCTTTTGGCTCTCTAGAGCCATGTCACTCTCTTTTGAAATTCTTGATTGGAGAGGTTCTGATCACTGGCTGATCAAGCTTTCAATCTGGTATGTGGTAACTCCCAAGAAACCTCCTTTCAAGTTTTAGTTGATGTGGCTGGGTGACCCCTCTCTCCATGACTTGATGGCCCACTGGTGGAGACTGGGAGTACCCGAGTATGGCACTGCGATGTACGCCTTCTCCAAAAAACTATAGTTTGTTAAGAGACAGCTAAAATTTTGGAATAAGAACTATTTTGGCAATCTTCAATGTATGAAGAAGTAGGCACAAAACTGGCTGGATGTTATTACCAGGCTTATTAGGGATGCCGGATTGATAGAAGCCCTTTATGCAGATGAGTCATAGGCAATCATGGATTTATCAGAATGGGAGCTTCAGGAGGAAATTTATTGGAAGCAAAAGGCCCAAATTGATTGGCTCCAAGAGGGTGATAGAAATATAGCTTTCTTCCACAACTCGGTGCAAGGTAGGTGCAACAGGAATTTCATTGAGTCTCTTACTACCATTGATGGAACGTGGTTGTCCTCCTCCCAAGCTATATCTGGTGAGGTTGTTTGCTTTTTTTTAGATCTCTTCTCAACTGATCTCCCCCTAGATGAGTAGGCTGAAAATATAGTTCTTGAGTGCATTCCTCCTATTGTGACTCTTGGTATGAATAACTCCCTCTTGCGTCCCATTAGTATGCCAGAATTAGGAGTGGTCCACAGTTTAAAAAAAGGCAAAGCCCCGGGCCCTAATGGTTTTCCAACTAAATTTTATCAAAAATTTTGGGATATTATCAAACATGATTTGCTGGAAGTGGTTCAGGAATCTTATTCCAGCAAGGAGATGCTTAAGGCCCTCAATGCCATTTTTTTGGTTCTTATTCCAAAGAAGGAGCAGGTGAACACTTTTGATGGCTTTAGACCCATTACTCTCTGTAATGTGTTGTATAAATTCATTACTAAGCTCCTAGCGAAAAGACTCAAGGCTTGTCTCCCCACAGTGATTTCAGAGGAACAGGGGGTTTTGTAGCAGGTAAACAGATTCTAGATGGGATAGTTATGGCATCAGAAACTATCCATTCTATGAACACTTCTCAGGAGCAGGCTATGTTCATCAAGCTCGATATGGCAAAGGCCTATGACAGGGTTAACTAGAGATTTTTGCATAAAGCCCTTCTTGCATTTGGGTTCAATTAGGAGTGGGTTAGGTGGGTCATGAGCTATGTAACCACACCCTCCTTCTCGGTCTTGATAAATGGTGAACCCACTGAGTTGTTTGGTGCCTATAGGGGTCTGCACCAAGGGGACCTAATTTTGCCTTATCTATTTATTATTATGGCTGAGGGACTTGGATGGCTTATCAAATCTCGTGTTTCTCAAAACCTGCTTCAAGGATGGAGGTGGGGGGATGGCTTACTTGTGTTGACCCATCTTCAGTTTGTTGATGACACTGCTCTTGCTTGTAGAGAGCGTACTCGAGAAGCGAGAGAGTGGAGGTCTATTCTTGATACATATTTGGCTGCCTCGGGGCAGTGAATTAATGATCACAAGTCCTCACTTTTTTCTTCAATACTCCTGAGGGCATTCAGAGGAGGATTGTGATTACTCTGCGGTTTCAAATTCATCAGCTTCCCCTCACTTACTTGGGAGTTCCTATTGTCTTGGGGAGACAGCCTAGACTTTTTTGGCAAAATATTCTTGACAAACTAAGGTAGAAAGTGAATCACTGGACTCACAGGTGGCTGTCTACTGTGGGTAGGGTGACTCTTTTGCAATCAATTATTCAGGTTCTTCCTATTTTCAGGAGCATGGTTCAAGTTGTCCCAGTTTACTTCCTTAAGGAGTTTGACGCTCTTTCCCATCAATTCCTTTGGAATGGTAATCTGCAAGGTACTCACTAGCGTCTTTTGAAGTGGGATATGGTTTGTTGGCCAAAGAAAGAGGGGGGCCTGGGTCTACTTTCAGCGGTCTTATCTAGCCAAGCTTTGGCGGCCAAACTCTATTAGCGGTGGTGCTCCAGTCCTTCTCACCTGTGGGTAAGAATTTTGTCCCATAAGTATTTTCTTGGGGTGGACCCATCTGATATTGCCAAAATGCCCCTTGAGGGTAAAGGATCTATGGTGTTAGATACCCTCAAGCGGGGTGCTCTTCTTGTGAAGCACGGTCTATTCTAGATATGCAATAGTGGCACAGAGGCTCTCCTTTGGAGCGACTCCTGGGATGGCTTGCCACCTATTATTGTTACTCATCCACACCTACACAATCTTAGTGAATCTCATATTGTTGCTGGTTGGACTAGTGTTGCTCATTACAAGGAGGCCATTGATCTGGGTATGGCTGTTGGATATAGGTGGAAACACTCCTCTGACTGGCCTCCAGGTGGGTCATTGGAGGATAGGCTAGAGCTATCTCAGATCCTCACCTCTAGGAGATGCAGTTTGCTTTGAGGTCATGATCGCTTGGCTTGGGGAGATGCCCCTTTTGGAAAGTATTCCGTTTCCCATGGGTATCATGCCCTGATGAAACAAATTTTTGGGGATACTGCTAGCTCTTGGTGGAAGAGAGTTTGGAATTGCTTTTCATGGCCAAAATGTAATTTTTTTCTCTAGACTCTAGTTCATAACAGGTGCCTAACATGGGATAATCTCTGCAAACATGGATTTCAGGGACCTTCCATTTGTTTTTTGTGCTACAACAGTGTGGAGACTGCAGCCCATCTTTTCTTCCAATGCCAATTTGCCAAACAAATTTGGCATCTGTGGTGGAGTGTCTGGGAGTGTCCATGCTGGCATGCTTCATCTCTAGTGGAATTCTGGGAGAGACTGGGATGCTCCCTTGCTAAAACCTATCCTTTAGGTCACATGGTTAACTAACCCTTCTCTCATACTATGGAACATCTGGTTGGAGAGAAATAGGAGATTTTTTTGTGATACTTCACTGAATGTTGAGCTCTTATGGGGGTGAATCCGTATAGCTATTTAGGAGACTCTTTATGTGAAGTGTGAGGCTATGGGTGCGTTGGAACTTGGCGAAGCGTCTATCCATTCGCACCTCTTTGCGCCCTCTCCCAGCTATGCGCTTGGTGTTCCCCCTTCACATTGGGTGAACAAATCAGGCCTGCACCCAAAACCTATTGATCAAGCTGGTCATTAGATGCCCCCTGCTGCTAGCGTCCTCAAAGTGAACATGGATGGCTCATCCAAAGGGAATCCCGGAGCTGCTGGCATTGGTGGAGTGGGGAGAGATAGCTCTAGGGAAATCAGGTTTGTGTTTTCAATTTATATTGGTATCCATACTAATAATTTAATGGAGGCCTAGGCTATTCTTACAGCTGTGGAAAAATGCTATCAACTGGGTTGGCGTAGAGTCATATGTGAGGCGGACTCACAAGTGATTATTAATTTGTTAAATAGATAGAATTTTGACAATGTGGATTGGCACTTAGCTTCTGTGGCTCAAAAAATTCTTCAAATTTGTAATTCCTTGGATTTTGTTGTGTTTAATTACATCCCCCGTGAGTGGAATGGGGTTGCTGACTATTTGGCCAAGTGGGCCTCTGAATTCAGATCGACTTATAACATCTCTGATCATAGGATGCTTTCTCAGAGTCTGTCTCAAAAGCTGGCTCAGCTTGTGAGTCAGGACATTATTTTGTAATTTGTTTGGTTTGTCTTGCTTTTAATAAATTTTTACCCTCTTTAGTTAAAAACAAAGTATGTCAAATTTGATGTTGCAAAAGTGTAAAGGCTAATTTTATGTGTCTACAGATGCCCCACTTTTAGTCTAGTATTTTGAATGCTAAATTAAAATGATAAAATAAGTAAATTTGATACATGTGAATGTGTTTGGCATTGATAGGTACAATCAAAATGTATAATTTTATCCATGTGAAACCTACAAGAAACATGTATAGATCAATGTCCTCTCCTAATAATAAATTTTAAATGATCTGAATCATTGAAAAACTAAGGAACAAATATAACTAATGGTATGTGAATGAATTTGTCACTTGTTAATCTTGGTTAGAAGAACATTATGGGATTAACATGCCCCAAGGAGATGTAATTATTAAAATAGTGAGTTGAGGAGTGTACATGCCTCAAATTCCATTGAGAAAGTGGTATTGGAAATTGAAAGATGTAGTAATGTCAACCACACTACCCTGAGTATCAAAATACCTATTTTTTGGAACTAAAAATTAGGTTCACAAGTAAAAATATCAACCATAGTAGATGGATATAGACCTAAAGTGCTTACATAATACCATCATTCTCCAATAATTCTCAAAAAATAAAATATAGAAAGTGTTTACATGGACAAAGTCCATGCCTTATATGATCCACCTTTTGTATGTCCCAAAATATCTTAAAATTTCTCAATTGTTCCTTAAAATCATGTTAATATGTCTAAGTTTTCTCATTTTGACCCATTTCAATTATACAATGTCTTAGAATGCAAAGTAATCTATCTAACATGAACTAAATCCATGAAACAAACTCATTATATGCCTCACTTTTTATATGAGGGATGAGGCCTATAAATCACCCATCTCAAAAGAAAGAGTTGTGCACATCATATATTATATAGAAAAGTCTAACTGTGTGAAATACATAAAAACATGATAACATATGTCACCATAGAAAATTTTATGATCTTTAAAAGCACATATGAAACATGTAATCCAAGACAAGGGCAGTTTCTTACTAATTGTATATAAGATAATCATGATGATTCTTTTGAAAATAGGTGTTAGATTTGACTAAATATGTCAATGAAGCATGCAATAATTAAAACCGTAGGAGATGTTTGCTATAAATAATGGAAACATCAAATAAAAATAGATAGCACACAATATAAATATGTGTGATAGAAATCACAATACCAAGCATAAATAAATAGTCAATTACATCCATAGAAAGCTATGTAAACACACATACACACACAATATAATAGTGAATAAGATATAAGCACACATCATAGTAGAGAAACACACAAACATACAAGATATGACTTGACTATGACCTAACTTAGACACAACATGGCCATGACATGGACTAGAGGATCCTTTAACACAACTTACATGACACAAAAAGGCTTAGTCAATGTACCTATAGAGCATACAACAAGCAATATAGAACACTTCAATGGCTAAGCAATGTCACAATCATTAGCATCAAATATTCATGAAGCAATAAATGTTAGTCCTCATAATTAGTCAATGCCAACCTCTATCATAACAAAACACATTATCCATAGGAAATAACACTTTAAAATCTATGAATAAGAGAAAGTCATGTATAAATAGTCTAAGTAACTAAATACTATCAATGGAATGGAATATGAAAATATAATCTAAAAAGTCAATGTCAACCTTGAGCATACAAAAGTATAATATCCATATAAAATAACACTCTAAAATGTATGAATAAGATAAATTCATGTATAAATAGTTTGCATAATTATTCAATGTCAACCTCTAGCATAACAAAACACAATAACCATAGGAAATAACACTCTAAATTGTATGAAGAAGAATAAGTTTGTATAAATAGTCTAAGTATATAAATACTATCAATGAAATGGCATAGAAAGATATAATCTAAAATTTTTACCAAGTTGCCCCCAGCATGGGCATGCCCCCAATGTTAAAAGGTTGTATATGGGTGTGATGAATTTCATGCATCTGTATGTCTATGTCTCATGTATAATTTGTATGTCTTGTATCTAGATTATGTATATTGTGAAAATTTTATGCTTATAAAATGGATATGTAACTCACCATGTACATGAAAAATTATATTAATAAACTATGTGTACTATCAAAATAGGTTGTGTATAAGCTTTGTTTATATATTTTTTGAATATTTTATTTTTTATATTTTGGAAATATGTATATAAACAAGCACTCATTAAATGAATCTAGGCCAAGAGGCAAAGGCTATGAAAGTATAAGAATATGATGGATCCAAACAATAAATATCATAGGTCACTACATAGTGTGCACCAAATGTAGTAGCAAAGTAATATCAAGAAAGAAAATGATAGGCCTCCAGTATATGGTAAAGTCATGTTTCAAAGAAGAATGCGGAATAAATCTTAATTGGTACATGCTCCCAAATGTTTTATAGTCAATCTATATGTCATAAGATGTGTAGACATAAAATAAATGTGATCATGAAAGGTCAATGTATGTCTTAACAAATGCAGGAATAAATAATAAATATGGAGAGGTGGGAAAGTAGTATGCCACATTGAGGTGTAACATGTCTCAAAGGATGGAAAAAAATATTATACTACTATAAAGGATGTATGTACATGTGTCATTGTAGGATATTTAGTTTCAATGTTTGGATCAGGATAAGTAGTCAAGAGGTCAGGGCCAGTGAAACAAAATAATGAAACCAAAGCCAAGGGTTAAACTAATGATAAAATAAAATGCATATATACCCATCCACATAGAAGAATGGACAAGTAAATGTGTCAACTCAAGAGAGGGTGATCAAGAAATATGACAATAAGAAGATATATATATAATAAACTTTATTGAAACTAAAAAACTATGATGTAATCGATTGGGTGATGTGTTAGTCTTGGATCAATCAATGTAAATTTCAAATGGAGAGGTATAACATGCATATCACTATCAAAATTTAAAAAATGGTCATAAGATTTAAAATTTTGGAATTGTTAGTATGATTGATATAATCATGTAAGTACTACATAGCCCTAGTAGTAAGAGCAACATGTGGAATCCATTGTATATTAGGAGAATGCATCAGTGTTCTTAATGGAACACACTCAAAATGTTGGTGTAAGGCTATCTTAGGATGTAATGTATTAACCAATACAATTTTAATTTAAAAATCAGTAGCTAACTAATAAAATACTCTTTGATGGAATTGCATCATTTGTGTGTGGAAAAAAATTAATTATTTTTCATCAATGTGTATTTTGAACTATTTGTTAAAGTTGTTCTCTTTATAGACTATATGTTAATGATTGAATATCATACACATTTTGGATACTATCAACCAAACATTGTGCTATGTGTTGCATTTTTTTTTTAATTGAGTCATGTTATATTTGGCAAACTATTTTTTAATGGATTACTTATTTTAAGAGATTCATGTCTTCAATTAATATTGAAACAAGCCTCCAAAGTTACATTCTCATTTTCATTATAATGTAGATCATGATCTATTTGATGATGTGCCATATAATATCCACTTTTCTCATGTTTATCTTGTAGGACATCATTTTTATTCTTACCATTATCATGAAGGTGTGTCTTCCATTTATTTTTATCAAGGGGAGGTTGAATATGAAGGAGATATCATAATTTATCAATGCTCACCATGTTTGAAATATATTGATATTACCATAGTGTAACAGGCATAAATTTTTGATAAGATAAGTAGTCATCTATGTTTCTATAAATGCCATCACCATCATCATAGTTATTTTCCTCTATATTCTCTAATTTTTGAATTTCAAAATTGATCAATAATTTAAGATTTGATATTTATTCCTTTTGTGTTTCATATATATGTGTTAGTCCTTATAATACATTTTGATGAATTGACAAGGTTCATGGAAACAATGATTTATTTTAATTATTCTTATTGTTTTCTCTTATATCATATGTATGTATTAATTTTAATGGTATGACATGTAGTGTGATATTATGGATGATTCAGTAACGTGCATTTGTGGTATAAATACTTTAGTAGGTTACATGATTTTGAAATATTCAAAAGGTCTATTATCTAGAAAACATGTATGTAGACATCCATCATGTACAAAATTCAAACATTGATGTAGGTTGGATGGGATAACATCCTTAAAATAAATCCAAGGTTTATCTAGTAAGAGGTTATAATTTAAATGGTTCATCATCGCTTGAAATGTAGTGGGTAATATTTTAGATCTAACTATTACATCAAATGTAATTGTTCCCAAAGCTTGATGAGGTATGTTGTAACCCTTGATATTCATATCTAATTTATTGATACAATCAATAGTGATACCAAGTTATTAGAGAAATGTGATGTTACAAATGTTCATCCATAACCCATTATCTATCATTGCCCACTTAACCCCCTTACTTAAGATTCATACCTAAAAATATAGCAGGAGATTTTGACTTGGAACTTGTTGGATGAGTAAATATTATTTTCTCAAATTAAATTGTATCTTCAATTTTATTTAAAGTATTGACAATGAATGCACAATAATCAAGTTTTATGTTTCTTAGTAAATTTGTATTATGTAACATTGTGTAAATAATGTCCTTATAAAGAATTGATTAATTTGGCAATTATAGTATAAATAGTTTTGCATGAGTATTCTTAAGTTTATATATAATGTATTGAATTCTCATTCTATTTTCTAACACTTAAGGTGGAAAAGTGAGATTAACAAGGATATTTTGATTGTCCCCACTTTCCACTATAGGGTTGTGTATCCTACCTCTGTGCATTGTGACAACAACCTTAGTATATAATATAATCCTAGGTCAGATAATAGTTGAGGGGTGATTACTAATATCACTAGGGGATATGAAAGGAAGAGAGGTAAAGGGAACCATATATTATCCTTCTCTTCTAGTGGTAACCATAAGCATTTAAAATTTGACATTCATGTAATACATGTTATCAAGGTAAGCTTACAATTATTTGTGTATAATAACATCCCTAGTTTCATTACTTGTTGGTTTATCATGTTTCCTTGTCTCAAATATGAATGCATGATACAATCACTAAAGGAAAGGCCTTTTTTTAATAACATGGCTATAGATTATAGATATACACAATTTGGACCCATAAAAAAAAAGAAATTAAACATGAAATCAAACCCTAATAGGAGAAATTTTTGAAACCCTAAAAATTATGAGACCCTCATGTAGAAGGAAACTTAGGGTTTTCACATTCAAATCAATGATTAGGTTTACCAAATTATTTTTCTTATTTTTCACCTAAGTGATATAGAATAATGAAAAATGTGTACTAATTCAGATCATAAAAAATATAGAAATTAACATAATAATCTAAAATGAAAAGGCTAATTGAAATTGCAACTACTTGATTTAGAAATAACAAAACAAGAGAGGGATGATGTACTTATCTAATTATGTTTACCTCTTGCTCACAAAAGATGTCATCAAATCTAGAAATGATCTTTATGTACTTCATAAACTATTAATATTATAAAAAATGTTGAAAATAGGCTTGGACGTTGTTGGAAAGGCCAGACACGTGTGGCAACTAACATTGTCATGGTTTATGAGAAGTGTCAATTTGCATAGTGGAAGTTTGAAACTTCTAAAATCCCTTGGCCTAAGACTAAAAGTGATTATATGTGGATGAAATTATTTTATCTTGCACTAAAATACTTATTTTTTGTCTCTTTTAATTGTGCTTGATTGACCATAAGATGTTCTAAAAAATGATTAGTATTTTGGGTTGGGATAACTCCAACCACTTCCCATTAAATGCTTGAACATTGTCTATGTTCCAATATTCTGATGAGGACTCAAACTACATATATTTCTCCCACTTGTGGGTGTGTGTGTGTGTGTGTGTGTGTGTGTGTGTGTGTGTGTGTGTGTGTGTGTGTGTGTGTGTGCGTGCGTGCGTGCGTGTGTGTGAATCATGAAGAATATAAAATACAATGTTATCCTTTGATCTTTGATACTTGATACCATGCAAATTTGATTTTTTGTAGTCAAAATTGACTTTATGAACTACTATAATGCTTCTCCTTAAAGATTTGAGATGTGTGTGTGTGTGTGTGTGTGTGTGTGTGTGTGTGTGTGTGTGTGTGTGTGTGTGTGTGTGTGTGTGTGTGTTTGTGTGTGTGTGTGTGTGTGTGTGCGTGCGTGTGTGCATGCGCGCATGCATCATGAAGAATCTAGAATACAATGTTATCCTTTGATCTTTGATACTTGATACCATGCAACTTTGATTTTTTGTAGTCAAAATTGACTTGATGAACTACTATAATGCTTCTCCTTAAATATTTGAGATGTGTGTATACATTTTGATAATTTTACAAGAGAGTGTTAATTGATTCCTCAATGTTTCTAATAATTTCTAAGTGAATAATAAACTTAGGGATAATTTTTATTTTTAGATGTTTCTTCATTATTTTTTCATTACGACTGACCCATGAAACATTTCTTGGCTAACCTAATGGAGACTTCACAATTTTAAAAAAAACTATTGAGGGCTCCTAGACACAACCAAAAGAGTAGAACATGTACAATAACTAACATTGTTTGGGTTTATCAGTATTGTCCTAGAAGTTGGAAAGAAGGATATGAAATTTTAAAAATGTCTATCTAGGATTTCAAAGGGTTTTTGTATAGAATAAACTAGTCTTGAACAAATATTTCTAGTGAATAGAGCTAAATAAGATAATAGATGGTCATAAGAATAGAGAAAAATTGTGATCAAAAGTTAAAAATATGTGCATTATCCAATTATGTTAAAATGTGCTTAAATTAATATTGTCAAAGTGTCATAAACCAAATTTAGGTCTATACATCTATATAATACTTAATATTTTACAAGATATTTATATATTGGTAGATTATGTGATGGGTTTTTATTCCAAATAAATGTCACTCTCTTAAGATTTTATCATGTTAGCCATAACTTCCTAACCAAAAACATTATTTATGTATTTTTAAGTTTAATAGTTTAATCGAGATAGGTGATGGTAATTTATTTATTGACGATATTAAATCTTCCTTAATCCTTATTAATTACAATCATATTGAAGTTTTTTTAAAATATTTATAAAGGCCAATTTTAAGTTTTAATTATAGTCAAGCAATTCTTTTTGAAGTTTTGTCATTCACAAGTAACCATTGTTCCATATAAAAACATCTCAAATATAATTATCGAAATTATAAGACAATTCTAAAAAAAAAATTGGTTACAAGTAAACAAAATAATTAGGATACCATCTATAATGGAATTTCACTATGAGGAGTCTTTCTAATTTTTTATTCAATATACTTACTTTCACAATATCTTTTTTATTGATACTTGTAATGTATTCTAGATAATATCAGTAGTAAATTTCATTATTCAATATTATTTATAAAATATTATATATATGGGCTTCACTAGGGTTCTTTTTTATGTGGTACAAGTATTTGTCCTACATCCATATGTTCGGTGACATCTTTAGGGGACTTATGAATTCATGTTGTTGCATTTCTTATCGAAAGTAAGCAACTTACTAAATGTTAAAGACTTTAAGTATGGTATATATAATGCTTAATTTAATTTAAGTTATAGGCAATGGAGAACATGGTGTGAAATAGTGTTTGGAATTTTTGTTTAAAAGTGTATAAAAAAAGAATTATGACCCTTCCCCTCAATGTTTTGACACTCTCAGAGGTTATGATGCCATTGAAATTGTATGAAAATGATATAAGAACAAATTTTTCATTACTTGTTATGTGGGTCACATGCCATCTAAGAAAACTCTAAGCAGCTTGAATAATTATTCTTTAAAACCTTATGTAGCCATATAATTTATTTGAATTAAAGTATGTCCAAATAATTTTTTCTTTTTTCATTTATGAATGCCCAACATATTTTAGCTAGTTTGAGTAAACCCAATTATTCATTTATTCATAATACCCTTTTTGATTTAAATACTTGGTCTCATGATTTTGTCATATCCTAAAATGCACTTCTTAAAGTACTTGTATGCATCAAATTCCAAATTTACCCATATCATTATGTGATATTTTAGATGATACTCTAAAACCCTTGGACTAATAGTCCTAGATGATGTCTTAGACACAATTTTCCAATCTTATTTTTTATACCATTTATCATAATGTCCCTATTTGACATAGTGGTAATAACCCTTTTTATGGGTTCATTATGCCTATTCACTACTCTTTTAGGTGTCCCAAGTTTTTTAGCTCATAGAGGCACTCACAAAAAGGCATCTTAACCAACTAAAATCTTATGTTCCCCATTTGGACACTTTTTGAGTGTTATGGGTATTTTTGTTGTGTTATTATATATTTCTCAAAATAAATATGATGTTTCTTATTGGCATAATGTGATTATGTTAGAGAAGTTGGAGTGTTGCCTAAAAAGTGTACACTCACTTTAAAGGGAGTATCACAAACATTTTCCTATATTTTTCAAATCTAAGTTATTTTATTGACACAATGTGACTTTATTAAATAAGATTAAGTGACCTAAAAAGTGTACACTCACTTTAAAGGGATTATCACAATAATTCTCCCATACTTTTCAAATCTAAGTTATCTTTTAAATAAACACACAACATTTCTTTCCACCCAACCTAATTTTAGAGTGTCATATACAAAGATCTTTAAAAAAACAATTTATTGGTCCTTTTTAAATAAATATGTAACAAATTTATCTACCCAATGTAATTTTAGAGTGTCACATATAAATATACTTTAAAAAAATTGACACACCATGACATATCTATTACACTCTTTCATTAATAATTTTCATTTTTTGCTAAGATAACTAGGAACCAATCCTAAAGTAAAAATGTCCATAACATGAAGAAAGAGAAGGTATTCAATACCACAAAAGAGTCAATCCTAGATATAAGGTTAGTGAGAAGATAACCTATAATTAAGGATCTTAACTAAATAGGTTAATCAAAGAGGTTGATTCCCTTGAAGACTCAAAACATAAATAAGGGAAAACAAAAACCCAAATTGATAATAATCTTATTTCAAAATAAAAAAGGGTCTATAAGTTAAAATATAGACCCAAACTAGCTTCACCAACATGGCATCATTTTTTTTTTTCAAAATATCATTTTATTTATTTCTGAGTAAGGATTCACATTAGTCAATAAAAATAGTAGATGTATCATAAGCTAGCAAGCAGGAAAAATTACACATGATTATCATTGACCCCATGTAGATTTACGTACAATTATGAAAAAACCAACTAGACTAGTAACAAGACAAAAAGAGGCATATTAATTACTCTAAAAAATCACCTCCTCAGGATTTTTTTCACCCCTAATTCACCAAAACTAGCATTAACATCTTCCCCCAAGCCAAGAACCACCTCATCCTCTTCCATGTAGCATAATTGAGATTACAACATGCATTTCACAGGTAGTTGAGTTCCTAATTATATACCTTCATAAGCTCATGTAGCATCTCATATGTTTATGATTCATATAATCCAACCCCACTAAGTGAACAAGGGTTTTTTAATTCACGAAGGGAATACATGCATGTCACATTAGAAACCAAGATCATCATATGCAAATCTTGGGCCATATAAAAAATGTTGAGATGACCCACTGACTATTTTGGATTGAGCATAAGCACTTTCAGTAATTTTGAAATTTCTTTGCCTTCAACATCATCCATATTTATGGGTACATACCACATCTTCTTCAACCAAACTCTCATTAGCAGATTCTAAATTTCTATGTCGATGAAATTGATAAAACTATTTTTCACTATCTCTCTTATTTATCATTGTTATTGTAAGGTTGCTTTTGCCTTACCTGCTTTAGTATTTTTAATAGTTTCATCCATCTTAGATTTAACCCCTTTTCCTTTCTCCATGATTGAAAATCACAAAGATTAGAGACCTTCTTGAAAAGCCCACACAATAACCAATCTTGTGCACATTCAGACTAGCCACAATGATAATGACTAGCTACAAGGATGAGAGTCATAATGATAAGGAAATGACTCATGTGAGCCATCCAAGTTCCCACTACCAAGGGATCTCCAATCCATTATTTCCAAACTATCATGATAATACATGGATATAAGTGGCATAGGCATGATAATGCATTTAAGCTTATAGATCACCCAAAAGTTATTGAGAAAGGGGTGGTTCCCATAATAGAAAGCTTACATTCTTGACTTGTCTAAGGTTGACATTTGTGTTAGAATTCCAATTTTCAACTAAATTTCCTTCTCTCTGTGTATGGATGAATTCAATCTATTCTAAAAGTGATCTAAATTGATAGATTTCATTTACCACAATTTTAGAGTTTTAAGTTTTTATTACATAATTTACAATTACATTGATGATTATTTGTGAATCTCCCTCCACTAAGAGCTTCTTTCATCCAAAATAAAGGGTGATTTGGATGACTTTTAAAAGGGCTCTTGATTTTGACACATTATTCAATTCAATTCTAATGTCATGAGAAAATATAAAAATTGATTATCCTACATGATCTCTGAAAAACCCTCCACTTCCTACTAAGCCAGGATTATCGTCTGATGCCCCATCAAAACTGAGTTTGATACTTCCTACATTAGGGGCTTGCCAACTAATTTTTATGGGAATCTTCACATACCCATCCCTCTCAAGCCCCCTATCAGGGGATAGATTTCATGTGTTTTAAATCACATTTAAAATAGGCATTTGAGTTAGTTTTTAGTTAGGTTTAAATTTTTAAAAAATCACATCATAATTATGAATTTAATGTTTAAGGGGTGTTGTAAAATTAAAATTAGCTTATCATAAAAAAATTCAATCTTATGCCTATCAAATTTTTTTAAGTAGACCATCGAGTCATGTGAATAATTTTTCATTCAAGTGTTAATATCATGTAGAGTTTTACACTTAACTAAGTCATAATATTATAATTTAGGACACCCTTATGACATTAGAAACAAATTATAAAAATTAAAAAAATATAATCTTGTCATTTTAGTATTATTTAGTCCCTTTCATTTTCTCAAATATTCATAAAATCAAATTATAAAAATTAAAAAAGATAAGCTTGTCATGTTAGTATTATTTAGTCCCTTTCATTTTCTCAAATAGTCATATCTACTTTTCAACACTTTTGTCCCCATCTATCCCCATAATATCTCCAATACTTCAAGAATTTCTCTTATAAGATTCGATAGAGAGAGGAGATTATAAATTATGCTTTAGAATAAGAGGTTTATTAAATTTTTTTGTTTAGTAATATATTTTGATTTGATATGTAGTGTTTTGATAAAGTTTTTATTTTGAATTTATATTTATAGTATTTGATAGATCTCCATAAAATTAGGGTTTGATATATTTGAATAAAAAAATGGGGTTTGATATGTTTGTATATAAAATTAGGAAGTGATAGGTTTGTTTGAAAAAATAGAGTTTGATAGTTATGTGTGAAACTCTAAGGCTTGATAGTTTTTTATGGAGTAATTTTTATTTATTGCTTTAAATGAGCTTTGATTTAATCTTTAATGAGACATAATTTTGACATTTAAATACTTTATCAAAGTGATAATGCTTAAAAATTCTTACTAAAGTATTTTCTTGTTTATTTATGGTGTGTTTTTGCTACCATTTTTATTGGATAATGTTATTTTTAGTTCATTTTTTTAATTTCATTTTTGGGGGCCTATCAAATTTATTTTACTCATTTTTAGTTCTATTTTTCATGTTTTTTTTTTGACATTAAATCATGTAATAAAACTATTCTCAAAATATAGCACATTGAATTAGGATTTTGGCCAAGAAGATTATTTAATAAAATAAATAAATTTACATATCCATTAAAACATAGTGTAAATGGGATTTTTATTATGTTTTGTAGTTGTAAATTTGAGGCCTAATTTTTAAAATATCTTTTTATAATTTATTTATTAGTTATATGGAATTAGATGCCAAAACCTATTATTATATTCATTTATGTAGATGGTGGTTCTTTATTGATGCAAACTATATTATGCTTTATAGTTTTTTGATTTATAACATATGACCTATTGATGATTCGATTATTATGAAATAAAAAATAGTAGTATTTTCATGTTTTATATGATGCTTGGATTTATATACAATGTGATTTGCATGCCATTATTACTCTTGCTTAGTAGTGTTAATTGTGATAGTGATGTGGCATTGTAGTCGGTTGACTACCATGTAATATTATGATTTTAAATTTTTTTGACTATTGCATGGAGTGCTTGAGTGTGATACTATATTATGTTTACTTTATATGTACTTTGTTTTTGTTTGTATTTATGGGTGAAATTAATGTGAAGGATACATTGATAATCAAGTGATATAAGGAGGTCAAATAGGTCATTCCATCACCATCTGCACACTCTTCAATTATTTGATCCTTTGTTTTATCCTTATCCTTTATGATGAAAGTTAGCCATTATTGACATGTGATTAGGGTGTGTTGAAATGTACTAGAGGAGATTAATAGAGATTTATTCCATATAAAGAATATTAAAACTGAATACACAATCCAAATACACAGAGAGTAATTATAAACACACACTATATTATCCTATTGTCTTAAATTTCATTCATGACATTACACCTTTATATATAGGCAAATCCTTTTATAATCATGGAGATTCACCAACTCAACATATCCCTCAAATCTCTCTCACTAAAAACAAATTGATATATGTGATTTTATTGTAACTCACACAAATAGCTATAAAATATTTTAATGCCTTAACAAACCAAATATCATGTAAGTGTTATTTTTTCCTAACATTTTCCACCTTACTACTTACATGGGGAGAAAGTGCATCATGTGAACTAAAAATAGAATCGTATGCCAATGCATACTTTTAGGTCTACATATTGTTGTTTAAATCTTGCTATCTAGATCTTGTTGCATATGATCACTTATATATGAGAACTTATCTTGCTTTCACTTCCAACTGAATGTATTCATTATCCAAACATATTCCAATAAAGTACAATAGTTAAAGAATCTCTACAGTCAGAGGATTTATGTAGTAATCTTCCCTCGTAGATACAACTATTTACATATTCAATGATATTTACATTCTCCTCTTATCCAACCTAGCAGGGGAATGATTACAAACTTTTATTTTTTTCACACACCATAGAAACAATTAAAAATGAAAATATTATGAGGACTAAATCCTCATTGTCTTCTTGTGTAGCTTCTACATGTGATTGTTTCAAATCAATATCACACAACATAGATAGTCATTACTACCACTAATGATTATCCTCAACATAGTCATTTGGTTTATAATACACCACTATCTCAAAATGTGGCACCATCACTAGCAGCTTGTGAGAGGATGCTATTTGTCCTTTAACCTCCTGTGTCCTCCATCCTCCGTCATGTAGCTCAAATAATTAAGTCACTAAAGAGAATTCCTCCCCCGCCCCCCCCCCCCGCCCCCCCCACACTCTTGAAAATAATTTTAACAAAATGGACATCATTTACCTGATAATGTGTTTGTACAATAGTGACAACTCTTTTTAGAAAAAAAGATGATAGTAACACTAAACCTATAGACTTTTATAATTTTGATTTTTGATGTTGTCACAAGATGACTGATTTTGATAACAAGAGTATTTAGATGACCATGACTAAATATATGATCACCACTCAAAAAAAAACTAAACCAAGTTACAAATTAAATAATACTAAAAGAAACAAACTTTATAAAAACTTAAGACTTAATCTATAAACTTATATGCTTAAAAGCTTAAAATTAAATACTTATAAATCGATCATGAAATAAATAATTAATTAAAGACTCTAAAAACTAATTACTAAAGAAAAACATACTAAACTTACTATTTTGACTTTTTAAATGACATTCATAGCTAAATATGTGGACAACCTATAGGTAATTTCTATGCTCACTGTATTTGAGGGTGAGAACATTGATATAAATGGAGAATTCTTGATCAAGATCCACAGTAGGAGAATTTGAACCTTTAAAAGTAGAGCAATGACAAGGTTGGGAACTAGAGTTAGAAAATCTTAATACGACTCTCTTTTTCCCATGGTTTCTTCACTTCTTTGAGTTATGATTTTGGGATCCCATAGACTATTATTGGTCTAGTAGATGTTATTAAAATATATATCTATCTATAAATCTTTCAATTTATAACTATACACTACCATAAACCACTAAATATAAACCTAAATACCTAATTTTATGAATCAAACCATAATACCTTTCAAATATGTAGCCTTCTATCAAAATACAACATCTATGTCACATTAACAGGTCTCAATGCATAGTTTGCAAATTAGTAGGTGAGTGATGAGTTGGTTCCAAAGGGATGTGGTAGATTTGTAGAGATTGATATAAAAATAACCAAAATAAAACAAATTTATGACCATTTAAACCATACTTCTTCCACAACCGCTATATATAACCTTCTACAACCAAAACTTGTATCAATCACAACCTCTATATGGACCCTTATCAAAAAAATTGTATCATCTATAGCCTATGCCCAAAAAATTATCTTTATCTAAACATGCCCATCTAAGAAAAAATCCATTATTGTATCTTGTGTTCATATATCACTCTAAAGTCTATTGGTATAGTATATTTCCTCAAGGGGAGATAAAAAGCTTAATTTTCTTCAAATTCACTTATATGTTAAATCTCCATACTTATGTTAACCTAAGAAAAACCCTTTCGATCCAATAATGGATGGCAAAATAAATGTAATTAGGTCTTCAATCCAATTCATGATAAACCATTTCTCCTCAATATCCTCAAGTATTTTTTGGCCCTCAACCTTGCTTCCTTTATATTATACGATGAAAATGGTTCATTTCTCTTAAAAACCTAGGGAAGATAATACCATATCAAAAAATAAGTATTATAAGCATAAAAACAAAACTCCTCACACAAATTTTACCTTATAATAATTCCTTCTTGATATTGAATATTTTTTATTGAATCTAATCATTTTCTAACATGTTAACATAGTCTTTAAGAATATCCTTGGGCTTTGAAACTTAGCCTTGAACCATAAGAGATGGATATATTATAAATTCCTATAATAATCCCATTACTATGAAATTATAATCTCATTATGAAGATATGAAATTAAATATGTAAGGATAACATTCCCAACAAAGGGATTGGGATTATACTTTAATTTATTGGGGAGAATGAGGTTATGAACATATGCTTCACATAGAATATTCCTATCATTTTGAAGAAGAAAATAAAACTTAAAAAAATAATTTTGGTCTTCAAACATCAATGTTTAAAAAAGAATAAATTTTTATAATTTGCATTTTTAACCAACTTTCCTTTAAGATTAAGGAATATACCCTTGGTAGGGCCTTGCAAGTAGAAATATCAGTTTACATATCGCTAATCAGGGTAATATTTATAAAGGTATAATATGGAAGTATGTATAGCCTTTAGATCCTCATTCACCACTTGGGAATGAGAATTTAAATCATTTTATATTTTTATACCTTCAAAATCACATACTGAAGTTACTTGTGAAGGTATCCCACAAATTTGGTACCCCTGGATCAAAGAGTACCAATATTTTTACCCAAGATCTCCCTTGGAATAAATTTAGATGAATTATTTTGGGTTTATTTATCTAAGAGTAATGGCTTATAAATCCTAGGAAGAATCTATTGATATTTTATAGCATTTGAAACTACGGTTGCCAAGAAGACTAACTTCTCACTACTTGTATCAGTCATATTTTTCATTTGTTCTTTGAGAGCTTGAATTTATACTTCCTAGATTTTAACTGTCTACAAAATTTTCATCAATTTTAAAATTAAACCCCTAAAGTCCATTTCCTTTTCATCTAGGTTCATCTCTTCAACAACATTAACTTCCATTAGAGTAGGGCCCTATAACATGAAGTCTATAATGAGTATACAGGGATGTGACAATTTTTAAAAAGAACCATCTTGAATAAATTTATTAGTATCCATTTTCTTATTTTGAGCCTTCTTCAGTAACCTAGCCGAATAATGACAATCTAGATCTAGAGATATAAGGTTATTATTAAGCACAGGATATATTGAGAGGGGGGGTGAATTAGTATATCATATATCTTATAAAACTTTCCTTAATCAAATTCCACTTAATCAAACATTCAAGATATGCAATAAAAGTCAAACAATAAACACCACACAAGATAGAGAGAGACACCAGATATAACGTGGAAACTCAATGTGGGAAAAACCACAGAGAAAAATCTCAAGTATATTCATGAGAACAAACCCACAGGAGTACCATACCCCTTTGCCAAGCACCAACTCAGCTACAATTCATGAGCACCAACCCACAGGAGCTTTAAACCCCTTTGCCAAGCACCAACCCAACAACTATTTGTGAGCACCAACCCCTTTGTCGAGCACCAACCCACAGGAGCACCAACCCCTTTGTGTATACCACACACCTATCTATTAATGTTTCTATCTCAAAAAATGATAGTTTAATACAACATCTCTTTCCTCTCTCTCACCTTTGCTCTTTTAAGCTAGATATAACAAATACAAATCATATTCATCTCTCACAATTGCTCTTCTAAGCTAAATATTACATTATCAAATCAACCTCTCACTTCCATATTACAAATGGCTTCTCAAGCCTTTATTTATAGCTTTCCAAATGACCTTTGGCCTTCCCCCTTTGTGACCCTTCAATCCTCATGGAAAATGGTGCCAAACTTATATGACCCTTCATATTCTTGCCTTTGAAAAGTCATGTGGTGACCCTTCATGACCAAAAATGCCCTTCCATCTTTTGTCCTCATCTTAGTGACTTTTTGTATTCCTTAAAGTGTCCCTTCATGATAAATTGTGCCCTTACTCTTTTGTCTTCACTTGGTGACTCTTGGAATTCCCCAAGATGACTCTTCATGGGAAAATGCGTCCCATCCTTCTTTTGTCTTTACCCCGTGGCTCTTTGACTTCTCCATGGGCCCTTCTTTTGTCTCATATGCAACCAAAAATATATTTGTTAATATTAAATAAATATTAACTCACATTAGCCAAGATATATCTATTACAAATAACATTAAATGCAATGGGGCCTTTATCACCAATAATACTAGACCTTTGACATCAATGACAATATTTTCAATAATCTCCCCCTTTGTCATTGATGGAAACCTCAATTCTAAAACTGCCACATCCTATCACCTACACATATTGTCATCTAAAACCATATAGTAACTCCCCCTTACTGTAGCAACCTGTACCTATTCCCTATACCTATTTCTACACTTATACCTGTACCTATAATTCTTCCCCTTTGACATCAATGGCAAAGGGCCTACCTAGAGCTAACACTTAGCTCCCCCTCAGCTGATGCTGAACATCAATGGTAGGAAGCAATAGAAATTACTCCCAACTCCTATCACCGATATTTGAATGTGTCCTTTGATCGTGCCTTTGAGAAGATATGTGACAATACATATACATTGTTCCCTATCCTTTGAGCATCTGCAATCAACTCATTTGAATCTTTTCTTCTAATCTCACAACCTTTAGCATGAAACCTTAATGTGTATCCTTGATCACAAATTTTACTAACACTCAATAGATTATGCTTAAGACCTTTTACATACAAAACATTCTTAGTCTTAGTTCTACCATAATCCAAACTCAAAGTACCTTTTCCAGCTATCCTAGTAGTGGTTTTATCTTCAAATCTCACTATACCACCATTGATCTTATTTAGAGATATGAACTTACTTTTATCTCCTATCATATGCCTCAAACATATGCTATCAATTAACCATGGCTGATCTTTACTTCTTACATGTAGAGCTGTTTACACCAACATAGAATCTTCAAGTTGTTTCTTCTGACATGAACATGTCTGAACCTTCTTCCTGATGAATGGAGCTTTGACACTCTGATCCTTCTTCTTGATGAATGGAGATTTGAAACTCTGATCCTTTTGAATTGACTCGAACATGCTTCTATAATACCAAACTATGTGTCCAAAGTTGTTGTACTTGTAGCACACTATGGTCTCTTCATCAAAGCTTGATAGAGGAGCAAAAGAGTTGTGGCTTTTGCTTGACTCTACTTGACTTTCCTTCTCCTTATTTCTAAAAATTTTAGCTCTTTTTCTACATTCTAATTTCTTGTGACCATATCCATTACAATAAAAACAATAGCCATAAAAATAAGACCTGTCTATATATCTCTGACCTGATTGCCTTTTGTAGCTTTGTTCTCTCCATCCTTCTCTATTTGGAATGTCCTCTGTATTCTTTACTTCTCCCCTTTTTGTTTCCTCTTTTGTAAGATCTTCATCATAGCTCTTTTTCTTTTCAAATCTGATCCTTGTCTTATCTAAATTTTCTTTTTGACTTTCCAATATCTTAGTCAGCATGTTAGTGCTATCCTCAAATTTTGAATCACTCACTACTTTATCATTGACTACTTTCTTAATATCTTCTTTTAAAGAGGCAATTTTAATAACATACCTTTCACATTCTTTTCTTGCTATTTCCAACTGTGTTGTGAGATCTTCTTCATTCTTCTGGCTTCTTCAAAGTGTGCTTGTAGATCTTCAATCATTTCCTTTGACTCCTGTTCATTTTTCTCAATCTGGCATTTTAATCTTCGATTCTTCTTCTCAACAGCTTTTAACTCTTCTAGGGCATAAATGAGTTCTCCTTCCATGTTCACTTCAGATTCCTCCTCTTCTTCTTGATCATCTTCATGTATGGCCATGAATATAATCTCTTCTTCTTTTGAATCGCTGACTCCACTATCTTTGACTGAGCTAGGATCCTTAGAATACAGGATCTTCTTCTCGAATCACTTTTTGGATTTGCCTTTGAAATTCTTCTTGTTTTTAGGCTTTTCTTCTTCATCATCATTAACCTTATCTGGGCATCTAGCTAAAAAATGTCCAATCTTTCCACAATTAAAACATTTAAAAGGTAATTTTCCTTAATATTTACCTGTTCCTCTTTTTGGCCTGCGAATGAAAAGTGCTTCGTTGTCATCTTCATCATCACTGGAACTATCACTTGATTCTTGAATCTTAGCTTTCTCCTTCTTTGATGTCTTGAAATCCACTTCTCTCTTTGAGGGTTTATCTTGTTCTGTCCGCATCTCATATGCCATGAGAATACCATGAAGCTCATCCATCTTTAGCTTGGCTAAATTCTTCATCTCCTCGATTGCCAAAACCTTTGCATCATATCTCATTGGTAGAGATCTCAAAACCTTTTTCACCACCATTGACTCTTCCAATGTTTCTCCAAGACCTTGAATCTGATTTACTATTTGATCAACTTGCAAGAGATAACTTGCTATATCTTCTTCATCTTCCATCTTCAAACTTTCAAACTACCTTCTAAAAGTCTGCAACTTAGCTTGCTGAACCTTTCCATCACCTTTATAAATATTCTCAATTTTTACCCAAGTTTCATGAGCAGATTTACATTGCATAACTTTAACAAATTCAGATTCACATAAACCACATAAAATAGCATTTAAAGCTTTAGCATTACATTCACTTGCCTTCTTTTCTACTAGAGTAATTGTAGATGTCTGTGGCTCTTCATATTCCTCCACCATTGATTTCCATATGTCAAATCCAAGGGCCATCAAATAAACCTTCATTCTCATGCTCCAAAAAGCATAATTCATCCCATCAAACAAAGGTGCCTTATTTGTAGAAAATCCTTCCTGTGACCCAGCCATCGTGCTTTCTCGATCTACCTTTAAGATGTAAAACATTTCAAAAAAGGAACCTGCTCTGATACCAATTATTAAGCATAGGATATACGGAGAGTGGGGATGAATCAGTATATCATATATCTTATAAAACTTTCCTTAATCAAATTCCACTTAATCAAACATTCAATATATGAAATAAAACTCAAACAATAAACACCATACAAGATAGAGAGAGACACTAGATATAACATGGAAACCCAATGTGGGAAAAACCATAGAGAACAATCTCAAGTATATTCATGAGAACAAACCCACAAGAGCACCATACCCCTTTGCCGAGTACCAACTCAGCTATAATTCATGAGCACCAACCCACAGGAGCTTCAAACCCCTTTGTCGAGCACCAACCCACAAGAGCACCAACCCCTTTGTTGAGCACCAACCCAACAACAATTCATGAGCACCAACCCACAGGAGCACCAACCCCTTTGTGTATACCACACACCTATCTCTCAATGTTGCTATCTCAACAAATGATAGTTTAATACAACATCTCTTTCCTCTCTCTCACCTTTACTCTTCTAAGCTCGATTTAACAAATACAAATCATATTCATCTCTCATAATTGCTCTTCTAAGCTAGATATTACAATATCAAATCAACCTCTCACTTCCATATTACAAATGGCTTCTCAAGCCTTTATTTATAGCTTTCCAAATGACCTTTGGCCTTCCCCTTTTGTGACCCTTCAATCCTCATGGAAAATGGTGCCAAACTTGTATGACCCTTCATATTCTTGCCTTTGAAAAGTCATGTGGTGACCCTTCATGACCAAAAACGCCCTTCCATCTTTTGTCCTCATCTTGGTGGCTTTTCATATTCCTTAAAGTGTCCCTTCATGAGAAATTGTGCCCTTACTCTTTTGTCTTCACTTGGTGACTCTTGGAATTCCCCAAGATGACTCTTCATGGGAAAATGCATCCCATCCTTCTTTTGTCTTTACCCCATGGCTCTTTGACTTCTCCATGGGCCCTTCTTTTGTCTCATATGCAACCAAAAATATATTCATTAATATTAAATAAATATTAACTCACATTAGCCAAGATATATCTATTACAAATAACATTAAATGCAATGGGGCCTTTATCACCAATAATACTAGACCTTTGACATCAATGACAATATTTCCAACAATGGTTATGAGAAGAAACGGGTGAGGAAGAAGAAGAAGGGATAGAATCAATATTCTTTTCCTTTATATAAGAGTTACTTCCATATCTATTTTCCATAAGTTCATCATATTATAAGTCAATCCATGAGAAAGGTGGGGTGAGAGATTTGAATTTAGAAAAAAATGAGTTCAATGAGTCCTTGGTGAGCTAGGGCATTATCATTTCCTATTTGGATGTCCACAATCATCTTTTTAAACACTATTAAGAGAAATATATGAAGACTCAACTTCTTATGTTTGAGGTAGGAGAACAACTTGTTGTGGTAGGAGAATAAAACTAAAAATATACCTTTGTAGGTAATATATCTTTGAACAAAAAGAGTAACATCTAGTGATAAATTAGGGAGTGAAAGTATAGAGGTCCATCTACTTTTACTATGAAATTTTATCGTGGCATAAATAAATTGAAATTGTAGTGAGTGCCTCTCTTTTTAACCAAGATTTATTGTTCTTCTACCTACAAAAAGACCATTACCTAGGCTATACTTTATTTAATCACAACTAGGGTCAATCCTTTGATTTTGACAACACCATCTTTCCATCCATGATCAAATTTTGTATTAATAGTATCATGATTACCACAAAACTTAATTAAAAACTAAATCCACTTTGCATTAGTAAGAACCCTAATACAATCAAGGATTTCATTGAGGTCATTATGATTTTTTGGTTCAAATCATAACAATGAGGTCTGTTAAAGGAAAATAGGAAGTGATAGAGAGTAGACAGAAAGAAAATAACTCACAAAGCAAGTAAAGATCAATTTAGACTAGAGAATATAAATAACTCATCCATAGTGGATATGCATTAGATATAAAAAAAATGTTATGAATGAGAAAAAATCCCCCCCTAATTCCCACCTACACTAAATATTGTCAAGTGTCTAATACCAAATTAATGTGTCTATAAAGACATAATTTAGGTTCTTTTTGGGTGAGATTTAGGGATTATTTTTTATAATTATTGAGAGAGTAAGCCTTGTCGGCACTTCCTCTTTTTAATTTTTTCCATTTTGGCTATATTTTTGTTTTGTATAACTTTGGTAGCTTAGATTTTGGAATAGGAGAGGAAAGCCTTAACAAAGTTTAGAGGTTTTCTTCAAGAGGTTGACTTAAGGTATACAACTAAACATGGAAATTCCTCCTTAACATGTTATATTATCTTAGAAATGATTTTTTTTAGTTTTTGGGAAGGCCTTTATGATTTTCAACTAACTTGCATTTTTTTATAATTTTTGAGGGTTTTAATCCCATTTTCATTATTTTTTCTTATGTGGTAATTTTTTGAAATGGAAAATTACTGTTTTCATTTCAAACCAACACATTTTGTGTGTATGTGTGGGAGTGAGGCTTGGGTTCATAATGTATTATTTATTTTGGCATAAGAATTAAGGCTTGGATGTGAACTGATCAAGAATTTTTGTAAGACCATTTTCCCATCTCTCAAATAGATGTGGAATGGGCCCTATTACACCAAGTTGGTTGAAACCATTACTCCTCACACCCAACACCATAACTTGGTATTTTTTCCTCTCATGAGAACTTGGTGTTCTTGCCTTTACAATGATAATTTTGACATGTTTACTTCTTATCATGAGGATTTACATCTCATCCCTAATGATGATGCTTGATCAATAATACATTGTTTATGTATTTATTATTACTTGTGTTTAGCCTTGAAGGGGGGAAAAATAATGTAAGACTTTTGGGTAAGTGTAGAGGTTAATTTAGATATATTACATCCTATTCTCTTGTTTGTTATTTTGTCATATATTTAATTTTTATATCATTAAAATTATATGGTTTATGTTTGGGTTGGAAGTTATTGAGTCATAGGTGCCTTGGGTATTTTACATAACATAATGATGACAGAAGGTTGGGAGATGAACCGTTCCTTGCTTTGGTTGGTTTGGTGGCTTACTTGTAGATATTTCTTTAAGGAGTTCACTTGGAGTGACGTGTTTTCTTAAAACACTTATTGAATCCTCTTATATGGATGCTTATGTTATATAATTATGTATTTTCATTAAGTTAAGGATTTGGTTTTATTGTAATTAATTATTTAATTGCATGTATGAGATCTTCCAACTTCGCATATCACCTTGAAAAATAGGGGTTAGTGGGTTTAATAGAATTAAAACTAACTTCATAGAACCCTCTATCAATGAGTTTTTCCTACATAACCATATACTCTAAAGAGGGCCTTAGACCAATGTAGTTCTCCCCCTTATGTGGGTTTGTGTGTTAATAATTGTGCAATATGATATGCAAGTGCATGTAATGATTTAGCTTGTAACTTGAAAATTATTGCTCATGGTCTGCTCTCTTTGAATAATTCAAAATTATAAAAAGACTAATCCTATGACTAATTTATAAATAGGGAATAATATGGTAGTATAAATTAGTTGTGCAAGTCAATTTTAATAGTGTAGTGTGAGTTTGAGAGGTGTTTTATTGGTATTGCTTAGATAGATAATTAATGATTTTTTATTTGTATTTATACCACACATTTTAAGATAATCTCATAGAAGGGTTAAATAACATGAATGGGCAAATCAATAAATATTGTGATATTTTTAATTTGATCATTTAGAAGGTAAGGACACTAGCATCATATTTGGGACACTAGCATCGATGCTAGTGTTAGAATTTGGAGTTAGTGTCCTACAGAGTAAAAAGTTTTGGATATGTAACAATTTATGCAAGATGGAAATTAGGTTTTATGTATACTTTAGGCTATAGGTGATTTGGATCATCAAAATTTTAGGGTCAAACTATATGATGATCAATTAGGCATGATGAGATGGTGAACGCGAGCCTTTTGGCAATAGGAAGGTTATGAACTGAAGGGTTGAGACATGATTGGTATTTTTAAGTGTATAAGACTATTATGTGTATAAAATCATACTTTAGTATCTACATATCCATGCCCCTTTAATTTATCAATGCATAAGGATGAAATTACTAGGTTAAATGGAATAAATATGTATCATAGAGTGTATAACACACCTTTTCTTTGTTTTTAATTTGTTGTTTTTGAATTACCTAAAACCAAGTGCATTTTATAGTATAATTAGTACATATAATCTAAAAATATATAATTGAAATACTTGAAACTAAAGAGAGCAAGGATGTAATAGACTTGTATGTCAATGCAACCATGTTGCCCATTAGTACTTTACTTTGGTGATGATGCTTCCTTACTGAATCATTGGAGAGAGAGGTTCACAACTGAACATTGGAGATTTGAAGAGTGAATTTTAGATTGATCATGCTCCCAATCTAGTGTAAGGTTGAGTTGTACTAAGGCTATTGAGAGCACTGAATCTCAAACATATAACTAAAGTGTAAACCTAGTCTATAAAATCAATCCAAGGTTAAATGGGTAACCATTTCAATTTGAAATGGGGAGTAGTTCCAAGGTCAGCAAAGGTACTGAGTCTCGACCACACTACTCAAGGGATCAAACTACTACAAACAAATAAAGCACTCAATTGATGCATCTTGGAAAAGTTAGTGCATCAATGTGTGGTAAAAAATTAATGAACCTTGTTCATGGACCTTCATAAAATATGTTGTAAATAATGTATAATCTAAACATGCATTTATGATTTGGTGAATTTTCATGGCATATGCACCTCTAATGTGTCTCAAGCTAAAATATATGTCAAAGTGTAACCTCTACTTTATAAATTGTTTATAATATATGTCAAAAATATAAAAAAACATTATCTTAAATCTATGAAAATCAGTGCCAAATGCATAAAATTTTATCCCAAGTGTATATCTAAATCACATAAACTGTATCAAATTATACCAATTTTTTCAACTATGTGTGTGGACTCATGTATCAATGGCATTTCCCCTTTTGAGGCGAGGGGAAAGCAACCTGTTAGTTATCTTATCTCAAAATGATAAGATAACCACGTCATAGATGTATCAATCATGTAGTAATCAAACATATAGTTCTATCATTTAAAAATAGATATAAAAATGAAGCTCATATCATCCAATCACAAAAAACTCTAAAATGCATGATATGGATCATTGAAACATCTAGAATTAAAAAACACAAGCTCAAAAAATGATCAAGTACACATAAAATATAACTCAATGTCACATAAAATTGGTCTAAGGATACTAAAAAATAAGGGGCATGTTCAAATGTTATACACTCAAATGGAGGATTTGTTTAAATGTCTGCATACTAAAGAAACAACACTCAAGTGCACTATGGCTAATAAATAAGGATTGTGTTCAAATGTTACACAGTAAAAACAAGGTAGTAACCAAGATGTACACTAAAGTAATCCATGCTAAAATATTAATAAGTGAGAGATATAATCAATGAACATAAGCATATCATTTTAGTTCATACATACATGTGTTAGAAAAATGTCTTATAGCATAACATATCTGGCATATTGTGTTAGATGTAAGTAAGAGTATAGACATGTGTAAACATTAGTATATAAGTTAAACATGATAATTTAAGGTGATCCTAGAATAATGTATCATGTATCCATTGTGATCAATGTGGTAGATGCCCCCAACATAGTGTGTTATGCAAGTAGACAAAAGGTCTAACATATCTATGTGCATTTATCATGTATCTAGTGTATACTTATATCACACTCAAGTACTCATGAAACATATGTGTGTATATAAAGGAAAGGATATGCTATCTAGTAACATAAATTAAACAACACATAGGTAAGAGCTAGTAAATGTGTAAATAGATATATATTGGTATTTTTAATTTATTTGAATGTTTTTGTATTTTCTTGATTTTTATTTTTATTTTTATTTTTTTGTTTTGGGGTCTAAATAACTAGTCCCATAAGTCCTTGTAATCAAGAATTAAAGGACTACCTGGTGGCTTTGTTTGTCAAAAGTGTTTATGATGGATCATTGCCACTTCTTTGATATATTTTGGTAATTTACTACTAGAAGTTGTTATTATTAGTCTATCACTGTATCTATCATGCATAATGAAAATCTTTGTCTTCAAATTCAAAAATTAGCCAAAAATTAGTAGTGTCCATTATTTTCTCCATATTGGTCAACCATTGTTGCCCAAAATGAAAGGTCAAATGCAATTTTTGATTCATTACCTGTATGGGGTATCAACTATTTTTTTTGCACATGCGATGGGTAATATAATGTACCTGAGTGACTATGAAAATAGTGGAAAGTGTTGTAACTCATGTATATCATGTCCTATCTATCATAAATTTGTAATGTTGTAAATTATGTCCCAATTATTTACATCAATATTGAGATTATCCTAATAATCTCCATAAATATTTATAATAATAGTTACATGTTCTTGTCATGGGTGTTTTCAAGTATGTCCCATTGTAATTTTAACTTTGGAATTTTTGAGATATAAGGTCTTTGTTATTGTTATTACATAATATGTATACATCCTTCATTTATGTACATCTAAATTTTTTTTAGTGCCTCACAATGATTTGTATCATGGCTTGTTATTTTATGACAATCACAATATGGTGATCCTTCTGTACGTATTAGCCTACTTACTGACCTATGCCTGTTAGGAGGTAAAGATATCATCTTATGCTCAAATAACATAGAAATTATTATGTGTAGATAATCTTTTTGTATCTTGATCTATAAAATTTGATGTGGTGAGATATGTGAGGATTCCACATTATTAACATGATGTATCTGCATTTATCCCTTATAAGGTAGGCTAAAAGCTTTTAACCAAAAGGGATGGATTGTATAGAAAGCATTCACATGTTAACTTGTTAGATTTGCCTTGACTTTATTTTTATTTGATCTTGTATCTTCTAGTGGTGGATTGAAATTATATGTACCAAGGCCTATAGGTGTGAACATATTATATGAGAGGTTTTCAAGGGGATCAAAGTTGAGTTTGCAAAACTCTTCATATGTCATATCAGTAGGAATATCATCATCACTATCATAATAATATAACACCTTACCATCTTGTTTTTTAGAATTTACCAATAAAGGAAGGTCATTTTTTTGATTTTATTGTTGTGTACTTATTATTGGTTCATTTTGTAATGGATTTTGTTATTTTTTTATCATCTTGTAAATTATCTTGTTCCTTATGTGTATCTATGTATAACTCAAATTTAGTTCCTTATGAACATCTTGAAATACTGATTTATCTTGCTTGATTCACCCAATCATAAGTTGATATATTTTCAAGTGGAATAAATTACTTAGGTGGTACCATTTGAGGAACCCTTTTCATATTGAAGTGTAATAATCTAAAAATGACACTTGAGTGATAAGTGTGTTACTTGAGACTACCCATCCCTAAATTATACCTAGACCTATCTTAGGGCATATTTAGACAATTATCCAGCCTTCATGTGGGCCACACGTGTCTTTAAACATACCTAAAATAGTGTCAGACCTTCACTTCAACATTTTGGCCCCTAGTACCTTAGGTTCTACCACCTAGACACTAATGCCATAATTGGGATAGTAGTGCCAATGGTGATAGTGTCCTAGTTTGGGCATTATTATCCTTTTCCCTCATTTTCTCTCTAATAGATATATTTTCAAATGAAAAACCATCTAGATTCAACCTATACCTCTTTTAAGACCTGTAAAAGCACTATAACAATATATATACATCACTTTTAGCCCCCTATCCACTAGATGGAAATCATATGCAAATTACATAAATAAACTCAAAAAATATTGTGCACAATCAAGGTTATCAATCCCTATTTTCCCCTACGTCTACATAAAACCATATACAACATCCTTAAGCTCAAATTACTCATATTTATAGTCTCAAGAACACTCAAATCATTCAATTTGACATTCATACTAGCTTCACTTGCACTTTCACCAACACTTAGGTGGGGAGAACTACATTGGGCTTGATGTTTCCTTAGAGTATTAGTATGTATCCAAATCTCATCATAATAGGGCATTAAGGATGTCCAACCTAACCCAATAATAACACACTTTGCTACTTGTGCCAATTGAATGCCTAGCAACATGAAAGTTTAGGGTTTACATATAAAATTAGTCAAAATAGGTCACCTACAGGGAATCCAAACTTATGTGCATAAAAAAAGGCTTGGCATGATCAGACACAGGTGCACCCAAAATCTTAGAATAGTTCTTCATATGGTACACTAGTGATAAAATAAGGATACTATCACCATATGGGTCTACTATCCAATTAGGGCACTACTATACAAGAAGATTTTTGACACCTAAATCCTATTTATGACACTAAGATTATCTCATGTCCCCATTTGCACCCTCCATATCTCATGTCTCAATCAATTTTTAGCTAAGTACTTATGTATAATATTTATTTCTATTTTTAGAAATGTTAAACTAGGTTAATTATATTACAAATTAGTGGATATATTTTTTGCATATTTCTACCTTGATTTATTAAACTCAAAACATTTAACAACCTAGGGCTTAAACTCCATAATTTTAAAAATTTAAATCATTTGGTGACCCTGACTTACTTTGAATACTACTCAAACCCTATCCTTATATGATCTTAGGGTTTCTATCCTTTTGTTTTCTATGATCAGATATTAATTCTAAAATCTTATATTTGTTTCAATATTTAATTCTTGAAATATTTCATAGATTAAATTTCTTTAAAGGTTCAAAATATACAACTATTTATTTTCCTACTTCCCAACCTACAATGGTAGAATTTAACAACCGATTTGATGAAATTGATAAGAGACAATTACAAGATTTCTAAACATTTAGATATGCAAGGGAATTATAAGATTTCATTTATAAACATTTATATATGCAAGATGACCTTATCAATATTATCCATGTGGAACTTAAAAAATCCAATAATGGTTAATGTTTTACTCCCCCAGATAATAATTTTGTTACACCTACTTTGGGGTCAACTCAACTTGTATAACAACCTATTTTAACACATCAACCTTCAAAAATATCAACACCTCCTATGGATAGTTCCTCCTCTTTAGATATACAATCGTTATGCATGAGATCCATTCTCGATAGGCTAAGGTGTTACATATTGAGTAGGGTGCTACCAGTCCATCACATGCCTTGCATTCTCATGTTATTTTACATATAACTTTGGCACATCACATATAGGCAACTCCTTTGCCATTGATATTCATGGAACCTGAGCTTACTTTGTATGATGGTAAGGGTAACCCAAAGCACCATCTAAAAGCTTTCCACATAACATGTTAAGACTATGTGTCCAATGATTGGCTCTTTACTAAGTTGTTCCCACTCAATCTAAAGGACTATGCCTTATAGTGGTTCTATGCTCTTCTAAATTATTCTATCACTACATTCAATCCATTAGAAGATATCTTTTTAGCACACTTTTCCATTAACATCAATGATAAGATCCCATATGCTCAAGTGGTACAAGTAAAGCAAAAATCCAATGAGCTTATTGCAGAATATGTTTTGTGATATAAAACTATATTGGTAAAGATGACTAGACCCATAGTAGATATAAATATCCAAGACATTCAAATGGAGTTTACTACTAGCATTACATGAAGATATCTTGTTCAACAAGTTTTCAACATTCATAGATTTATGCCACACAATGAAAGAAAGGAAGTCAAGCTTCTCTCTATGGTAAAATTAAAATATACAAGTGGATCAGAGTCAACTAATAAGATTTATAATAAGCCTACATAAATATAAGGGCCATTGAAAATAAGAGTGATCCAAAGGGCAAAATTAATGTAGCATCAAAACCACCTCCTCACTTGGTTTTATTAGCTCCTCCATAGAGAGTTTTACCCAACCTTCCAGAATCACCAATACATTTTTATAGTATCTCTTGGAATGCAATGTTAGATCTCTCCCTTCCATCAAAGAGGTTGATAAGACATAACCTCTTCCAAATAACCATGATGCTAATGTATTTTATGACTATTAGAGGGCACCAGCCCATACTATAAACAAATACATAAGCTTCAAACATAAGATAAAATATTTGATAGAGGCCAACATAATTGATGTGGGCACCCCCATAAAAGCACCTAAAGTTCAACAAATAGAATCTAAGGCATTAAAAATATTCTTATATATATTTCCAAATCATACAAATAATGAGGTAGGGGCACTTCAGGCGTGCACTATCTATATCAATCACATCCAACATTGATGTCATATCCCATTACTATAGATGATGAACACCCCTATATAATATCATTGGTGTGTATCATACTAAAGTACCAACTATACCACTCATCACTTTCTTAGTGCAGGAGATTAGTGACGATGATTCAGATTTATATGCACTCTTTTTATGATCCTACATTAATCATCATCCTATTTAGAGTATTATGGTTAATAATGGTTCAAGTATTAACATGTGTACTATCACACTTATTGTAGACACCGAAATCGTGTCGACTCCCCTGGTCATTCCCCGTCTTATTCTTCTTCGCCTATTGAACCCTTGCCGATCACTTGTTCCACCAACCTTAACCCTGGCAGCATGTAAAGATGAGCACCGAGCAAAAGGTAGACTCTATCCCCATTATGCATCTGCCGACGTCGGTCTTTACCCGACCGATGTCGCCGACGTCGGTCACCTGTCGGCCGACGTCGGCACTCCTGCCGACGTCGGTCACCTTCCCGTTATCCGTTATCAGTTACCATTCAGTTTCCCAAAATGGTTGACGAACCGTCTCTGGAACCGTCCTCGTCCCCCACCTTCATCAATCCCAAACGCTATCCCGAAGGCTGATAAACCGAACCTGAGCAACCAACCTGCGAATTCCTCCACCAACCTGCGAACCCCGAGCAATCATCAACACTACGACATCAACACTCTCTGCATTCAATCCGACTCCAACTATGGCTTTCATCGCATCTTCTGGCAGGTAAGTATCATTCTGTTTATTTCATTTCTTTCTCAGTTATTATTTATCAGTTCTGTTATCCTTGCCTCTGTCCCGACTCCCCCAGACTCTGTTCAGACCTCGTCCCGACCTTGCCCAGACCTGTCCGGACTCTGTCCAAAACCCCCCAAACTCTCTCAGAACCTGTCCCGACTCTATCCAAAACCCTACCCTGACCTTATCAGACCCTATCCCGACTCTCCCAGACCCCGTCCCGACTCTATTCAGACCTGTCCCGACTCTCCCAAACCCTGTCCCGAACCTGTCCAGACTTTCCCAGAACCTGCCCCTACCGACGCCGGTCACTACCCCGACCGACGACGGCACTTTGACCGACGTCGGCACCTTCCCTAACCGACGCCGGCACCACAGAGACCGACGCCGGTGACTGTGCAGAATAGTGCTGCATATCAGGTACGCTCTTTATTTTTCTGTCATTTATTTCTGTCATTATCATGTACTTTCGTCCAATATTCTGCTCTTTTTTATCAGTGGGTTGATATCCTTCTAGGGAGTCTTCGTACTTCTGGGATCGGGCGTTCGCCTGACAGCCCACCATATCCTTTGACTAACATTTTTCTGTGTTTTAGCCTTTTCTTCGCAGGTGTCATTCCTCCACAGCAAAAGAGGAGAATCTTTCAACGTCTGATTTCGGTGCGCACGACTTTATCAGGTACTTCTAGCCTTGACCATCTTTTAGTTTCTTATTTCTTCTTTGAATTTAGAAAGCAATTTTGCATTAGAAACATTCTGGCACGCCCGGTGGGACCCTAGGTCCTCCTTGGGTTCTTTCTTTCTTTCGTTCATTTAGATACATTAGGTTTCTTCCTTTTCGCCTCCTTTCGTCTCTTCTTAAACGACATCATAAGCAGAACTAAAATGAACATTTCTTTCTTTCTTGCACTTCTAGACTAGTTAAAACTCATACTCTTCGACTCTTTCTCCATTCGTCTTCATACGAACAAACATTTCAACTTGGGCATTAAAACACTTTGCATTCATCTCTGTTTGCCTGCATCTTTTAGACCACACATAGTAATTAAACCGCATATTGAATTAATCTAGATCACTTGATGTTACACGACCAAACCACCTGCACAAAACAAACATTTTAACTTACCTGAGACAAGGCCCGACTAGGATTTCATCCCCCAGCGGATACCTTACCCGTCCCGGTGACCCTACTTGGATTTCATCACCAAGGGGGAAGCCCACTCCGTTCTCTGGCGGAGGATAAACTCTAGTGGAAGTATATTTTGGCTAAGCGAAACCAGCTAACCACTGGAATCGTGAAGTGAGGGGAGCTTGCTACTTAGCACCAGGCCTGTACGGAAGCTAACACAGATTTCTTGAGCACCATAACAAAACCCGAAACCATCCATAGACTGCTTCTTCTAGGACCTGACTCACAAAGCCAATCTTCCTCTACACACACATTCTAAGGCATAAGCCACTGTAATCCTAATAATTTACTTCTAGGGTTTTAGGATCTGCTTGTGTCTTCATCTTTTTGGTTCTTATCTGCTTGTTTGAGCTTGTGAGGACGTTCTCCCTTGCCTTGAATGGTTCTGACTCATAGCCAAGCCAAGGCTCTAGTAGATCACGCGAGGCATCATCCTCTTCCATCTACCCTGCCTACAACCAACCCTACAATGGAGTTCAACTCGAAAACTGAAAGAACTCCTACCAGACCATCTCCGACCCAAACGCCTATTATTCCAGAAGGGGACCAAGACTTCGCACGATTCTTGGACCTCAATACCAAAGCCCTGCAACACTATCTCGCGAATAGCCAAACGTGAGACCCCTTTGGCAATCCAATTTATGGAATGCCGACTTCTCTCCTCGCGACGGCGACCGTATCAACAACGTCCGTAGTCCAACCCTTAGACACCCAGGCTGTTGCCTCAACCAATGACCAACCTTTCACCAACCATCCAAGTGTGGCCTCTCCTTCCGTCGTTGGGCCCACTTTCACCGGGGTTTCGGCCCCCAATCAATCTCAGTCCACTCAACCACTTTCTACCCCCTTTCAAAACCTGGTCGTCTCTATTCTGCCCACCCTTACTCCTATCAATACTAGGGTGGCTACCCATCCGTTAGCCCATGTTACCTCTAACCAACCTCCCATGATTACATCAAACCTAGCCATGCCTTCCATCCAATCATCCTTAGTCACTTCTTCTGTCCCTACGACTAGTCATCCGTACGTTGCGCCCTTATTGGTACAACTGACTACGTCGTATACCTCTTCCAGCCTCTTTCAAGCGCCTCACAATCTAGGAGGTGCTCCACCCGCCAATCCGTCAGTAGATATTATCAAGATGCTGATGGATAAAATGTCCAACCTAGAGACCTCCATTACCGGCTCATGCAACACTCTCTCGTACGAACAAATCTGTAACGAGCCCATCCATCCTTCCGTCCCCATCAAACCATATCCCAACCAGTGGGAACTTCCTAAGTTTTCTCGTTTCCAGATCAAGGAAGACCCACAACAACATTTACGGGTATTCAGACATGCCTGTTACCTTATCGCCCACGACGATGCGTTGCTCTTACGCACGTTTCCCATGTCCCTCTCGGGTGCTGCACTTGACTGGTATAGCTCTCTTCCCAGCCATTCCATCCTCACGTTCACTCAGTTGGCCCAGCTCTTCCTCGATCATTTCTCCATCAATATCACCAAGAAGGTCTCTATCACAGACCTCTATTCTATTCGCCAGTTCGAGGATGAATCTATTGCTGATTTCGTCGCTCGGTGGAGGAGCCTTATCAATCAACTTTCATTTTCTTTACCTCAGCCTGAGCTTATTGAACTTTTCTCTCAAGCCTGTGCTAAACATATTTCTTCTACCTTGAGGGTTCAAACCTTCCGCACTTTTGACGAAGCCTTCACGATGGCTCGTAAACTTGAGTTACGTGCCGTTGAGGAGAATAAAGTCAAGTTGCGGAGTAAGAATCCCAACTCCAAAACCAATGACCCTTCTTCTAAGCCCTCCTCGTCCAATCCTAAATCTAAAGCTTCAGCAAATGCTGTGGTTGTTAGATCTTCCTCTTCTTCGCCTTCAACTAATCAACCTGAACCATCCACGTCCATGAGCGCCACTCGCCAATTTCAGCAGAGATACATACAGCGACAGTTTACTCCACTTGGAGAATCATATGCGTCTGTGCTGGAAAAACTCGTCAAACAAGGGGCCATCAATCTCCCTCAGATCCGACCTCCACCATAATTTGATCCCTCACGCGCCATCCCTGCGTGGTATAGGGAGAATGAATTCTGCCACTACCACCGTGTTAAAGGTCATGACATGGGCAACTGTAAAACCCTTAAAAACATAGTCCAAGACATGTTGGAAAAGGGTGACCTCATCCTCGACAATCCTAACGCCCCTCCTAATCAGGGTATCGATATCTTCAAACAACCATTCCCTAATCATCCACCAACCCAAAACAACGTCCAGACCTTGACTGACAATACCCATGAACATAATATTCGAACAGTCAATACGGTCGCGCCCCTCATTTCTAACCAACCCCAAGAGGTGAGTTCATCCATCAGTCCATCACATGTGGACGAACCTCTTTCTCCAGCTAGTTCTCCCTCAACTTCTCTCATTTTGGAGGATGCCTCGACCTTACCAGCACCGCCAGTTTCACCATCTTCCTTCTTGCTGCCCATGGAGGACCCAACCTTTCCTACTCCTCGGCCACAAGTGGAGGGCACTATTATCCCTGCCCTTTACCCGCTTGAGGAGCTTCATTCACCAGTTTCTTCTCCACCCAGAGAAGAACCTATCTCTCCTTCATCTCCAATCAAACATGAACCTGTCACAACTTCACCATGCTTTGGGCCCGAGACTACTACATCCGTCTCACCTTCAGTCCCACAACCATTGGCATCTTCTCAAGAGCCTAAACCTCATCCCGCATCTTCTCAGCCATTTTCCCGACTAGTGGAGAGACTCAAACTTCTCCCTTCTAGGAAAGTGGAACATCAGGGATTGTGGGACCGTCTCACAGCTCTTCAACAAGCCCGGGCCCTCTCATCTCATGCTGCTAATCCACCCATGACGGAACCTCCTAAGACTATCAACAAAAATCCGATCTCCACTTCCAAACCGTCTACATCTTCATCAACTTCATCAAAACCAAAACCCTCATCTACTCCGCCTAAACCTATCAAATCACTTGGCGTTCGCCCCGTCTCCAACCTCACTCATCCACAAGTGAAGGTGGACTTAACCCAAACTTCAACTAATAGTAGTCTTCAACCTAAATCTCAAAAGACTGCCAAACCACAGAGGCAAACGCCTCCTCTTCCATCACCATTGCCCTCCATTTTGGGCCCGCATCCTTCAACCTTAACCAGAGTCCTTCCCGCTTCAACCTCTAACCAAAACCGGTTGCCTCCTTTGCTTCCTTTACCTACCACTAGCCTACCCTCTCCCAAAAGGGCGATACCTCTCACGAAGAGTGTACCATCTCCGCCTGTCATCGCACCATCAACCCAGAAGGTGGTACGAAAACCTCCTCCCATTTTGCCCAAGCAAAAGTCACCGACATCGCATACATCGATGAGCATGGACCCTTTAGTGGGCTCATACTCTTTGATCTTGCAACGACTTTTGCAAACTTCTAGCTTAACTCTTCCACCCATCAAGCCCTTTCAACCTCTCGGGTCTAAACCCTCCTGGTTCGATGACACGAAGATTTGTTTATATCATCGTACACCAGGACATGACACCAAGACTTGCTGTGCCCTCAAGGCTGTCATTCGCCGTTATCTGGAGAAAGACACTCTTCTCTTTGAGGACACTTTCGACCGCCCCCCGACTCCTTCTCACAACCCTTCAACCTCTTCAAACCCATCCACATCTCATCAACCGGTTACAATCCCTTCATCATCTTCACCTCCCATCTTTGAAATCAATGCCATTCACATCACCACTAGGTCATAAAAGGATAAGGTGAAAGAAAAAGCCGCCATTCCTTGGACCTACCCTTTTGTCAATCCACCTCAACCGCCTAAGCCTAAGATTTCTATCCTTGGCGCGCCTCAACCCTCTTCTTCTTCTTCTTCCTCTTCCGGACCAATCCACGACTCCATGTTGAAACAGCTTCACCAGACGCCTGTGAAGATGTCCCTCTACGATCTCGTCCAAACCTCACCTCAACATCGTCAGGCCCTCATCCAAGCCCTGCAGGCAGCGGAGGTCCAACCTGAGGATCCCCAGCCACTTGTTGCCCTTGTCCACTCCTTAGCCCCTGTTGCCTCCATAACATTCAGCGATTCTGAGATTCCTACATCCAACACGGAAGATCAGGACGCCGCCCTCTTCATCACTGCCTACATCGATCGGACACGCATTAAACGCGTTATGATCGACGGGGGCGCTAGCATCAACATCATCTCCACTCATGCCTTTGATCAGTTGGCTCTTCCCAAGAATTGTGTCTCCAAAACTGACACGATCTTATGCTCTTTTAATGACACTACTGCCACGACCATTGGCACCGTCATCCTTCATATCCGCGTTGGTCCACGCACAGTCCCAGAGCTCTTCTACATCATCGAAGGAGAGTTCTAATACAACATCTTGCTGGGCCGACCCTGGATCCGCGCCATGGCCTGTGTCCCCTCCACCCTACACCGTTGTGTGAAGTTTGAGCATGACGGACAAATCCACACCATTCCCACTGACCCTTCGCCTTTCAAAACATGCAATACCACCTACCGTCCAAATGATGTCCTCATTCCTATCAAGCCATCAACCTCGGCACCTCCTCCATCTGTGGAAGCTTCGACCAGTTCGCAACAGGCAGTCGCCCTTACACCTCCCCTTCAAGCGACAACCACAGACCCCATGGAAGACGTCTTCCAAAGACTTTCATTGGGAGAGTATCGCTTGCTGGCTTTAGACATGTTCCAAACTCCGCAAGAGTATGGACGCCTTCATCACAGCCCCAGCTACGACCATCGGATCGGGATGATCATACCTTATGGTCCCCCTCACCTCCGCACCAACCTCGTCTATGGAGGGCTTAATCAAGCTCTTACTGATGGTAATCCTCTTTCTTCACCCCAACCTTTCACATCAGATTTTTTGTTTCTTGGCAACCCCGCCTTTGCACATACTTACCTTTACAGGTGTGCATGGAAGGGTTTTGGTTTCGGACGCTATGAGCAGGGCTCCCATCAGCCTATCCAACCGCTCAATGATGACGACGCCAAGAAACGGTATGGTCTGGGATATCACGACCCCACTCAAGACCCTGTAGACCTTTATCCTGAACCAATCCTTGATCAATCTCCTCCACACTCGCCTATTTCGCCACCTTCACCTACGGAGTCAGTGGTTTCCATTCCTCCTAGTTTTTTTTTCCATAAACACCATCCGCCTGGACCCCTTGACTTATCAGCTCAATGGGATATCCAAGTCTCTCCCTCTCATTCTTCCCACCATGATCGAAGATGAGTCGGCAACCATTCACACTGTTCACTGCGTTGACGATGACGCCATTCTTTCCTACATGGGTGCTGATGATTCTTTCATCCAGCGCTCCCTCCCTTTTGAGACCCAGGTTATGTTAAATGAATCAACCATTGACATCAACCTTCCTTCTTTTGATGTTCCTCATGTCTTAAAGATCGGCCAATCTTTAGACGCTCAGGAGCAGCTTGACTATACCCAGTTCCTCTCCAACCATAGCAAGGCCTTTGCCTGGACTTACAGTGATATGCCTGGCATTGACCCAACCATCGTTACCCATAACATTGTCACCAAACCAGAGGCTAAGCCTGTCAGGCAAAAGCTTCGAAAGATGCATCCTCGCATTGCCCTCCTTGTCAAGGAGGAGCTTCAGCGTCTCCTTTCTGTCTCTTTCATCCAGCCTATCGATTATCCATAGTGGGTCTCTAACATTGTCCCAGTCACCAAGGCAACTGGGGGGATTCGGATCTGCACAGACTATCGTGGCCTTAATCTAGCCTATCCTAAAGACGACTTTCCTCTTCCTAACATTGACCAGCTCGTTGATCTTACGGCCGGCCATGAGATGCTATCTCTTATGGACGGGTTTTCAGGATACAATCAAATCCTGGCTCTGGAAGATCAGCACAAGACTACTTTCATCACCCCATGGGGGACTTTTTGCTATCGAGTCATGCCTTTCGGCTTGAAGAACGCAGGCGCCACTTATCAGCGTGCCATGACCTACATTTTCCACGATCTCCTCCACAAAATCATGGAGGATTATGTGGATGACCTTCTCGGCAAATCCAAATTTCGCCGTGACCATCTGACCATTCTCAACATCATCTTTTCTCGTCTTCTTTAGTATAATGTCCGTCTTAACCCCAAGAAATGTGTCTTTGGGGTCCTCTCTGGCAAGCTTCTCGGCTTCATCGTTTCCTTCCGTGGCATCGAGATAGATCCCACCAAGATTCGCGCTATTCTCGAAATGCCTCCCCCGACCAATCTCAAGCAGCTTCATAGTTTGCAAGGCAAGCTCCAGTCCATTCGCCGCTTCATCTCGCAGCTTTCTGACCGCTGCCAACCTTTTCATCATCTCCTTAAGAAGGACGTCATTTTTACATGGGATAAGGACTGTCAAGAGGCTTTTGAAGCCTTAAAACGCTATCTGGTCTCTCCACCAGTTCTCATTCCACCTAAAGAAGACCAACCCTTCTACCTTTATATCTCAGCCACTCACCATTCGTTAGGTGCCATGATCGCGCACCGAGACGAGCATCACCGTGAGCAAGCCGTTTATTATATCAGTCGAACACTGGTCGACTATGAAACTCGGTATACCCATATCGAGAAACTCTGTTTGGCGTTAGTCTTTGCTGCTACTAAGCTTCGCCACTATCTTCTCAGTCACAAAACCTTTGTCATCACCCACACCGACCCTCTCAAATATATGCACTCCAAGCCATATCAGAATCAACGTATGGCTCGGTGGCTCATGCTGCTTGTTGAGTTCGATCTCGAATTCATCTAGTAGAAATCTATCAAGGGGTAAACCATCGCTGATCAACTAGCACATGCCCCTCTTCCTGACACTCAACCTTCGCAGTGTGAATTCCCTGACGAGTCTATCGCTGCGCTTTCCTCCGACGACACCACCTATCAGATGACTATGTTCTTTGACGGATCCAAATGTCAACTAGGTGGAGGTGCTGGGGTCATTCTCATCCCACTCGAAGGGGAGCCCATGCCTTTGTCTTTTAAACTCGACTTTGATTGTACCAATAATATGGCCGAATACGAGGCCTTAATTTTGGGACTTCAGACCGCCCTATCTCTCAGCATCAAGTCCATCAACATCTTCGGCGACTCGCAGCTCGTCGTCAATCAGGTCAACGGTTCATACCTCTGTAAAAATGAAATTTTGCAAAGGTACAAAAATCGTGCTGACATTCTCCTTGCATCTTTCGATCATTTCCTCCTGTAGACTGTTCCTCGATCCACGAACAAGTTTGCTGACACTATGGCTTCTCTCACTTCACATATCCCATCTTCCTCATCTGCATCCAGACTTTTTGTCACGGTGCGTCGTGTGTCGTTACCTTCATATATCTCTCCTCACATTCATCATGTCAACACTATAGACCCTAGCCCACAAGATGCTTGGTATAAGCAACTTGTGGACTTCTTATCTCTCTCTATCATTCCTCCCAACCTCTCTAGTAATGCACGACGAGCTTTTATCAAGCGTACTGCTCGCTATACCATGCTAGGGGGTCTTCTCTATAAGCGAGGCTTCGATGGCCTCCTTCTTCGTTGTCTCACCTCCACTGAAGCATCTCACATCATCCAGCAAGTCCACGACGGGATTTGTGGTGGACATTTCAGTGGAAATTCGGTTGCCAAGCGCATCCTTCGTCTGGGCTATTATTGGCCTACCCTTCATCAAGACTATAGCGATTATATTCGGTGTTGCATCAAGTGTCAGCAGCACTCTAACTTGCTTCATCTCCCCAGTCACGCCTTACAAGTTGCTCAGGATTTCTGGCCTTTTTCTCAGTGGGGTTTAGATCTCATCGGTGAGATTAACCCTCATTCGTCTCTTCGTCATCAATCTATCATCACAGCCACTGAATATTTCACCAAGTGGGTGGAAGCCATTCCTCTCGTCTCCACAAAAGCCGACAAGATCGTTGACTTCATCAACACCCACATCATCTGTCATTTCGGTGTCCCTCATAAAATCATCACTGATAACGGCAAGTCCTTCAAAAACAAAACTGTCCAAAAGCTATGCGACTCCTTCGGCATCAAACTCAGTTTCTCTTCGCCTTACTACCCACAAGAAAATGGGCAGGCCGAGGCTTCCAACAAAATTCTCACCAAAATTCTCATGAAAGTGGTCAGTGACACAGGCAAGGATTGGCACATTCACATTCCCTTCGCTTTGTGGGCTTATCGCACTAGCATCCGAACCTCTACAGGTGCTACCTCTTTTTCTCTTGTGTACGGAACAGAGGCTGTTTTACCTCTCGAAGTATAGATCCCGTCTCTTCGCGTTTCTCTACATGATATCCTTTCCAACGATGACTTTCGTCAAGATCGCTTAGCTCAACTTGAGTTACTTGACGAACACCGTCTTGCTGCCCTTAATCATCTCCATGTCTATCAACATCGCATCAAGCGCACCTATGACAAAAATCTGCGAGAATGAGATTTCAACATCGGAGACCTCATCCTCAAAGAGAATCAACACGTGACCAACATGGAGCAAAGTAAACGAGGCAAGTTTGCTCCTAATTGGCTCGGACCTTTTATTATCATGCACAAGTATGGATCAGGGACTTATCGTCTGTCTTCTCTTGATGGACGCCCAGAACCTGAGCCTCTTAATGCGTTGCATCTGCGACCGTTCTACTGCTAGTCGAGTATTCGTCCACTTGACACTTAACTTGAGCTCGTCCCTTGAGCAATCCCCGTCTTCTTCATCCTACTTCCTTTCAACCCTATTCCTCTTAACAACTCCTATAACCCTTTTATGATGTATGGATGCTTTGTCCTAATAAAAGGGAGCCCTTGACCTTCTATAATCTTGTCCATGACTCACATTTCTATAAAAACAAATCAAGATGTCAAAACATATCCATGGTCACTATATCAATATCAAAATCAAAAAAAATAGACTGCTCCCTTGAAAGACAGCTGTACTATCATTACTGTAATAAATAGACTGCTCCCTCGAAGGACAGCTATTCAAAAGCCTTTATATTAAAAAAAAACTAGACCACTCCCTCGAAGGATGGCTATGACTACTCTGGCAATAAACAGCAACTTATTTTAGAAGCTTCCCGCATTGATCAGCTTCACAACCTGACTACCAAGCAAATGACATCTCTATGCAGGCTTCCCGCATTGATCAGTCTGCGCCAAAAAAAAAAAAAAAAAAAAAAAAAAAAACGAGTCACGGACTTGGCTTGTAGTTGTCTCAGGGTCTCCTATAAAAAGGGGCAAAGTTATCTCTGCTCTTAAAACGGGTTACCCTCTTTCCTCCTCCTATTACCTGCTCAAGGGACTTCGAGCTCACTTTAATGTCTAAGTGATTCGATTACCGCTCTAACATAACTATGGTCAACGACGTCACGCATGAATGGGGCTCTTGGTTCTCATAACCCCTATCTATGCTATATTTTTGGTCCTTGTCAATGAAAGAGCAATATGCTTTTCACTTCTTCTGCACTTTGTTCACATTCACCCTCATCACTTGTCAATCAACTCAACTCAACTCTCTTTTCAGACCATCAACATGACCTACCCTGTTCCCCCTAGTTTCTATGGACACCAATACATATGGAAACTATCGACTCGCCCCAATTTATGTTAAGCATAAACCAATACTTGCTGAAGCATAAATAGACCTCAATTCATTTTTAGCATACATCCATCACGAATATGGGATATTGCTAGGGATGAAAAACCCCTCAACCAATGTTGCAGAATACACCATTTGGAAAAGGCTGCAACATCTTTTTGACCCATTTCCATCCCTTTGACCCTTCCTCCCTTCTAGGGAGAACTACATCGGCCTGAGGCCCTATCACCAGGGCTATGTAAGCAGCACTCAGTTGACATGGGGTCTTCTGGGGTTAGCTCGGCCGCATCCTTTCATCCTTTCATCCATTCATCCATCCCTCGACCACCAACCATTGGAGATCATGCCTATCTCCTCCGACCTCAACCACTTCCAAGACGTTGTTGCCTTGGTTGTTTTTGCATGTATGCTACCTCATGACTGGTTAGCAGAATTGTGCGCAGACCTTTTTGGACCCTCACAAGTATAGGATCGCACACCGGTTGATCTGCCCTACTTGTGACTTTTTCACGTTTCTAGGAGCACTTCCTGAGCCCAGGATACCTGGAACGTGACGACCCATTTGGAGCTTCAGCTTAGATTGAGTGACCCGATCAACAGACGACTAAATGCTGGGGCCCGGTTACTTCAATTTTGGCACTCCTCGACCCTTGACCTGTGACACTTTGGCCTGACCATCTCGTGCAGTGGTATGCACGCAATCACGACCTTTGCAGCGTTCACCCTCACTCCTTTTTCATCCGCTCTTTGTCAAACCAGCACCCGATTCCCGGTTCCCTTCCCTCGACTCCTGCTTTGAGGGGGAATACCTCATCCTTACTCGGGGCATTTCGCTTCCTATTTTTGTCTTGCAGTTCATTCGAACAACCAACAAGATGAAATCAACCTTATCCCTCACTTGGGGCACTCACTCCTATTTTTGTCTTGCAGTTCGTCCAGAACAACCAACAAGACAAAAAGGGGCAAATGTAGACACCGAAATCGTGTCGACTCCCCTGGTCATTCCCCGTCTTATTCTTCTTCGCCTATTGAACCCTTGCCGATCACTTGTTCCACCAACCTTGACCCTGGCAGCATGTAAAGATGAGCACCAAGCAAAAGGTAGACTCTATCCCCATTATGCATCTGCCGACGTCGGTCTTTACCCGACCGATGTCGCCAACGTCGGTCACCTATCGGCCGACGTCGGCACTCTTGCCGATGTCGGTCACCTTCCCGTTATCCGTTATCAATTACCATTCGATTTCCCGAAATGGTTGATGAACCGTCTCTGGAACCGTCCCCATCCCCCGCCTTCATCAATCCCGAACGCTATCCCGAAGGCTGATAAATTGAACCCGAGCAACCAACCTGCGAATTCCTCCACCAACCTCCGAACCCCGAGCAATCATCAACACTACGACATCAACACTCTCTGCATTCAATCCGACTCCAACTATGGCTTTCATCACATCTTCTGGCAGGTAAGTATCATTCTGTTTATTTCATTTCTTTCTCAGTTATTATTTATCAGTTCTGTTATCCTTGCCTCTGTCCCTACTCCCCCAGACTCTGTTCAGACCTCGTCCTGACCTTGCCCAGACCTGTCCCGACTCTATCCAAAACCCCCCAGACTCTCTCAGAACCTGTCCCGACTCTATCCAAAACCCTACCCTGACCTTATCAGACCCTATCCCGACTCTCCCAGACCCTGTCCCGACTCTGTTCAGACCTGTCCCGACTCTCCCAGACCCTGTCCTGAACCTGTCCAGACTTTCCCAGAACCTGCCCCTACCGACGCCGGTCACTACCCCGACCGACGACGGCACTTTGACCGACGTCGGCACCTTCCCTAACCGACGTCGGCACCACAGAGACCGACGCCGGCGACTGTGCAGAACAGTGCTGCATATCAGGTACGCTCTTTATTTTTCTATCATTTATTTCTGTCATTATCATGTACTTTCATCCAATATTCTGCTCTTTTTTATCAGTGGGTTGATATCCTTCTAGGGAGTCTTCGTACTTCCGGGATCGGGCATTCGCCTGACAGCCCACCATATCCTTTGACTAACGTTTTTCTGTGTTTTAGCCTTTTCTTCGCAGGTGTCATTCCTCCACAGCAAAAGAGGAGAATCTTTCAACGTCTGATTTCGGTGCGCACGACTTTATCAGGTACTTCTAGCCTTGAACATCTTTTAGTTTCTTATTTCTTCTTTGAATGTAGAAAGCAATTTTGCATTAGAAACACTTATATATCATTTGGGTTATTTAGAGTAGGAAATTTCTCATACCAACACATTTATTCATGGTTTTAGTGGCCATGTTTGGAATGTCATTGGGGAGGTTATACTTCCACTACAAGTTGGACTATTACATGTGTCCATTCTATTCTTGGTAGTTATTAGTGAATTTGACATGTTATTGGGCAGTCCATGGATACAAAAACTATGACCCATTCCATCCACTATGAATATATGCCTCAAGTACGTACACAATAATTAGGTGGTCATTATTGAGGGTATTTCATATGAGTATCCTTTACTTATCCCATAGGTAGTCACACGATACCTACCAGTTATATTTATAAGCATAGTTATCATCAATACACTATATATTTTAGTTGAATAACCAATGTAGGTGAGGTCTACTCCTATAGTGTTACCACATGCATACTCTCCCATAAAGACCCATATTAGAGAGAACCCCACATTAGAGATACATTCCATATTCTATAGGGCCTCCCTATGCCCCTTTCCTTTTGATATCATTGTTATTGAGTTCCTAGGGTTATTAACATAAGTCACCCATACCAATTAACACATATTCTACCAAATGGGTCCTTAATACCCCTACAATTCACATGACACCCCAATCAACTTCATGGATTCCTAACACCACTTCATAGGTAGTACCAACTATAGATCACTTGATACAATAGGTTTTGGGACCTCAGTTACCTTTTCATATGATACACAAGATTATCATTCCTTTATTTGACACATGCCACATTGATAGTGAGTCTCTCATTAGACTCATTAGTTAGTATGTTCCTTCCTTCTTATATATAGTTTCCTTATTTCTTGCTCCTTGTATATAGTTTCATTTTCATGTTACTTGTACATAGCTTATATCTAAAAAATATAAAAAAATACAATATATCAAACAAATGTTTAAATATTTAATCATAAAATACAAAATTATAGATTATATGCATTTTTATGTTTATACTTCTTATATTTCCCAGACACTACATGTGCTAGATATCTTAGTATAGTTGATTTTTATCATACATATCTACTTCACTTGTTCTTGTCAAGTGTTATCATATACTTACAGGACCTAGATCCACTACATAGATCCAAATTTTCTATAATATACCCACTAGGGTTATATACACATATACATGGGTTCTTAATTTGATACATTCACCTATTTGGGGGAATATTATACATAGTTTTGATTGCCAAGTTACATCTTTATAAATTTTACATCAAAGATTTAGAATTTTTATATCTTGATATTGATCATCCTATACCTACTTAGATTTTTTGTCAACTACTACTAATTTAAACTCATCTTATGTATATCTTATCACTTATACAAATTTGTACATGTTCAAACATACTCTCATTTATAACTTTCCTAGTTTAGACTTGATTGTGTCTCTATACTTATTCTATTTTAAGGCATTTAGATATGCCATTGTTCTATGGATCTATACAACTTCTTTTCATTGTATTTATGATTTGAACATGTGCCCATATCCTTGTGTGTGTCTTATTGATTGTGTATGTGGACATTTGAACATGTCATTCCATGTGTCTCTAAACCAACTTACTTGTTGTTTGCATATGTGGACATTTAAACATATCCTTGTATGTCTTGCTTTCTCAAATATAGTGATGTGTACCCATGACCCTTATATTGTGTCCCCTTGGCCTACTTTGCATGCCTCATGTGTATTGTATGTATGTTTTCTTATATGTGTCATGGCCATGACACTTGTCTCTTACTTGTTACACACTCCTATTTTAGATGCCATGAGGGACCTCATGTATCTCCCCTTCCTACTTGGGTGTCGTGATGGGCATCATGAACCATCCCCCTAGGTAGATAATTATTTATTATTTAGATTTATTGTTCATATACATTGTTATATCTATCTTGACATCCTTGTAAATGCTAGATCTAACATACATCGTACACTACAAACTTATGCTCAAACTATCTTATATTCTGATGTTATTTGTGTACATTATATTGTTTTATTACGTATATATCATATATGATATATTTAACACACATTTTGTAGAGATTTTTATTTTAAGAATAGTTATTTCATAGGTAAAACAACTCCCCTCAAAATAAGGGGCATTCATAGAGGTTGTTATAGATATCAAGCTATCCAAATGCACCAAAAGTATAGTTTTCAAACAAGAACAAAATATAAAAATTAGTTTCATAAAACAAAATGGGAAATAGTGACAGAAACTAGCTTTAGTTGCACAAAAATCATAATATTTAGACATTGGCACCTAAACTAAGACACTAGCACTACCAACACTACTATCTAAGATATGGCACTAATGTCCAATAGCCTCAATTTTAGGAAATTCTAGATTGGCCATAAAAATATAGTAGGTATAGTCTGGGTTGACATAAGTTTAGTTACAAATTACCAATTTTGGATTAGTTTAGCTTAGATTCATACCAATTTGCTTAGATTGGGGGAATCATGCACAACATGAACATTCAAATTTTATTTTATATTCTCATATATAGATTATTATAAATAAATCCAAATCCATATACTTAGATATCATGTTTGGGGGCATGTGTGTAGCACATTGTTTCTATATGCTCACTTTTGCACTGATTGATCAGATGGAATGAAAAACTCCATGTTATTCTCTATGTTGTACACACCATACACCATGTTCTAAGTTACACACTAGATTCATGCCTTACTCTATATACAATGGTTTGCATTCTCAAATGGCCTAGAGCTATCTAATATTCTTGAGTAGGCTAGAGCCATTTTACATTATGGAGTTCCCAAGTGGTCATAGAGCCAACATATGCACTTATAATTATATTTACACATCTTCAATTACATCACATAGTTTCAATTTTAGATAAATATACTACACATGGGTAGGCAATGATGAATTCATAGTCTAATTGAGTTCTTGAGCCACCTACATGAGAGGGTCAGACACACTATTAGTCCAATCCAAGCTATTAATAGGTCATGATCTACTAAGTAGGGGTGGTCAATGATGGAGTCAAAAATAGATTGAGTTCTTGATCTAAACACATAGAGAGATTTATAAACCCATCAACTCAATCTAAGCTATTCATTGATTGATCACTATATACACACACATGTTATCACTAGGTTTATGCATTAGTTCACATACCCAATGAGTTGTATTCATTCCTTTCCTATCTCTTATGTATTTTATTTGTTATGTCTTTTGATTTTGATATCTTTTAAGTAAGGACTTATTTATGAACATTTCATTTGTAGGGCATGCAATGGTGCATGTTTCACATACTCAGACCCAAATTCATGAGCTTTACCTCTTAGGTCAGTCTAGGTACACTTATTTTTGTTATATTTCTAGAATAAAGGGGGGGGGTGCAAATGTAATCATCTAAAAATGTAACTTGAGTGATACTTGAGACTACCCATCCCTAGCTTAGCCCCAAACCGATATTAGGGCCTATTTAGACACTTATCTAGTATTCTTATGAGACACACACATCCTTAAACATCCCTAAAGTATCCCTAGACCTTTAATTTAGCATCATAACCCCTAGTGCCTTAGGTTTTACCACTTTAACATTATTTGGGTGTTATTATCCTTTTCCATCCTTTTGTCTCCAATAGATATCTTTTTAAATGGGTAACCACCTATGGTCATCCTCGACCTCTTTTAAGACCCACAAAAACACTAGAATAATACACACACACACATTAATTTTAGCCCTTTATCTATTAGATGTAAATTAGATGTAAATTATGCAAAAAAACTCAAAACAAGTTGTGTAAAATTAAGGTTATCAATCTCTATTCTACCCTACTTCTACATATAGCTATCTATAATATCCCTAAGCTTAGATTAACCATATTTCAAGTCTCAAGCACAATCAAATCACTCAAGCCAACATACTAGCTTCACTTAAACTTGCACTAACACTTAGGTGGGGAGAACTACATTGGGATTGATCCCTACTCAAAGTATTGGTATGTATGCAACTCTCATCATAGTGGGGTGATGAGGATGTCCATCCTACCCCACTAACAACACACTTTGATACTTGTGCCAACCAGATAACTAAAAATATAGAGGCTTAATTTTTACATATAAAATTAGTTAAAATAGGTCATCTATAGGGAATTATAACTTGTGCACATAAGAACAAGATTGGAAGACTTAGACACAGGTGTACCTATAATCTTAGAATAGTTATGCATAAAGGACACTAATGATAAAATAAGGACACTAGTACCATATGGCACTACTATCCAAATAAGTTTTTGACACCTGGTGTTATACTCAAATTTTGCTTTTTACTTGTTTTATAAGAATGATGTAAAACTAAAAGAAGGGTGTAGGTTAATCGAGATTGGATGTTGTGCATAAATGATCTAGATGGTTGTGAGAGCTCCCATTTGGCTTGATAGGATGATATTCATAATAAAGAGACTATAAAATGGTGAGTTAGCTAGGTAAGAAGGTGGATTACCCAGCAAGCTAGATCCAAGAAGTACATGAATTCCTTAGAGGTTATCAATCCATCTTTTAAGAGAAGTTAATGTTGATAAAAGAATATTACATAACATCAATTAAAGTACTTAATCTAGGTGAAATAAATAATAGTCATAAAAAATTCTTATATTAATAAGATAACATTAAGGTGAATGCCAAACTATAAAAATATAGTTCAGGTATGGTCAGGTTGTTATTTTTGGTATGTATTATGACAAAAGTTAATAAAATAAGGTTTTGGTTGAGGTTTAAAATTGGTTTTTACTTGTTAATTTTGGGTGTCTAGTTTTACACAATGACCATTAGTGATTAGGGTGATCGTCAATGATCAAGGTGATCAATGATGATCAAGGTGATCATTGATAGTCAAGGTGATTATCGATGGTTACTATTAGTTCTAGTTCAGGTCAAGAAGGTTGCTTGGTTGAGGTTTTAAAATGGTTTTGAAAGGTGGGTTTGGGTTAGATATTGGTTACAATGTAGAGGGTAAGGTTCAAAGGTGGCTAGTTTGAAGTTAGTTATTTAGATGACTAATAAGAGGTTATGGGTGGATGGGTGTAATTTCAAACTAAATAATTGAAACTTGAAATAGAAAAATAATATACTTAGCTCATGATTTGATAGTTGATGGTTGATGGCTTGGAGATGTTCTAGAGTTTGTTGAATATTATTTTTGATGAATATATACCTACACAAGAATTTTATTATTGATCTTGATCTCTATCCTCTATCCTACTCTTACCTTCTAATGATTTGCTTACCTACTCTCCCTCCCTCAAGTTATCCTCTCTTTATATAGAGGAGAGGGAGAGATCAATCAATAAGTTAAGAGGCAAATATAAATTTAGATTCAACATGCATAATCACACAAGTGGTTAAGGATAAGAAGGAAAGGTGGAGTTGACTTGATTTAAGTGTTCAGGTAGTGAAACCTAACCATTAACGATCAAGGTGATCATCAATAGTTAGGGTGATTGTTGATGATCAGGATGATCATCAATAGTCAAGGTGAACCTCAATGATCAATAGGTCCAAGGTAAAAAGGTAATGTTGGGTTATCTAGGTGGTCAATCCTAACTTATTTTAGTTTTTGTTGGTGGTCAAGAGGTGAGATTTGGGTCACTAGGGGGTTTAGGGGAGTTTTTGACATTTAGAACCATCATGTGTGGATTTTTAGTATCTATATTTTCCTTTTTTTATCATGTGACTTAAATCAATAAGCTAAAAAAAGAAATGGATAGTGAGTCAAAGGTTTGGTTACCTCAAGTATGGGAGGAGGTGTTCCCCCTCAAACTAGGAAGTGATGAGGTATAATAAAATTAGGTGTGGGTTTGATGAGTTGGTGAGTTGATGATAAAATGGGTGAATGATATGTTGGACACTTTTAGTGTAAACACACACACAAACTATGATAAAAAGTCTGATAGCCAAGATCAGACATTAACTAGGTTGTCATAGTTGGTAAAAATAAATGTCAGTGATAGAAGGATAAGTGATAAGTGGACTATGTGATTGCATTTAGGCATGGTGGTTGGGTTTACTCAAAAATGAAAGTCTCCAAAGTGATGTATATGTTTTTATGGGTATCCAAGGTAGGAAGTGTTCCTAGTGAAAACATAAATTGGTCAAGTGTCATGGGTATCCAAGGTAGGAAGTGCTCCCAAGAAGACACAAGTGGGTTTGGTATGTTATAGGTAGTGCAAGTTTAAAAAAGGGGTCAACATGGTAATTATTGTCACTACAGTCAAAGGACCAAGCAAAATCCATCACAAAATGTGAGCTAGTTGGGCCAAAATGGACCAATGGTAAGGTGATGAGGTGGGTAGGGTGGGTGGAGAAGGTAACTCCATGGGTGGGTGATGGTTGGTAGAGAAATGTGATCTCCAATGGTTAGGTGATTGTTGGTGGAGAAAGGTGATCTCCAATGGTTAGTTTAGGTAATGGTACAACAAGGTAAGGTTGGGTTGTGGAGAAAGGTGATCTACAGTGGTTGGTTTGTGGAGAAAGGTAATCTCCAGTGGTTGGTGGTTCTCAAATTGGTTTCTAAATTTGGGGTACCACTTGGTTTAGTAAAAAGGTGCCCCATTTCCTAGTGAAAGGGTGAAAAGTGGGTAATTAGGGGCATTAATGACCTGAAAAAGGAAGACATACATCTTGACAAGTTTGTCATGAAAGTAGGAATAGGATAAATGCTCCAATTAGAAAATACCTTAATGGAAAGATGGGTGGGATTATGAACATAAACCCTTCATGTTTTGCTTAGTTGTTAATTATATGGTTAAAAAGGTAGCTTGATCATGAAGTGTCAAGTAAGCTCAAAATCCCTTGATTTACAAGAGGGTAAAAATGGAGATGGGTGGAAAAGGTAGATGGGTGGTAGTGTGACCTTCTTGTGGGGATAGCTTGCCCCTTTTGTAGGTAACCTAGGAACCATGATAGACAAGTCCATGCTTTATTCTAGGTGTAGACTGATCGATGTGAGAAGTCTACTAATGCTATTGTGAAAGATGATTTCAACTTTCTTGGGATTACTTTGCTTTTTTTTTGAATTGGGGTATTTGATTGCTTTAATATAATGGCAGTAGGAGGACAATCGATATAGGAAACTTTCAGGTGATTGTTGGTTTGACAAAGTTGACTTATCCATCCTTCAAGGGAGTGGCGTAAGCTTTAGATTTGCATATATTGATAATTGTCCTTCAAGGGATCTGTCTATATTTTTGAGAAATTTTGATAGGTATGGTCATCCATCCTTCAAGGGAGCGATTTACAATGGTAAAGATGTGACCCAAGTGATATTTGGTATCCCAAATGGATTTATGCTAGTTTAGACATGGATGAGTCTATATAGGCTTAAGGATTTCCTTTATGGAGGCAAAACTAGAACACAATGAGGTTAATGATGGGTAAAAGAGGTTTAAGTGAAAACAACCATAGGAATCCATCCTGTAAAAGTGTAGAAAGTACCATGAGAAACATGCCATGGGTAAATTTGTGGTACCCATGTTTAATATTAGGCTAAAGTTATGATGGATAATCACATGATTTAGTTTTAATTAGTTTCCCCTAAAATAAGATGATGAAGGTGGTTGAAAATAAGGGATGAGCTTAAGTTAGACACAAGATGACCAAACACTTGGTATAATAAAAGAACATGACATAAACGTAAATCATTTAGCGGTTTAAGTTTGAATATGCCCTAGATCCATACTTTTATAAATGGTTTGGGCTAATTAGGGCTAAAAATATCCCCCAGTTAATTTTCAATATTTAAAAAGATGTGGAAATGATGCTAGATTGACAAATGGTTAAAAGGCAATGTTGGTTAGGTGGTTGGGTTGTAGATAAAGGTGATCTCTAATGATTAATGGGTTAGTGGAGAAAGGTGATATTTGATGGTTGGTTGGTTTAAAAAGGTAAGTTTTTATAAAAAGGTAAGTTAGGTTGATGGAGATTGTAATCTCCAATGGTTAATAGTTTGTTGGAGAAAGGTGATCTCCAATGGTTGACTGGCTTGGTTAGACAAAAGGTGATTTCCAATGATTAACTGGGTTGGTTGGAGGAAAGGTGATCTTTAATGGTTGGTTTGGTTAAAAATGTTTGGTTAGTTGGCTGAAAAAGTTTGTTTGGATTTAGTTAAAGGTTGGGTTAAGCTCAAGGATTGGATTAAGACTAGTTTGGGTGTAGGTTAAGGTTGAGTCAATAATGCCAAAGGTTGGTTTTGTCATTTATTAAAGTTTAAGGAATAGGTTAGCAATGGTTAGATCCTTTTAGAGGGAGAGTTCCCCTAGTTTCTCCTTCCATGCATGGTTAAGGTGGAAAAATATTTTGAGGTGATGACCTAGCTAGCAAAGAATGCTTAGGGGGGATGAATATAAATTCATATGCCTCTTAAGGATTGTTAATTGTTAGCTAATAGGTGTTAGTTTTTAGTGGGTGAGGAGGTCAAGTTGTAGGTAGTGTTTCAAGTAGGATGAAAGGTTGGTGTTAGTTTGGGTTGATAGATAAGTTGGTCATAGTTGGTTTAAAAAGTGGGTTGATCATGGTTGATTGTTTTGGTTTAGAGGTTAGTTTGATTGGTTGAGATAGGTATGATAAATGGTTGGTTTGGGTTGTTGGTTGTGTATGCTCATTTGTTTGGTTGTTTGGTTGGTCGATTTGGTTTGAAAATGTCATTAGGTAGATGAATATGAATAGGATATAGAATAATTCATTTGCCTTGGTTGTAGTTGAGGTTGGATTGATGTCAGTTGAGGTATGATTGATTTTAGGCAAGGTTGGGTTTGTTGTAGGTAAGGTATGGTGAGTTTGACTTTACTCCACTAAACTAGGAAGTGGAATTGGTAAATTGGTGGTGATTGGTTCCACAAAAAGGGAAGGTGGAATTGATATGGTTGTTTGAGGTGATTCCACTTTTTGAAGAAGTAGAAGAGGTAGGTTGGTTAAAGGTTGATTCTCTAAAAGGTGAAGTGGAAGAGATTGGATGGTTCTCTTAATTGTGGTATTTAAGGAAATATGTAAAGGTTCCACTTGGTCAGCAAGTCAATTGGTCAAGGTTGTTTCTTCCTTAGTGATGGTTTATAAAGGAATTTGGGTAGGTTGCACTTGGTCAACAAGTAAGTTAGTTGAGGTTTCAATTATAGTTTCCTTAGCTATTGGTGTGATAAGGATAAAATTTAATGGATGGGCCTCATTATGGTCTTTGATTAGGGGTTCCCTCATGAATATGTTCAATGATTGATTGATTGAAGACATTCAAATCTAATCTGGGTGGAACATAGAGTCTATCTTTTTGTACCTCCTTATGATCAATAAGGTTTTGGATGATCATCTTAAAAGTTGAACATCAGTTTATCATATCTCTGTGTGTATGATGATACACACAAAATTTAGTATATATAAACCAAATAGGTTTTGAAAGAGAGGTATTGATGGGTTTGATTGGAGGAAATCTAATGGCAGAAGATTATAAAAATTTGTCAAGGATTGAGGTATATGATTCCCCTAGTGGGGTGTACTACCTAGGAGGAGGGTGCACCGATAACTCTTGAGGTGGTGAGCTAGTTGGTTGGTTTGATAAAGTTGATTGGTTGAGTAAGTTTGGTTGATATGATAAGTTGGGTTAGTTTGATTGGTTTGGTTGATATGATAAGTTAGGTTGGTTTGATTGGTTTGATAAGGTAGGTTGATATGATAAGATGGGTTGATTTGATTGGTTTAATAAGGTAGATTGGTTGGGTAAGCTTGATAGGTTTGGTTTGGTGGGCTGGTTTGATAAAATTTATTGGTAGTTAGTGGTTTGATTTGATAAGGTTAGTTGGGTAGGTTGAATTGATAGGTTGGGTGATGTTGATAAGATTGGTTGGTTTGGTAGGTTTGACAAAATAGGTTGGTTGGGTCAATTTGATAAGGTTGATTGATGGTTGAGGGGATAAATCAAGTCTTGATTTTGAGATAAAGAAGGTTTCCACAAAGGGGATGTAACCCAAAGGGGGTAATTAATATGATGGTTTGGGTAGGTAACCCAAAGGTTGATGAGGTTGAGATAGTTGAGGTTGGTTATGACAATTATCAAATAGATGTTGATAGGTTATTGGTGGGTTATGATGATTATTAAAGGGTTGTTGATAGATTTCTGATTGGCTTTAGGTAAGGCAAAAGGGTTATTGATAGATTATTGGTTGGGTACGATGAGGGTTAGGCTAATGGTAGATTTTTGGTTGGTTGTGTTGATGGTTAGGTTGATTACAAGGTGGTGTGAGAGCATAAGTGGCTTAAGATACAAGATAATTCTCTAAGGTAAGATGGTTTTTATCTAGAAATATAACAAAGCTAAGATCTCCAAGAGAAAAGATAGGTGGGTTCCCCATTAAGCAAGTCAATAAAGATGAAGTAGGTGAAGGTAAAATGGTAGAAGATTAACAAAAAGAGTTAGATTCCTCACAACTCAAACAAAGAGAAGACAAGAAAATGATCAAATAAATTCAACACACACTAAAGTACATTAAATCCTATGGTCATTTTTAGTCTTGACTTTGGCTTATGCCTTAAGTGTTAAGAGTATGTGGCTCAAATTGACTTGTAGATCAGGTCCTAGATAACAAATCTATGGATGGTTTTAGGTTGCTCAAGATCTCAAAAAAGATATGTGTTAAAAATCAGTACATAGCTTGGTATTAGGGCCTACCTCCTCACTTCACACACTATATTGATAAGGGTGTTAGGTACTTAGCCAATATATATTGATTTCTAAAGTTTATACTTAACTAGAGAGTTGAGTTGGTTCTCCCCTTGGTAGTGAAGTCCAAGTGGGATAGTCAGCAAAGGGCAAGGTGACTATTGGGTGATGAAATCCTAGTTGGGCCTTATGTCAAGTTGTTATGATGTGTTAGTTGTTGTAGGTGGTTTGGTTTGTGTGTGATAAAGGTGAAACTATGATTTAATTACTTTTCATAATTTAAGCTATGTGATTTATAATGCAAGCAAGTGATGGATGCAGTCAATTTTTAAGACTAAAGGAAATTTCAATTTTGATTATGATAAAAAAATAAGGAGAAGAGCATGTAAATGCAAACAAAATAAATCCAAGTAAAGAATCAATTTCCCACCAAGCATTCTAGAATGTTATACTCAAATTTTGATATTTATCTATTGTAAAAGAATGATGTAAAACTAAAAGAAGGGTGTAGGTTAGTAGAACCTAGATATTGTGAGTTCATGATCCAGATGACTATGAGAGATCCTCTTTGGCTTGGGAGGATGACCTGCATAAGAAACTAGAAAATGGTTGGTTAACTAGGTAAAAAGGTGGATTGCCCAACAAACTAGATCTAAAAAGTAAATGACTTCCTTTGAGGCTATTAATCCACCTTTTAAGAAAATTTAATGCTGATAAAAGAAGGTTGCGTAACATAAATAAAAGTACTTAATTAAGGTGAAATAAATACTATTCAAAATAAATTCTTATATTAACAAGATAACATTAAGGTGAATGCCAAACTATCAAAATATAGTTCAGGTATGGTTATGTTGTTATTTCTGATCTATATTATGACAGAAGTCAAGAAAATAGGGTTTTGGTTGAGGTTGAGAAGTGGTTTATGATTACTAATTTTGGGTGTTTGGTTTTACACAGTGACCATCGATAGTCAGGGTGTTCGTTGATGGTCAAGGTGATCATCGATGGTCAGGGTGATTGTTGATGGCTAGGGTGATCATCGATGGTTACTCTCAATTTTGGTTTGGGTCAATAAGGTTACTTGGTTGAGGTTGTATAATGGTTATAAAAGGTGGGTTTGGGTTAGATATTGGTTATGAGGTAGAGGGTAAGGTTCAAAGGTGACTAGTTTAAGGGTTAATTATTTAAATGACTAAAAAGAGGTTATGGGTGGATGGGTGTAATTTCTAAACAAAATAATTAAAACTTGAAACAAAAAACAATATACTTAGCTCATGATGTGATAATTTATAGTTGATAGGTTGGAGAAGTTTTGGAGTTTGTTGAGGATGATTTCTGATGAAGAGATACCTACACAAGAAGTTGATGATTGATCTTGATCTTGATCTTCTCTCCTACTCTTGCCTCTTGATGATCTGCTTACCTAATCTCCCTCTCTCAATTTATCCTCCTCTTTTTATATAGAGGAGGAAATCAATCAATAAGTTAAGAGGTATCTCTAAATTTAGATTCAACATGCATAATCACATGAGTGCTTAAGTATAAGAAGGCAAGGTGGAGTTGACTTGAGTTAAGTGTTTAGGTAGTGAAACCTGACCATCAATGGTCAAGGTGATCATCAGTGTTCAAGGTGATCATCGATGGTCAAGATTATTTTTGATGGTCAAGGTAACCCTTGATGGTTGATAGGTCCAAGTTAAATAGGTTAATATTATATTATCCAGTTGGTCAATCTTGACTTGGGTTAGTTTTAGTTGGTGGTTGAGAGGTGAGGGTTGGGTCCCTAGGGGGTCCAGGGGAGTTTGTGACATTTGAAACCATCATGTGTGGATTTTTAGTGTATATAATTGGATCTTATTTGTGACACTCATATCAACTCATGTCTCAGTTTACAACCTCCAAATCTCTCATCTTAGTCAATTTCTAATTAACTAATTATATACATTATTTATTGCTATTTTTATAAAGGTCAAACTAGGTCAATTCTATTTTAAATCAATGGTTGTATTTATTAAATATTTCTACCTTGATTTACTATACTCAAACCCTTTAACAACATATGGCTTAAACTCCATAACTCTAAAAATTTAAATGACAAAGTGTAACATTTTGAAATTTCTGAAGAGATCCTCATTTGTAGGCATTGCAATAATGTGATATCATGTATAAATTTCACACATAAATTTAATGTAGATGGCACAAATTACATAATTTTTATCTAATGTATACCCAAGATTAAATTATAATTCAATAATTGTGATATTATTTGTAATGTAGCTTATTCTATTTTTATTCTGAATTTCACACGTGATGTGATTTGGCCAATTGGTGTGTTGCATGAATTATCAAATCCTTTGATATGTGTGTCTGATATTTGAAGAAGATCATTGTTGATGCCTATTGTTTCTAATAATTTTGTGTTACAAATGTTTAGAACTGATCAATTATTGATTAACACTCTTTTGAACTTTATTTTGAATACTAACTTGTATAAACAAAGGCATATCTTAATCAATGATATCATTTAAGGGTAAATATTTATAGTTGACAGTGATGATATTTGCATTATTTTTGAGATATTGCATAATATTTATAAAATAAGTTGACTCTATGTCCCTTGATACTTGGGTTTCACACAAGACTTCATATAAAATATCCTTATAGATAGTTCGTTATTTTAAAAGCTCAAGGATTGAGATCTTAACATGCGTATTTCTTAATCATTTAAAATTATCGTATCCCTTAGATTTTATGACTAGATTAGGCTTATAAGGAACCCCCTGTATATGAACATGTGGTTGATCCAGTTGGGCACCCTTTTATTTTCATGTAGTGACAACATGAACCATAAAATCCAAGATAAGCCATGGAAAAATAATGGGAGCGGGATGATAGTTGTCACTTGATTACGATCTATGGGGGAAATGATGGGAGCAAGCAAATCAACACTTATTGAAGCTAGATAAGGGTTAATTATTATTACAATAAGAGTTTCAAAGAGATAAAAAATTTATCTTGTGTTAAATCACTCTCTTTATTGTTACTAGTTTGTTGACTCCATTTGATTATATCATTAATTGATTTAGAAATGTATGAGAGATAAAAAATAATGAATAACATCATATATCATGCAATGAAATAACTACTAAACATATCCATATCAAACATGATTTATTCCTTTGTAATTAATGAAAATTCAATTTTAAGATATTAAGAATTTAGAAATCAGAAAACCTAAAATGTTGAAACCCTATGGAAAACTAGGGTTGTGCAAGAAAACTCAGAGGTAGTGTTCACCAAAAGTTTAACCCTTTTTAGAATTAAGGGTGGGGGGATAGCCTAATAAAATTAGAATAAGTTATTATAAAATAAAGTCAATTAAATGAATTTAGATTTATAATATTCTGATAAATATGTTGAATATAAGAAAATGCTAAATAAAGAAAAAGTACAATGCCAAAAAATATTTGTAAAGTTGTAATATGAAGGAGAAATAATACTTAGCTTATTCAATTATGTGTAGACAAATATGATAGGTATATGTGTATAATAAGGGAGACTGATATTTTGCCTCAATTCATTAGATTCTATAAATTTTCTCTTTGTTATCCCAAACACTATTGTCGAGCTCTAGATACTACCATTGACGCTTATGTCTTGGTTTTAATAATTATCTCCAAATCAATATACAAACTATTTTCTAAAATAACCATATGCACTTATTAGGTTTCATTGTTTCCTTGTAAGTTATCAATTTAGATCATAGTGCATATATTCCCAAAATTAGTATTTTGCTCAAAACCTTAAGTCCTCTAACTTGGCATGTCACCTTGCAAAATAGGGGTTAGTGGGCTTAAGTGAATTAGATTTGACCTTAAATACCCCTCTATCAATGAGTGTATCCTACATATCCATATACTCTGAAAATGGAATTAAAATGATGTATTTCTCCCCCTTATGTGGGATTGTGTGTGAATAGCTATGTAATATGCTATGTGTGAGTACATGTAATGATCTAGCTTGTAACTTGAAAAATAGTACTCAAGTATAATCTTTAAACATTTTAGACCTATAAGAAGATTGCTCTTATGACTGATTTATAAATACAGAAGAATATGGAAATATAACTTAGTTGTGTAAGCAATTATTAGTACTATAGTGTGAACTTGAGAGGTGTTTGCTTGGTATTGCTTAGATGGATAATGAATGAATTTATTTGTATTTATACACACATTTTGAAATAATATTGTGAAGGGGTAAAGGATATGAATAATCTAACCCATTAATATCAAGAGATTTGGAATTTGATCATTTGGAAAGTAGGGGCACTAGTGTCATATTTGGGACACTAACATTGACACTAGTATCCTAATCTAGATGATGGTGTCTTGTAGGGTAAAAAGTTTTTGAGGATCTATAACTTTATGTGTAATATGTAAATCAAGTTTTATACATACTATAGGCTACATGGGATCTAGGTCATTAGAATGTTAGGTTCAAACTCTAACATAATCAATTAGGCATAATGAGATTGCAAAAATGAGCCTTTGAGAGTGGGAGGGTCATAATTTCAAGGTTTGAGCCATGATTGATATTTGGCAAGTGTATAAGACTAGTGGGCCATTTAAAATTAGATTTGTGTATCTATAAAATCCTAGGTAAGGAAAATGAATCAGCTCAATTTAAAATTTGATTCAAGTTTACAATTCAAGGAACCTTCATTGTCAAAATGGTTGGATTGACATTTAAGTAAGAATCTAATTCAATTTCATAGTGACTTAAGTTCAGTGCAGTGAAATGAGTTAGGGTATTATCCAAGTAAAAACAATAACATAAGCAATCTTGAGTTTACAATCCAAGTGATTTACTTATTTATGGTGATAAGATTAGGACTTGAGATCGGTTAAGACTAAGTCAAACAAAGGCTACCTAATGGAGCAAAGATGGGGATCCGAGGGAAGTAAACTTCAAGTGGAGCATACAACATGATTGTGTTTGCTATCCACATGGAATGATAAAGGTAATGGCTTGGCCAAGAGCAAAGCTAAGGTTTTTATTTTAATCTATAATTAGTAGAAAAGGTTCAATAGGGACTTTAGAGATCTAGTGTTTAGCATAATCATCAGTAGTAACAATGGCAACACATTTTCATAGTCGGCCTTAGATCCATGGTTGGAGGCAAGGTAGTGCCTAGGTGAGTTGTGGGAGAGTTATGGGAGGGTTTTAGAGGTTGGCCATGGTGACCATGGAATCTTTTAGATTTGTTGCATGTAATGGAAGGCACAGTGGTTTTATCATAGTGTTTGGGTGGTGACCAAAGGTGTAAAAGATGTAGTGGTGATGGTCGAATAAAAGTGATTTGTTGGTGATCAATGGTGTTGGATCAATCTCAACATAAAAATGAGTGCAACCCATGTTGGTCTAGAAGAAGAGAGGAAAACCGAGGCAAGACCTTAAATTAATTAGCTCAATAGTGAGCTCACAAGGTATACCAAGTTATATGAAAGAAAACAAACTCAACTAGCTAGGATGGGTTATGTAGATTGCAAAGGGCTCTTAGTGAGTGGAGGAGAAAGTAAGGGTACTGGTTGTTAAGAGTTGACTGTAACAAACATTAACAAATTTGTTGATGGATTGCCTAACATTAAATTATACCAACCAAAACTAGCAAGCATTCAAGTTTGAGATTTATCCCTTGCACATTTTATTTTCTATTACACTACTCTCACCACTTTTCTTGCGTTCATGATATGTAATCCTATTGACACAAGTTTTATTCATTATATTAATAAATAAAACTACCCATTTTTTTCCATTTCTACATAGGCTACAAGAAGCATTCAAGAGTATTGATTAAGATCTTATGTCACTAAAATACCTTTCATTGTAAAAATTTAGAACTATACTTTCATATTATTAAATCAAAACATGCCACTTTGGATTGCGCATTATATATTCTCAAAAACAAATTACATATTTTGATTAGTTTATTGATGCAAAGTTTGTGCATAACGATATGTTTTGTTCAGAAAGGAAAAATAATAAAAACCATCTATGTAGCATGCACTTTTGCTTCTCACTTTATAAACTTTAGTTTTGGAGACATGCTTATATTATTTTTCATAGGCTCTATGATGAAAAAAATATGATAAAGGGTATCTTTAGAGAATAGAAAATTAAGCGAAAAAAATGTAAATATTAATTATTATTGTTGTTTTTACTTTGTTAATATGATACTAAAATTAGTCAACTCCATAAATCTCTTTGTACTTATACAATTATATATGTTTATCAAAGAATATATTATTTATACTATTTTTATTATTTTAATTTTTTTAAGTTAAAAGTTAAGGTCATACATTTAAATCATATTGATAATTGTAGTTATCTTAAGTTTTTTATCATTTCTTGATGTCCTAATGTTTCATTTGTTAGTATGAATGTGGTGTGTAATTTTATTCTCAACATGTCAATTTACTATTTTTTATGTTTTTATATTTTAGACTACTAATTTCTTATTATTCTATAACTATTAATTTGATCTTCAATTATTAGTCAAGAGGATGAGTTTGATATTTATTGACATCGATGAATTAATGCATATCAAGTATTCTTTTCAATTTTTTGTAGCTTGCTATAATTAAATGAACATTATTTAGGGTGCTTGCTTGTACTTTTATATAGAAAAATAAAAATGTAATAGTTAAAACTAGTGAAACTCTTCAAGTTAATAAGGTATAAGTTAAGTAAATAATGGGTTGTTTTCTAATAGTAAATTATATATTTATAATTTGTGTAAAAAATAAGTTATTTTTTAATAATTTAATATATATAATTTAGTATGTTTTTTTATTTTATTAATCTTTTGGTAGTTATTTTTTATGGGATACCATTCTCTTCTCTTCATATACTAAAATAAATCATGGTATATTTACCAATAATGTTTACAAATATTGTACCACATTGGTCTTCCTCATTATTATTAACTTCAATTAAATATTATAAAAAATCTAATAAGTTGACCTCACATTCTCAAGCATATACTTTTAAATGGCATAACTTATTTAACATGCCTTTAAATTACTATATTATAATTTATTAATTTTTGCAATATTATTAATTTAAAATAATATTACTATAAAAACTTTCACCTCATATATATATATGAGGTGAAAGTTTTTATAATAATATTATTTTAAATTAATAATATTAAAAAAATAAATAAATTATAATATAGTAATTATATATATATATATATATATATATAATCTATCATTTTTATATATCAACCATTTTAATTTTTTCAAAAATTATACTTTACATGGTTATAATCTTCCATATAAATAATATTATTTTGATATATTAAAAAATCTATTATTAAAATTTTCATTCGTATATACTTTTATTTAATGATTTGATTAAAAATTAAATAAAATATATAGTTATTTATTTTAATTTATATGGACATCTCAAAACATATATAATATATTAAAAGTTAATAGTTAAATTTTTCATTGTAGTCATTTTTTAATATTTATATAGTGGATTAGTAAAACATC
>JARHVA010002214.1:1007500-1022500 GCA_037957365.1 Torreya grandis
AGTTCTAAGGTCATTGATGGCATTGAGTCTTGACCACACTACTCAAGGGATCTAAATTTTTCAAATAGATAAAAGGATCAATTGATGCATCTTGGAAAATTTAGTGCATCAATGTGTGGTAAGAAATGAACGAACCTTGTTTATAGGCCCTCATCAAAACTATTGTAAATAATGTATAATCTGAATATACATTAATGATTTGGTGAATTTTCATGGCATACACACCTCTAATATGTCTCAAGCTAAAGTATATGTAAAAATATAACCTCTGCTTTATAAAATATCTTTTATATTTATCATAAATATGAAAAAACATTATCCCAAATCTTTGAAAATTATTGTCAAATGCATAAAATTTTATCCCAAGTGTATATCTGAATCACATAAACTATATCAAATTCTACCAATTTTTCCAATAGGATGTGTGGACTCATGTTTCTATCTCCCGCCAACTCCTTTTAAGGTGAGGGTAATGCAACCTAGTAGTCACCTTATATCAAAAGGATAAGATAAACATATCATGTATGTATCAATCATGTAGTAATCAAACATATAGTGGTATCACATCAAAATAGATATATCAATGAATCTCATAATATCCAATCACAACAAGCCCTAAAATGCATGATATGAATCATGGTAACATCTAAAAGTAACAAACACCCACATAAGAGCACTCAATGTCACATTAAATGGGTTTAAAGATACTAGAAAAAAGGTGCATGCTCAAATGTCACACACTCAAAGGGAGGATATGTTCAAATGTCTTGACACTAAAAAACAACACTTAGGGGCATTGTAGCTAACAAACAAGGATCATGCTCAAATTTTCCATAGTCAAAACAAGGTAGTAAATAATATGTATGCTTAATTAATCCCTATTAAAATATTAATAAGTGATAGATTTAATCAACCAACATAAGCATATCACACTAGTTCATGCATACATGTGTTAGCAAAATGTCTTTTAGCATAGCATATCTATAACATTATGTAAGATGTAAGTAAGATTATAGACATGTGTAAGCATTAATATATAAGTTAAACATGATAACATAAGGTGATCATAAAATAATGTAACATGTATCAATCATGATCAATGTGGTAGATGCCCCTAATATAGTGTGTTACATGGGTGGAGAAAAGGTCCAACATCTATATAAGCATGTATCATGTATCTAGTGTATGTTTGTATAACAATAAAGTACTCATGAAACATATGTGTGTATGGAAAGGAAATGCTATGCTATTAAGTAACATAAAGTAAACAACACCTATGTACTAGTTAGTAAATGTGTGTGTGTGTGTGTGTGTGTTAGTATTTTATATTTATTTAATTTTTTTTGTATTTTATTGATTTTTTTTTGAATTTTTGCATTTTAGGGTCTAAATAACTAGTCCCATAATTCCTCACACTCAAGAATTAAAGGACTACCTGGTGGCTTTGTTTGTCAAAATTATTTATGATGAATCATTGCCACTACTTTGATATAGTTTGGTAGTTTGTGCCAAAAGTTGTTATTAGTCTATCAACATATCTATCATGAGGAATGAAAAACTTTATCTTCAAATTGAAAAATTAGGCACAAATTGATAGTGTCCATTATTTTCTTCATATTGGTCAACCATTACTACCTGAAATCAAAGGTCAAATGTAATGTTTGATTCATTACCCATATGGGGGTATCAAATATTTATTTCCACATGCAATGGGTAATATAATGGACCCAAGAGATTATGGAAATAGTGGAAAATGTTGTAACTCATGTCTTGTCTGACATAAATTTGTAATGTTGCAAACTATGTCCCAATTCTTTGCATTAATATTAAGATTATCCTAATAATCCCCATTAATATTTGTAATAATAGTTACATGTTCTTGTCATGGGTAATTTTAAGTATATCCCATTATACTTTTGTCTTTGGAATTTTTGGAGATCTAAGGTCTTTATTGTTGTTATTGCATTCTATATACATCCTTCATTTTTGTACATCTAAATGTGTTTCTATAGTGCTTCACAATGAATTGTATCATGGCTTATTATTTGATGATAATCATAGTATGGTGATCCTAATATATGTACTAGCCTACTTACTAACCTATGCCTATTAAAAGGTAAATATATCATCTTGTGTTCAAGTAACATAAAAATTATTATGCAGAGCATTTTGTTGTATCATGATCTATAAAATTTGTTGTGGTGAGATATGTGAGGACTCTGCACTATAAACATGATGTATTTGCCTTTATCCCTTGTAAGGTTGGATTAAATCTTTTAACCAAAAGGGATGTATTATATATCAAACATTGACATGTTTACTTGTTAGCTTTGCCTTAACTTTATTTTTATTTGTTTTTGTATCCTCTAGTGGTGGATTGAACTTATATGTACCAAGGCCTATAGGTGTAAATAGATTATATGAGATACGTTTAAGGGGATCAAAATTGAGTTTGTGTAACTATTCATCTATCATATCCATAGGAATATCATCGTCACTATCATCTTGTTGTTCAGAATGTACCAATAAAGGGCGCTCAATTTTTTTATTTTTTTGTTGTGTACATATCATTAATTCATTTTGCAATGGATTTTACTCTATTTTTTTTTGTCTTGTGTATATTATCTTGTTTATTATGTGTATTTGTGTATATTTCTAATGTTAGTTCCTTATGAACATATTGAGAAATGATTTATCTTTCTTAATTCACCCAATCATAAGTTGATATATTTTTGAGTGGAATAAATTGTTTTGGTGGTACCATTTGAGGAACCCCTTCTATATTGAAGTGTAACATTTTGAAAATTTCAACGGATCCTCATTTTCAAGCATTGTCAATAATGTGCTATCATGTATAAATTTTACACATCAATTTAATGTACATGTCACAACTTCCATAATGTGTATCTAAGGTCTACCCAAGAGTAAATTATAATGCAATGATTGTGACATTGCTTGGAATGTAGCTTGTATAGTTTTTGGTCCCAATGTCACACCAATGTGATTTGGCCAATTGGTGTGTTGCATGAATTATCAAATCCATTGATAGACATGTCTGATTTTTTAAGAAGATCATTGTTGATGCCCATTATTTCTAGTAATTTCATGTTAAATGTTTAAACTTGATCAATTATAGATTAACACTCTTTTGGCATTTATTTTGAATGTTGACTTATATAAATAAAGGCATATATTAATCAATGATATCCTTTGAGGGTAAATATTTATAATTGAAAGTGATGAGATTTGCATTATTTTTGAGATATTTCATAATATCCATAAAATAAGTTGACTCTATGTCACTTGGTACTTGGGTTTCATGTAAGGCTTCATATAAGATATCCTTATAGATATTTAACTATTTCAAAAGCTCAAGGATTGAGATATTAGCATGTGTATTATTTAATTGTTCAACAATATCATATCCCTTAACTTTATGACTAGATTAGGCTTAGGAAGAACTTGTTGTATATGAACATGTGGTTGATCTAGTTAAGAACCCTTTTATTTTCATGTAGTGATGCCATGGACCACAAAATTTAATATAAACCATGGGAAAATAATGGGGTGGGATGGTAGTTGTCACTTGAATAGGATGTAGGGAAAAAGCTATGAGTAGGCACATTGGCACTTATTAAAGCTAGATAAGGGTTCAATATTATTACAATAAGAGTTGTACAGAGATTAAATTTTTATCTTTCATTAAATCACTCTCTTTATTTTTACCAGTTTGTTGACTCCATTTGACTATATCATTAATTTATTTAGAAATGTATGAGAGATAAAAAGTAATGACTAACATCATATATTGTGATATAAAATAACTACTACATGTATCCATATTAAATATGATTTATTCCTTTGTAATTAATGCAAATTCAATTTTAAGATCTTAATAATTTAGAAATTAAAAAACCTAAAATGTTGAGACCCTATGAAAAACTAGGGTTGTGCAAGAAGACTTAGAGGTAGGGTTTATAAAATGTTTAACCCTTTTTATAATTAAGGGTAGGTAGATAACATAATAAAATTTAAATAAGTTATTATAAAATAAGTCCAATTAAATGAATTTAGATTTATAATATTATGATAAATATGTTGAATTTGATAATATGCTAATATAGAAAAAAGTACAATGCCAAAAAATATTCTAAAAGGTGTAATATGAAGGCTAAATAATACTTAGCTTATTTAATTATGTAAAAACCATATAATAGGTATAGGTGTAGAATAAGATAGATTGATGTTCTACCTTAATTCATTAGATTCTATAAATTTTCTATTTGTTATCCAGGACACTAATGTTGAGCTTTAGAAACTACCATTGATGCTTATGTTTTGGTTTCAATGATTCTATCTAGTTCAATATACATATTATTTTATAAAACAAACACTTTCACCTATTAGGGTTCATTATTGCCTTGTATGTTATCAATTTAGATCATGGTGCATATATTCCCAAAATTAGTTTTCATGCAAAACCTTAGGTCCTCCAACTTGGAATTTTACATTGAAAATCAAGGGTTAATGTGCTCAAGTGAAGTAGAGTTGACCTTAAATACCCCTCTATCAATTAGCATAACCTACATAGCCATATAATCTGAACATGGCCTCAAAATGATATATTTCTCCCCCTTATGTGGGCTTGTGTGTGAATAATTATGCAATATGTTATGTGTGAGTGTATGTAATGATTTAGCTTGTAACTTGACAAACACTACTCATGGGATGATTTTTGAATGATTCAGACCTATAAAAATACTAATCTTATGATTGATTTAGAAATAGAGAAGAATAGGGTAGTATAACATAGTTGTGTAAGTGATTTTTAGTAGTATAGTGTGAGTTTGAAAGGTGTTTTCTTGGTGTTGTTAAGATGGATAGTGAACGACATTTGATTTGTATTTATACCACATATTTTGAAATAATCTCATGGAAGGGGTAAATAATATGAATAGGCCAACCCATGAATATAAATATATTAGTAATTTTATCTTTTGGAAAGTAGGGATACTAGCATCAATGATAGTGTCCTAATCTGGATGTTAGTGTCCTGTAAGATAAAAAGTTATTGAGAATCTATAACTTTTGGTATAAGATGGAAATCAAGTTTTATGTAGATTGTAGGTTATAAGGGATCTAGGTCATTGTAATGTTAGGTTTAGCCTATAGGATAATCAATAAAGCATAATGAGATGGTGAACATTAGCCTTTCAGTAGTGGGAAGGTCATAAACTAAAGGGTTAAGCCATGATTGGTATTTATCAAGTGTATACGACTAGTATGCAATATAAAATCAGATTTATGCATCTACAAAACCCTAGAAAAGTTAAATAAATCAACTCAATTTAAAATTTGATTTAATTTTATAATTTAGGGAACCTTCATTATTAAATATGAGATCAACATTTAAGTAAGAATCTAATTTGATTTCAAAGTGAGTTAAACTTAGTGCAGTGAAACCAGTTAGGGTGTTGTACAAGTTAAATTAACAACATAAGTAAGCTTGAGTTTACAACCAATGTGATTTATTTGCTTACAGTGATAAGAGTAGGACTTGAGATTGGTTATGACTAAGTTGATCAACAATAAAACAATGGCTACCTAGCAGATCAAATATGGGGGTTTAAGTGAAGTAAAATTTAGGTGGAGCATATGACATGATTGTGTTTATTACCCATAAAGGATGATGAAGGTAATGGTTGGGCCAAGAGTTGAGCTGAGGTTTTATTTTTAATCTAAAATGAGTAAATAAGGTTCAATAGGGACCTTAGAGCCTAAGTTTTTAGCATTATTATTGATAATATTGACAGTAACATATTTTCATAGTCGGCCTTAGATCCATGGTTGGGAGCAAGGTAGTGTCTAAGCGAGTTGTGGGAGGGTTTCATAGGATGGACATGGTGGCCATGGAATATTTGAATTTTTTTTTTCATGAAATGAAAGGAATCGTGGTTTTATCACAGTGTTTGGGTGGTGATTGAAGGCAAAAAATTTATAGTGATGGTGGCCGGATAGAAGGGAGTTATTGTTGATCAATGGTGTTAGGTCGAGCTCAACATGAAAATGAGTGCAACTTGTGTTGGTTGGGAAGAAGATAGGAAATTTAAGGCAAGAGCCTAGAGTAATTAACTCAATAGTGATCTCACATGGTAGACTAGGCTTTGGGAAGGAAAACAAACTTGTCTAGCTATTATGGGTTAGGTAGAATGCAAAAGGCTCTTCATGAGTGGAAGAGAAGGTAAGGGGGCTAGTTGTTAAGAGCTGACCGTAATGAACATTAATAAATTTTTTGATGGCTTGTCTGATGTTAAATTATACCAACCAAAACTAGTAAGCATTCAAGTTTTGAGATTTAACCCTTGCATTTTATTTTCTATTACACTACCCTCACCACTCTACCTGCGTGCATGATATTTAATCTTATTGACACAAGTTTTCTTTATTAAATAATAAATTTAAAACTATATTTTTTTTCATTTTTTACATAAACAACTATAAATAACATTTATGGGTGTTGATTAAGATCTTTTGTTACTAAAAAAACCTTTCATTATATAAAAATTGAAACTATACTTTTTTATTATTAAATCAAAACATGCCACCTTGGAGTGTACATTACATATTCTAAAAAAATTACCTATTTTGATTAGTTTTTTGATGCAAATTTTGTGCATCACACTTTTTTTTCTCGAAAGGAAAAATAATATAAAAAAATCCATGTAGCATGTTATGTATCTAGGGACATGATACATTAATATATCATGTCCCTAGATACATAGCATAGCATGTTGTTTTGATTTTCACCTTATAAAATTTAGGTTTGGAGATATGCTTGTATTATTTTTCATATGTCTATAATGAAAAAAACATGAGAATTTTCCAACAATCTTTAGAGAAAAGAAAATGTAGCAAAAAATGTAAATGCAGTACTGAAATGTAGCAAGAATCTATGAATCTCTTTGTACTTTAACAATTATATATGCTTATTGAAGAATATAATATTTTTATTATTTTTATTTTTTTAATTAAAAATTGAGACCATACATTTATATTTTAATATTTTTTAATAAAAGTTGAGGCCATAAATTTTCATTTTATTTTTATGTTTTTTAAGTTGAGGCTATACATTTAAATTTTATTGATGTTTGTAATTATCTTAAGTTTTATTTATAGTTTCTTATCATTTATTGATGTTTTAATATTTCATTTATTGATTTCTATATATATTAAATATGGATAAGTGAGGATTATTAATTTTTTATATTTAAATTTGTCATGTAAAGGCGAAACATGGATGATATATTTTGTTAGGAGTTTTTACAATTAATTTTTTTTAATTTCAATTGTGTGTTTTATTTATTGTCCTTTAATTTTTAATCTTGTATGTTTCATCTATTTTTCTTTAGTTTTTCTCAGGGATACATTAAACCTTGTGCTCTTGGGTGTAACCCACTTCTTGTCACTTTAACACAATAGTTGTCTCTTTCTAAATATTTTTTAAGAAAAAAAGTTACATCTGTATTGTTACTTATTTTTTATTAAGACACATACCTTTCTATATTCTACAGGAACACTTAGTATTTTTGTGTGTAACATATTTTTCATGTGTATTAATTAGTAGGTTTACATCTTTCCACTCATCTTACATGAACACGGTGTGTAATTTTATCACCCACATGCCAGTTTACTATTTTTTATGTTCTTATATTTCAGACTACTAATTTATTATCAATTTGTAAATATTAATTTGATCTTTAGTTATTAGTAAAGAGGATGAGATCATATGTTCCAATCATCCATACATTACCTTGAATTTACAATATGAGAATTATATACCAACTTTTGGTATGACATGTCTTGATTTCGATGAACTAATATATATCAAGTATTCTTTTCAAAAACAATTAGATTTTTATAATTAAATGAGCATTATTTAGGGTGCTTGCTTGTAATTTTATATAAAAAAATAAAATGTTTATATTTGAGGTTAGCAAAACTATTCAAGTTAGTAAAGTATTAGTTATGTAAATAATAGGTTATTTTTTAATAGCAAATTATATTTATATATATATATATATATATATATATATATATATATATATATATATATATATATATAATTTATGTAAAAAAGAAGTTATTTTATAATAATAAAATATATATAGTTTGGTATGTCTTTCATTTTAATATTTTTTTTGTAGTATGGAGTATAAGCTCTACACTTTACTATTATTCCCAAAAATTCTTCCATAATAATCAAACTATTCTAACAAAAAAATTACTGTTAGATAGGTTAAAAACTAGACTTAAAGGGGGTTGTACCCATACAAAAGGGATCTAGAAGATCAGTATGAACATGAGAATAATAAAGAGGAACAAGATAGGAAAAAAACCCTACCACCTAAAAGATGAAAAGTATCAACAAAAACCCCAAGACAAACAAAATAGAACAAAAAAGTGCCTACTAATTAGATTCAAAGTAGATGCCCAATTTATTGGCCTCAAGACTTCCTTTTTTGTTGCTCTTTTTCCCTCTATTGTATTTTCTAATAGACTTATCATTTTCCTTGCCCTGCTTCTTGCACTTCAAATTGGTAGGCTTAGGATCCTCCTTCTTTTTGGTCTCCTTATTGTTGACCTCTATGTCATTTCTCAAGGAGGTGTTATTTCCTTGGGGAGTGAGCATGTCTAAACCTGTATGATGTTTGAAGAAATTAATTTCTTCCATCCCATGAGCCAAAATTCCTTTGAAGTTTTTGACTTCATCCATAATTGCATTACAAAGCAGATTGGATTGAAATTTTGGTGAAGAGCTTGTCAAGGGACTTCTCAATTTCTACCTTGTTCTTGTGGAAAATAACCCTCCAAATTATACTAGAAATGGGAGACACATATACAAGAGTCCCCTTTTCCTTACCTCTCACTTTAAAATCCTCCTGTGACAACTCAACTCTCACCCCTTCACTCTATTCTTTCCCATCTTTATCAAACTCTGACTCCCTGAAGAAATCCTCATCCCTGTCAAATTCTTCCTAATCACTGGCAATGTTATTACCTTCATGACTATTCTAACAAAATAAACTAAATTATTAATAACCATATTTTCAATCTAGTTTTTTTTTATGATTTATTTAATATGCATTATTATAAAAAAATATATATATTAATTTTAACTTATTTTTTTATGGTATGCCATTCTTTTCCCTTCATATATTAAAATAAATAATGGTATCTTTTTCAATAATGTTTAAGTATTATACCATATTTTTGCTTTGTTATTATTATTAATTTCAATTAAATATTATAAAATTCCTAATAAGTTGGCCTCGCTTTCTCAAACATACACTTTTTAATTAACATAACTTATTTAACATGTATTTAAATTATTATATTATAATTTTTTTCTTATAATATTATACCAAATTTCACCTCATATATATATATATATATATATATATATATATATATATATATATATATATATATATATATATATATATATATATATATATATATATATCCTAAACATATAATCTATCACTTTTATATATCAACCATTTTATTTATATTCTTTGCAATTATTACATTTGGTAATAATCTTCCATATCAATATGAGTGTATACTTTTATTTAATGATTTGATTGAAAATTAAATAAAAATGTATTTTTACTTATTTTAATCTATATAGGTATCTTAAAATGGATATATTATATTGATAGATTAATAAGACATCATAAGTTAATTTTATATTTATCACAGACTTATTTATCATTGAAAGTGAGTATTTTTCTATAATAAGAAGGTTCACCTCAATCGCATAATATACAAGTTCCAATATTCTTTTTTATTTTCATCATAATATTTTATTAGATTGTTCCTTTCTATTTATTCATTTTTTTTATAAATAAAATTTTATTATTTATAAAAATATATTATCAACTCTTCACTCAAAAAGAAAACCCTAAATAAGATCATGCCATAGTATAAACAAAGGAAGCATCACCCTAAAATCATTCCACAAAAACTAGGTTGCTATTTGGGAAAGCCTAACAAGTAAAACATCTAAATACATCCCACAAAATACCCCTTACTGGTAGGGAAGATCCAAGAAATAAAAAATTCAAGGAAAGAAAACCTCAAATAACAAACCCTTAAGAATAGAAAACCTTCACTAAAAATGTTAACCAATGGTAGCTAAAATAAATCTCCAAAGGGAAAAACAAAAAATAGCTAGGTCTTGCAGTGACTCAACCATGTTCAACACTTAAATTCAAAACCACTATGCATGCTTTCGTATAAGATGAAATGAAATCCATTGCCACTGAGAACATGAAACCTCACTCATGGGCAAGAATATTATCCAATGTCATCAGTACACCAACAGACTAGTAAAAGGAAGCAGGACACTACCATAATGCATCTGAATGTCATTGCCATTACACAAAATGTAGCCTAGAATCAGAACCTCCTCCATTGCACAATTAGATCCAAATCTAAATGATCCAAACCCAAAACCATAATAGAGTAAAAGAATAGATAGGGAGGCCACTATGTAAACACAAGCAATGCAATGCTGAAAACAATTTAAACAAATACAATAGGAGTATAATAAGCATCAGACAACCATGAGAGACACTGAAGGCACCATGAAATCCTCACTCTCCTCCCCTAGCCAACAGTGCTCCTAGAACCTCACTCTTACAAGGAAAACCCTAAAATGAGGGTTTCCTATGAGTGCCTCTCTTCTCTCCATCTCATATTTAATTCATTTTAAATTTAGTTTTATATTTTGTGGATGTACTATTGAGTGATATTTTATCCTTTTTATAAATTTGGGTAGACATTAATATATAAAATTAGTACTTGTTCAAAATAGTTATGCCATGATGTAATTTTCACTTTTCATAAAATGAGATTTTGTAAATTTAAAGAGCGTATTTCATTTGAAACTCATAGGTGTTTACTATATTATCTGTTGTGAATGATTTGAAATAATAATAAGATTTAGATTCATTACCATTGTTAGGAATAATTTTAAAATTTCAAGAAAAAATATTAAATGTGAAAAAAATCATACAAATTTGTAAATAATTATTTTTTCCTTTTAAATAAACAAGTCATATATATTTGTGTGTGTGTGTGTGTGTACATATATACATATACACATACACACACATATATATACATATATGTATACATATATACACAAACACACACACACACACACACACACACACACACACACACACACACACACACACACACACACACACACACACACATATACATACATATATATACACACATATATACACACACATATACATACATACATACATATACGCATATGTATATATATGTGTGTGTATGTATATATGTACACACACATACATGCATATATATACACATATGTATAAATGTGTGTGTGTATATATATATGTGTGTGTATATATGTATATATGTGTGTATATATGTATACATGTGTGTGTGTGTGTATGTATGTATGTATGTATATATATATATATATATATATATATATATATATATATATATATATATATATATATATATATATATATGAGATGACCATGAAAAAAAGTGTATCTTTGAGATTAAATAATGTGAACAAAATTATATGACCATTTGACAAATAAATTCAAATGTAACCTTATTAAATAGCCTACCAGCTAAAAAATTATAAACAAATTCCTTGAATGCTTTGAATAAATGTTATGAAAATTATATTTTGTCATGTCAAAATGTCTTTGCATCATTGAAAATATGATCTTAGTTAAAGAATACCACATCAATAACCTCCAAATTTCTAAAACAAGAAGCCAAAAATAACTAAATTGAACCCAATGATCAAATCTTTCAAAGCTAACAAAGTAAAATATAATTACCACAATTAAAATTTTCCATTGTTATGACAAAGGCCAAAGTCAAATATGATCAAAATACCAGTGCCATACAATTTTAAGACAGAAATTTGATGTAGAATCTTGAATGTGCATATTAATTTTTCAAAAAGTTATAATTAACTTTGTTTGGAAAGAAGAATGTTTTAATGCTTTAGACATTTTCTAAATAATTCAATAAATCAGACTTTTAATGTCTCTAATTCTTAGTGATTTTGTTTGTAGATAACCAGAGTCAATTTTATTTTAAATTTATTGCCTCAGAATCCACTGAGCACACTGGAAGTATTCCTTGGGCACATTTTCATGAATTTCATGAATGTAGTATTTAACTATTATTTTAATAAATTACACCTATGTCAAATTCTTGATATGGAACATTAGCAATTCTTGAAAAGAAAATAAACTTTAATATGAGAGTTTCAAATGGTCACATAAACCTAAGACTTCAATTGCCTCGATCTTAGTAATATTAAGAAAGGCCATAAAATGGCCTCTATGTAGTGTTAAAACCTATATCGAATGTAGAAGCAAGTTCATCATAGCATATTGATGTAAATGTGAATGAAATCACATATTGCATAAAAACATTGAGTGTTACTAGATAAAAATAAGCATTTTAGTAAGTAACATATGAAATCTTTAAGAGCGAAGCCTAGTTACCAAAAATCACTAATAAATGATTCAAGTATTATTATTTAAACATATATTAAACTCGATAAATCATATGTTAGTAATATAATTAGTTTGTAGAAGCTTACCATCCAAAAATGCTCTTTACATGGATACCAATAAACAAGGCTCCTAGAATGCCTAGGTAAGTTGCAATTTGGGGAAGGCTTTCATATGTTCTTCTCAAGTGTGCTAGTGACACCTAATGGCAAAACACATAAAAAGATTTAATAGTTTATAATATTTTCCTTATCTTAGCTAATTATATGTTGATAAAATGGTGTGTGTGTGTGTGTGTGTGTGTGTGTGTGTGTGTGTGTGTGTGTGTGTGTGTGTGTGTGTGTGTGTGTGTGTGTGTGTGTGTGTGTGTGTGTGTGTGTGTGTGTGTGTGTGTGTGTGTGTGTGTGTGTGTGTGTGTGTGTGTGCCATCATAGTAAATAGCTTGTAATTTATATATTTATATATTTTCCCATGTATGTTGGTGACATCTATTGGCAAAACACAAAAAAAATTAATGGTTTCAAATTATTTTCCTTACCTTAGTTAATTATATATTGATAAAATGATGTATATATATAGACATGTCATCATAGTAAATAGTTTATAATTTATATATTTCCTAATGCAATCTTATTGGGCATCAAGTATTCAGGTGTTCTTCATAGGTTTTTAGTGTTTATCTCCTGCCTCTTGTTTTATTTGGAGAAATAAAGTTGGGGCCCTGATCAAGACTTTTTATGGTGTAACAACGGCATCTTCTACCATCTTTCAAGAGCTCTTCCTCTCCCAAGCATGGTTAGGGAGGCTTCACTTAGCCGTAAGCCTTCTCAGAGGATAGCCATGGATTCGTGTGAGCCTCATATTCATATGGTGGATTTCACTTTTACCCCTCGACCTTTAAAAATGACTCCTACAAAATCTTTAGTTTGAGGTAGAAAGATTGAGGTTTAATGTGGAAGAGATGGTGAAGGATAGCACCCAATGGACTATGGAAGGCCTTTTATCCCAGGGTGGAGGAAGGTTGAACTCTTCCAAAGGTTAATTTTCATTACTTAACCTTCTTTATTATTTTGACATAAGTTCTCTCTTTTGGCTATTGGATCTCTTTTGTTTGGTTGTGGGGTTGGAATCAGATTTTTCTCGATCCCCTATAAATTGGCAGATTTTGTGTTGTTGTGTTAGATATTGTTTGCTTTTTGTGGGCTTAGCCTAGTTGAGTTGAATTTTACTCCAGTGTTATTGTTTTTTTTTTTTTTTGGTTTTTTATAGCTTTTGGAGACTTTGTATCGGGATTTGGTAGCTTGTCAAAACCCTCTTTTTACCCTATCAAATAAAAAATATATATATTTAAATTTATATATGTATACAACATAAATATATAGCTATAAATAGAGGGTCACCTGTACTTGGCCAAGCAAGCATCCAAGTTTTACGAGATGCAATATATATATATATATATATATAACACAAATATTTACAATTATAATATAGGACTACTAAAAAATGATTGATTTTTTAAAACCAGACATTCACACATATAGGGTCTCAATCTAGGGCTTATTTTTCCAAATTGGACCCCCATTGAAACTTTAAGAAATAATTGTTATGTAGATTCAAAGTTTAAGCACATAAAATAATCTTTTATTTGTTGCTATAAACTTGTGAAATAATCTAAACACAATAATAGAGTCTTACTGATGATAGTGGATTCAATGTTATGTTTCTCCATCACATTATTATGAGACTTTTAGCTCCTCCAGAGATAGTGTAGTTATCATCACCAAAGAGAAACATACTCCTCTTATGTAATTTCTAATAACTTTGGTCCTCAATTGAACACTTTCTAGATATGGATGAAGTAATCTTAACTTGAAAGCATCAACATAGATGACTAACACTTAAAAATTTGTGTGTGATTCATTTAGCAATGAACAGGACATCAACTGAAATAAAATTTAAAAATCCATTTTTTTATCTGGATTTATAACCCCATAATGATATCTATATTTAAAAAATAATCAATCAATAAGACACCAGCTAAAAATTAATAATAATAATAATAATAATAATAATAATAATAATAATCTTCTCTTGATTTAGAGCCTCAACATTTGTTACTCACTCTTATGAATTATGATAACATCAAGACCCTTAAATATACATGTATTTAGAGACCAATAAAAATGAACTAAAATTATATCCCTCAAACCGAATATAATGCAGTTGCCATCTCCACAGAGAAAGATACTCCTCTTATATAATCTCTAACAACATTTCTCCTAGGCTGAACACTTTATAGATATGGATGAAGTAATTTTTACTAAAAAGTAAGGGCACTTGTAATGCAATAAATTGTGTGGGCTTCAGTTTTAAAATTGCCATCCCTTTTTGGAGGGTCGTGTGTAAC
>JARHVA010002214.1:1025000-1065000 GCA_037957365.1 Torreya grandis
CCATTGGTGTTTGATATTAATTCAAATCCCTTATCATTTCCCCTCACCATCACCATGCATCTCACTTTGAAATCTTTCATTATTTGCAGTTCTATATGGCCTTTCCCTTTCATCAAGGAGTATGAGAATGAGATTTTTGTATGTTCTAATCCTAATGTAATTTCTCTAGGTGTTAATATATTGGTAGCATGGATTAATGGAAACTAAAAAATAGACTCTGAGATGTCAAAGCATTGATTGAATTTATATACTTTATTTTACGATATTAAATTATAAAATTAAAGAGTGATATATAATATTTTTATTTATTTATATATGTATTATTATTATTATTAAATTATGCAGTATTTTATAATAAAATTTACCACATTTTATTCTTTGAGGCCTTACTCCTTTAAAATTCCAAGCCATACATACTAATTATTAACATATCTTTTGAAACACTACCTTGGCCTTACTATGGTAATCCTTCGAGACTTACAAAAAGGGATTGTCATTGCAGAAGAAAAAAACTAAATTTTGCATGGAGAAGTAGGGGTGTTGATGAGAAATGTGTTTTCCAGCATTTATTTTTTACAATGTATCCCCTTCTATTTACCATAATATCTTTTCATTTTCTCTTACAATTTTTCCATTTCCTCTTCCTCAATCTATTGTTGTCACCTACAATCCTCCCTCTTCCCCTTATTTCTAGTAGCTAGTGATTTACCATTATCATCTCTAGTTATCAAGATACTATTCTGACCTCATAATCTATTTTTAAGCTAAAGGCATGTATATCAACCATGTGAGTTTCCAGTCTCCCATTAACGACATTTTGATAGTCACTTTTATAACAAAGGAAGGAGAGTATGTGTGGGAAAAGTAACATTAGTTACATATGGATAATTATAATTATTTCAAAATGGGTATGTATCATTTGAAGACATTGAGGCTTAAAATATTAATATTGATCATATTTGAGGTTTAATTGATGCTAACTATAAATATAAGGTTAGGGATAACTATTAGATGTTTGTAGATACATATGCTTGTCCTATTAGGAAGTGAATCTTATTGGATTTATTCTTATTAATATGTAATTTAAGCCCATTAGGTCAAATGTTGTATGAATTTTATGGTGGTGGCATCAATACTTACTTTCTCAAAATTTGTCCACTTTTGTGGTTACATGGGGTTTTCATATTTTAGTTACATTGTTCATGATTAAATATCCAAGAACTATTTAGTTTAAAATTATTCAACTATCTTAGGGACCATGCTCACATTTTAGTTACAGAAGTCAAAGATCAAGGTCCATAGGGAAAACAAAGGATCCATATCATCAAAGGGCTCAACATGAGAATGGATTCCCAAGTGAATATAACTAAAAGGGAAGAATGTGAAACATAAGGCTTACATGTTATGGTAGAACATTGTGATCCCAGTTGCAACTTAATAAAGGAATTATGTCTTTATTTTATGTCTTGTGTCTTAAGAGAGTGAGTGAGAAAAGTTCACTACGGAGGATTGAGGCTTCTATTAATTTGGCCCCCTAATTCCCACCTACACAAAATATTATCAAGTGTTTAATACCAAATTAATGTGTCTATATAGACAAATTTAAGGTTCTTGTTGGGTGAGATTTAGGGATTATTTTCTATAATTATTAAGAGAGTAAACCTTATCGGCACTTCCTCTTTTTAACTTTTTCCATTTTGGCTATATTTTTCTTAAGTCTAACTTTGGTAGATCAGACTTTGGAATAGGAGAGGAAATATTTAAGAAGTGTTAGAGATTTTATTCAAGAGTTTGACTTAAGGTAGAAAACTAAACATGGAAATTCCTCTTTGACATGATATATTATCTTAGAAATGAAATTCTCTAGGGGTTGGGAAGGCCTTTATGATTTGCAACTAACTTGTGTTTGTTCATATTAATTTGGACCTAAGGCCTTCATATAGAAACCATTCTTAGTGGTATTTTTTAGGGATTTAATCCATTTTCATTATTTTTTATTATGCAATAACTTTTTGAAATGGAAAATTAATGTTTTCATTTCAAATCAACACATTTTGTGTGTGTGTGTGTGAGTGAGGCTCGGACTCATAATGTATTATTTCTTTTTGGATAAAAATTAAGGCTAGGATGTGAACTTGTTGATAATTCTTTTAAGACCATTTTAAATTCTCTCAAATAGATGTGGAATGGGCCCTATTATATTAATTTGGTTGAAACCATTACTTCCCACACCTAACACCACAACTTGGTGTTTTTGCCTCTCATGAGAACTTGGTGTTCTTACCTTTATAATGATCATGTTGACATGTTTACTTCTTATCATGAGGATTTACACCTCATCACTAATGATGATGTTTGATTAAAAAAATACATTATTTATGTATTTATTTTTACTTGTGTTTGGGCTTGAAGGGGAAAAAATAATGTAAGTCTTTTGGGTAATTATAGAGTCTAATTGAGATATCTTACATCCTCTTCTCTTGTTTGTTGTTTTATCATTTATTTAATTTTTATATCCTTTAAATTGATTGGTTTATGGTTGGGATTGGAATTTATTAGCTCATATGTGCCTAGATTATTTTACATAATGATTACAAAAGGTTGGGAGGTGAACCCTACCTTGCTTTGATCAGTTTGGTGGCTCACTTATAGATATTTATTGTAAGAGTTCACTTGGAGTGACATGTTTTCTTAAAAAACTTATTGAATCCTCTTATGTGGATTCTTATGCTATATAATAATGTATTTTCATTAAGTTAGGGATTTGTTTTTATTGTAATAAATTATTTAATTCCAAGTATGAGGTGTTCATATCTTTGCATTCTCCCTGTAAAAAAATACAGTCTTTTTAATACAATGTATTTTATGAATATCCTATGAAATAAAAATTTAAAAAATGTATTATAATCATATGAAAAGGAATGAAAAATTTGAATAACATTTTGATTATGTTTTGTATTAAAATGTTGACAACCTATTTGTATGTGTGAAATCTTAAAGGTTTGTTGTCTTTTTATATTTTTTCAATTAATTAATTGCATCAAATTGTTCATAATTCAATTTTATAAAAATTATACTCCATGACAAATCCATAATTTTTTTACACAATATTTTTATGTGCTATAGTTTAATATTTATGGAATTTTAAGCATGGAGTCTTAATTATGTATGAAATTACTTTGAAATTTATCTTAGTTTATGAAACTAATTCTTGTGTTATATTTATCAAAGTTTCAAGAATATAATTTTAATGAGTAAAATATTTCCTCATAATCATTCTAGAAATTTATCAAAAATTTAAAAAAAAATTGATATAAATTGAATTGAAAAAATAATTACGTGATCCGACCTTAAAGTTGTTTAACCCTTTTTGGAATTAAGGATAAGATGAATAACCTAATCATATTGGAACAAACTATTATAAAATTAAACTAATTAAATGAATCATATTTATAATATTATGATAAATATGTTGAATATAATAATATGATAAATACAAAAAAGTAAAATGCCAAATAATATTCTAGAATATGCAATATGAAGGAGAAATAAAACTTAGCTTATTCGATTATGCACAGACAGATATGATAGGTACAAGTGCATAATAAGGCAAACTAATATTTTGCATCAATATATCAGATTCTATAAATTTTATCTTTGATATCTTGGACACTATTGTCTAACTTTGGACACTACCATTGTATTTCTATCCTAGTTTTGATGTTATTATCTAGCTCAAGATGTAGACTCTTTTCTAGAATAACCACCTGTGCCTGTTATGATTCACTATCAGATTTCAAGTTATTAATTTAGATCATGTGCATAGGTTCTTATAATTAGTCTTTTTATAAAAACCTTAGGTCCTCCAACTTGGCATTTCACCTTGAAAAATATGTGTTAGTGGGATTAAGTGAATTCAAACAAACCTTATAGACCCCACTATCAATGATCATTTCCTACATAAAGATATACTCTGAAGAGGCCCTCAAACTGATGTAGTTATCCCGTTTATGTGGGATTGTGTGTAAACAATTATGTAATATGATATATGCAAATGCATGTAATTATCTATCTTGTAACTTGAAAAATATTTCTCATGGGTTTCTCGCTTTGATTTCATTAGATATGTAAGAAGACTGATCCTATGACTGATTTGGAAATAGGGAAGAATATGGTAGTATAGATCAATTATTTAAGTCATTTTCAATAGTGTAGTTTGATCTTGAGAGGTGTTTGCTTATTATTTCTTAGATGGATAATGAATGAATTTTGATTTTTATTTATACCACACATTTTGAAATAATCTCACGAAAGGGTTAAATAATATGAATGGGTTGACCAATGAATATTGATATATTTTTTAATTGATCATTTGGAAGGCAAGGAAATTACCATCATATTTGGTAAACTAGCATCGATGTTAGTGTTAGAATCTAGATGCTAGTGTCATACATGATAAAAAGATATTAAGGATATATAACTATCTATGCAAGATGGAAATCAGTTTTTATGTAGACTTTAGGCTATAGGTGACTTGGGCCACTAGAATCTTAGGGTCAAACTATATAATAATAAATTAAGTATGGTGAGATGGTGAATATGAGCTTTTTGGCAATAGGAAGGTCATAAAATAAAGAGTTAAGCCATGATTAGTATTTTTCAAGTGTACAAGACTATTATGTCATATAAAATCATATTTTCATATCTACATTTCCATACCCCTTTAATTTATCAATGCATAAGGATGAAATTAATAGGTTAAATGAAACAAATATGCATCATATAGTGTAAAACACACCTTTTATTTTCTTAAACCTAATTTTAATTTATTTTCTATGCATTACCTACAACCTAGTGCATGTTATAGTGTAATTAGTGCATATAATCTAAAAATGAATAATTAAAATACTTAAAATTAAAGAGATCAAGGATGACTTACACTTGTAAGTCATATTTTGATGCAATCATGTTACCCATAGGTACTTTGCTTTGGTGGTGATGCTTCCTTATTGAATAACTAGAGAGAGAGATTCATAATTGAAACTTAGAGATGTGAAGAGTGAATTTTAGAGAGATGATGCCCCTAATCTGGTGTAAGTGTGACTTGTAACAAGGCTATTGAGAGAATTTAATCTCAATCACATAACTCAAGTGTAAACCTAATCTAGCTAATCTATCTAAGGTCAAATGGTGTAACCATCTCAACCTAAAATGGGGAGTAATTCCAAGGTTGTCAAGGGCCCTGAGTCTCAACCATGCTACTCAAGGGATCCAGATATTGAAAATAAATAAAAGGATCAATCAATGCATCTTGGAAAAGTTAGTGCATCAATGTGTGGTGAGAAATGAACTTTATTCATGGCCCTCATCAAATTTTTTGTAAATAATGTATTATCTGAATATGAATTTATTATTTGGTGAATTTGCATGGCATATGCACCTATAATGTGTCCCAAGCTAAAGTATATGTCATAATGTAACGTTTGATTTATAAACTATCTATAATATTTGTCATAAATCTGAAAAACATTATCCCAAATCTATGAAAATTGGTACCAAATGCATAAAATTATATCCCAAGTGTATATCTAAATCACATAAACTATATCAAATTATACCAATTTTTCCAACTGTGTGTGTGGACTCATGTCTTTATGACATCCCCCCTTTTAAGGTGAGGGGAATGTAACCTGATAGTCATCTTATCTCAAAAGGATAAGATAACCATGCCATATATGTAGTAATCAAACATATAGTGGTATCATGTCGAAGTAGATATATCAATGAAGCTTGTAGTATCCAATCACAACAAACCCTAAAATGTATGATATGAATCATGGAAATGTCTAGAAGTAACAAACACAAACTCAAAAAATGACAAGCACACACATAAAATCACTTAATGTCACATAAAAGGGGTCTAAGGATACTAAAAATAAGGGGCATGTTCAAATGTTACACACTCAAAGGGAGGATATGTTCAAATATTTGCACACCAAACAAACAACACTCAGGGGTACTGTGGTCAACAAACAAGGATCATTTTCAAATGTTCCATAGTCAAAACAAGGTAGAAACCAAGTTGTATACTAAAGTAATCCATCAAATATTTGTTGATTTTAAAGTCCATATGATAATACTGAAAATTTTTTGGAAAAAAACTAAGTATGAGTTTTTAATTCTCAACATTTCGGATCATCTTCCATGATCCTCCGTCATGAGAAATTATGATAAGTAGAGTAGTAAGACCAGGAAATTTAAAGAAGATGAGATGACCATTGTAAATGGAGTTTCTAAAAATAAAATTTTTAGTCATTATAAAAAGTTTATAAATAGAAATAAAGAAACTGAAATAAATAAAAGAATCAAAAAATTAAGTTGAAAATAAAAATTAAAATACCACAAATAGAAATAATAAATAGAATAAAATTAAATTAAAATAGCATGCATTGTTATTATTATTAATAATAAATAAATCTATACACATAATATATAATATATTATTATAAAATACTAAGAAATAAGTAACTAAAGAAATAATCTACCCCTAGGGATAGGCAAAAAAGGGAGCAAACTAAACAAAATTATCAAACAAGGAGGGTTAAAGAAGAAACCTAAAACATGAAAACCTAAAGAGTTTCTAAGCATGACTAATTCCTAGCCCCTCATCCTTATTTAGATTGTTAGGGTGTTTTAATATTTCAATTGCCTCCCTTTTATTATTCTTGTGAAAATGGTCTTCTATAACAACTACTCTAGCTTGTTCTATGTTGATAGAATGCTTTGTCTTAGAAGAGTATTCAGTAAGAGCCAATTTTTCTTTCTTTACAAGTTGAATATCCACCGAATGTTCATTAATTCTAGTTTCAACAAAACCTCTAGTTTCTCCTATGTAAGGGATACCACATGAGAAGTTGACCATGTAAACACCACTATGAAGGTTTGGTTCCATATGATCTTTTACTCACCCTAAAGTCCTATGCAATTTATTAACATGAAGGAAAGTGGAGTTAATGTTCTTGAATTTTAGAATTTTAGCCAATTTGTTGGAAAAGCTTTATACATATGACAAATAAGCTATAGGTTGATTTATTAAGTGATTATTATTATTATAACTTTTATTAATATTTTATTTTACTTGTTTGATAGCTCTAGTTATATATTTTCCTAAGTACCCATTCCACTTAAAAACCATATTTAGGTGTTCAATTTCATGATCAATGTTGTCATTATCAAAAAATTTGAACACCCTAGTAAACAAAGTTTTTAGAACACCTATTTTTTGAGTGAGATGATGATGGGATGAGGCATGGAGGTATAGGTATGTATGTGTACCTTTTTTATATACCTTTCTAGATAATGTGCCATCCTCTTTTCTAGAAATGAGGACATTTAAGAATGGAAGTTTATCTTCATTTTCAATTTATTTATCATTATAGCTTGCTCAAAGAATGAAATTTTACCTTTCTATCTTATTCAATTTTATTTTATTCTATTTATTATTTATATTTTTGGCATTTTAATTTTTATTTTCAAATTAATTTTTTGGTTTCCTTTATTTATTGTAGTTTCTTTATTTGCATTTAGAAACTCTTTATAATGGCTAAAAAATATATTTTTAGAAACTCCTTTTACAGCAGTCGTCTCATTTTCTTTAAATTTCTTGGTCCTATTGCTCTACTTATCATAATTTCTCTTGATGAAGGATCATGAAAGATGATCTGAAACATTGAGAATTAAAAACCCATACACAATTGTTTCCAAAAAGTTTCAGCACAAATTAATCCATGTTAAAATATGAATAAGTAAGAGATATAATCACCCAACATAAGCATACCATATTAGTTCATGCATACATGTGTTAGAAAAATGTCTTGTAGAATAGCATATATGTCACATTGTGTAAGATGTAACTAAGAGTATAGACATGTGTAAGTGTTAGTAAATAAGTTAAACATGATAATGTAAGGTGATCATAAAATAATTTAACGTGTATCAATCATGATCAATGTGGTAAATGCCCCCAACATACTATGTTATATGGGTCAAAAAAATGTCCAACATCTATATGAGCATGTATAATATATCTAATATATGCTTGTATCACTCTCAAGTACTTATGAAACATATATTTGTATAGAAAGGAAAGGATGTGCTATCTAATAACATAAAGTAAACAAACCCTATGCATGACCTAGTAAATGTGTAAATATATATATATTTTTGGTATTTTTTCTTTATTTGAATGTTTTTGTATTGTTTTTATTATTATTTTTGAATTCTTGCATTTTGGGGTCTAAATAACTAATCCCATAAGTCGAACTCAATAATTAAAGGACTACCTAGTAGCTTTGTTTTTCAGTATTATTTATGATGAATCTTTGCCACTTCTTTGATATATTTTGGTAGTTTGATGCTATAAGTTATTTCTATTAGTTAATAAACATATTTATCATGTGGAATGAAAATCCCTATCTTTAAATTGAAAAATTAGGCACAAATCAGTAGTGTCCATTATTTTCTTCATTTTAGTCAACCACTGCTGCCCAAAATGAAAGGTCAAATGTAATATTGGCTCATTACTCATATGGGGGTATCAACGAATTTTTTTCCACATGAGATGGTAATATAATATACCCAAGAGATTATGTAAATAGTGGATAATGTTGTAACTCATGTATATCATGTCCTATCTAACGTAAATTTGTGATGATGTAAACTATGTCCCAATTATTTCCATCAATATAGAGATTATCCTAATAATCCCCATAAATATTTTTTATAATAGTTACATGTTCTTGTCATGGTTTTTTTTTAGCATGTCTCATTGTACATTTAGCTTTGGAATTTTTGGATATTTAATGCCTTTGTTGTTGTTCTTGCATAATTTGTATACATCCTTCATTTTTGTACATCTAAATGTGTTTTTGTAGTGCCTCACAATGAATTGTATCATGGCTTGTTATTCAATGAAAATCATAATATGGCTTTCTTTATATACCTGCTAGATTTCTTAATAACTTATGCCTATTAGGAGGTAAACATATCTTGTGTTCAAGTAACATAGAAAGTATTATGTGCAGAGCATCCTATTTTATCATGATCTATAAAATTTGTTATGGTGAGATATGTGAGAAATCCACATTATTAACATGATGCATCTACATTTATCCTTTTTAAGGTTGGCTTAAATTTTTTAACCAAGAGGGATGGATTGTATATAAAGCATTCACATGTTCACTTATTAGTTTTGCCCTAAATTTTTTTGTATTTGATCTTGTATCCTCTAATGGTAGATTGAACTTATATGTACCAAGGCTTATATGTGTGAATAAATTATATGAGAGATGTTCAAGGGGATCAAAAATGAGTTTTTAAAACTATTCATCTATCATATTAGTAGAAATATCATCATCACTATCATAATAATTTGAAACCTTATCATCTTGTTGTTCAAAATTTATCAATAAAGGAAGCTCAAATGTTTAATTTTCTTGTTATGGAACTATCATTGGTTCATTTTTCCATGGATTTTTCTCTATTTTTTTGTTCTTTTGTTTATTATCTTGTTCCTTATGTTTATTTGTGTATAACTCAAATGTTAATTCTTTATGAATATCTTGAGATAATGATTTATCTTAATTGATTCACCAAATCATAAGTTGATATATTTTTGAGTGGAATAAATTTATTGGGTTGTACCATTTGAGGAACCCCTTCTGTTTTGAAGTGTAACATTTTGAAAATTTTGAAGGGATCTTCATTTGTAGGCATTTTCAATAACATGTCATCAGTCATAACTTTTACACATTAATTTAATGTAAATGGCACAACTTCCATAATGTGTATCCAAGGTCTACCCAAGAGTAAACTATAATACAATGATCGTGACATTACTTGGAATGTAGCTTGTATTATTTTTGGTCCCAATGCCATACCTAATGTGATTTAGCCAATTGGTGTGTTGTATGAATTATAAAATCCTTTGATATGTGTGTCTAATTTTTGAATAAGATCATTATCCTAGTGTATATCCTCTTTATGGTCATGAACTTCTTGTTCCACAGCTGAAATTTGGTCCCTAGTTTCATTCATTGTTACATCTTGATTCCTCATTGAGAAAACTTCTTATTTATTCATGGATATTTATAGTGTCATATGTGAGATGGTTATTTTTACCTACACTTTGAGATATATATACTATTATGGGGTAGTTGATTATTGTTTTGACTATATTACAATGAGTTAGTTATAATGCATTTTTACATTATAATCATGTCAGTTTATCATTAAAGTTATATCTTATATATGAATATTAAGATGTTTTGGTCTAACTACATGTTTGTTGTGAGGTGGATGCAAGAGCACTCATCCCTCAGAGCGTGATGGAGGTAAATCATCATCAGAGAGGGTGGCATAGATGGTGATGTTGGGAGAAGATAGAGAAGCCAGCTAAAGCCCTACACACACCATAGTAATAGGACATGAATAGATGCATAATTTAATGGGTAGTGTGGTATAATTTTATATTATTTTCATTTGAAAAATATAATAAACATGATTGAGTAGTTAGCATAGTATATTTTAAGTCATTTATTTTAAATAATATATTATGCATGATTAATCTAGTAAAGTAATGATAAGAATTTAATTTATGTATTTATGTTTTTGGTGGTTTCATTAAACTAATTTGACTAATTAAATGAGTCATCCATTATTGAAATTTTTTTAAAAAAATAATAATAAATAAAATAAATCAAAAAAGAAAAAAGAGAAAAAGAAAAAGAGGACTTAATATAGAAAAGAAAAAAAGGGGGTAAGAATCTTACCATAAAATAAGAATAAAGGAAAAAGTTAGATTTAAAACACAAAACAAAAAGGCTACGTTACCCTTTTTGGGAAAAAGTAAAAGAGAGAAAATAATTTATAAAATTTTATATAGACTTAGCATGTGGCATACTTAAAAGGGGAAAGAAGAGGAAAGTGTAAAGTAAGAAGAGATGCGATTGGAACTAAAAGGGAGAAGGAAGGATATAGAATAAAATTAGAACACGTAAATGGTAAGTGTTGTGCTTAAAATTCTAGTTGTTGGTGTATGCATATTTATCTTATTTTTTTTTAATGTGAAACCCATCTATACATTAAGAGAAATAAATATTGTAGAATTTGAATAACCAAAATAGTAGTATACACTTCTATATCTAAAATATTTATTAATATACATGTATAAATGAAAAATAATAGCACACACTATCTAATGTTAGGTGCCATTAAACCATAGTCATATGTATTCTACATGAGTTTATTTAGAATTATATATTCCTTTTCCCTGGGTCATTTTTTATGTAAAAAAATTAGAATTAAAAATTGTGTTGAAACCAAAAATCTATTGCCAAAATTTTGATAAGTGTTTGACACCCTAAAAATATATTATTTCCTAATTTTACAAAGACTTCTTAGAAGAGGGTGTGCCTAAATTATTTAATTGGAAAAAATGTTAAACTTATTATACATTGATGCCTCTAAGTGTATCACATACACTCTTATTGTTTAATAACGCTTCTCATTTTAAAAATCAAAGAATAAAGAGCATGACTAGCAGGTTGTGGCAATTTGGTTACCTGTGATGAAATAGAGGCAAAGCAAGCAAACTATTCCACAATATTTATAAAACTTGGTATTTAGGAGCCACCTTGGTCCTCTCAATAATGTTTGCAAAAGATGCATTAATCCATACTAATATTAGTGAATTGTGCTCAAATTATATTCCAAGACTATTCTAAAATTTATATTTACAATGATATTAAGCTATAGTGATCTGGTTAAAAAGGAGAAAAAGGATAGGGTAGGGCAAAAAGAAAATATGCTTTGGATCTCTACCTCAAACATCATGAAAAGGTTTAATTTCTAACTGAACATACCTTTAACCAATATATAACATGAAATAACATACACCCAAATCTTACCACACACTAGGCAAGTATCTAAGGATAGTATGAGGAAATACAAGTAAGAACTAGCCTTACTTTAAAGATTTACTATTTCAGTCAAATAACATATACACATCCTTATGTAGAGCAAAAAAAATGAAGTAAACCTAAGAACATTCAACTAATCTAGCATTTGTACAAATTAGCAACCCTGTATTAAAGATGCACATCTAGAATTCTTAAAAACCATTCAAATTTAAGATCTAGAACAAACAATTGAGAGAGAAGCCATAATGACAATTCACACAAATAATTGAGACAAACTTTAAAGTATTCCCTACTTATATTAAATTTTTCCAAACGTTACAAAGTAATTTTTAGCTCTCAAAACTCCCCCCCCTTATAAAATGGAATACTACCTTTTATTGAATGCCAAGGCAATATATCGGTCAGTCATGTCAACTACAAATGTATAAAAGTAAGGACAATTGCCCTTTTTTACAAATTTTATAGAATATAATAGAGCATTTCCAAATGATCTAATCTATATGCAATGTGCATACAAATAACACATGACTTTACAAAAAAATATTCCATTTTCAAATTTTACAATGTTTACACAAAAGAGAATATTCTTAACTATTTGGTGGACCTTGTGCTGATGAAGACCCTTGGTTCTATTGAAGTATAATTCTCATTACCTTTTGATGTTGTTCATCAACTAACTTCAAATTGATAGCTAACTCAAGGAAGAGCTCATCCTCTTGCTCAGCTAGGTCCTCAAGATCTCTATTATTTCTCTCTAAAGCCTCCTTAATGTTCCTCACCTCAACTATCTTTTCTTCTATAGTTAGGATCATATACATGACCCTATTGTTGTCAGACTTAGACCTACCTTGTATTTTTATCTTTACCTTATGTATGACCAAAGTGTTCCTATTCTTAAACTCATGATATACTATGATGCCTATAGAGCTAAGCTTTGTAGGATTGGTAATCATGGCCTTAAGGAATTTTTAAATTATATCTAGTAACTCTTTATCATACTTGATAATTCTTCCCAAACTCTTAGACCACATGCTCAAACCATTGATTTTATCTATGATCAGTCCCATGATTGTATTGAGGTGGGTAAGGCTAATGGTCTTTAAACCAAGAATTTGAGCCTCCACCAATATGTTGACAAACTCCTTCATCTTGTCTTTTGAACTCTACCATTAGGTGATTAATCCCTTGGATGTTACATCTTGCTAGCTTAGCACACCTTGTATTGATTTTTTTAACTTTATTCAGTAAAACATATCATAGAAAGATGCCTCAAACATATCAACCATGGGATTAGGAACTGATAAAACTATCTATTTCTCCAAATTCTCCTTCTACCTCTGTAAATTATTTATTTATTATTGTAGGCCTTTGATGCCAATTTTTAATTGGTTTGATTGAGATTTGACTAACCTAAGAATATCCTCTTCATGGATGGGGTTCTCACCTAGTTTTTGGCCTCCAACTAGAGTCAATCCAACAAATGTCTCCACCTTCTAAAAAGTGAATTCTTATCCACCTGCCATAGCTTTCTTTGGTGTTACTCCTTCCAATCTAGTAGTGGTCAGATCAAATTGGACACTTACTAAAGAGTGTGTTATTTTTGGAGGCTTTGGTACTTCCATTTGGGTAATATCTAAAGATCCAGGAGCATCCATTTGTATATCCTTCTCTTTCTTTTATAGAGCCACTATCTAGGGCTTAAGCTCATCATGAACTATGATGTTGATGGATTTAGTGATGGACCATGAATGGTGTATATTTGGGATATTTTGTAACTTTCTACATATGAACCATTTAAGAATGGTTGGACCATAGATTGGATTTTCATCACTGAAGAGATAAACTTCACTTAAAGGGTGAGTGAAAGTTATCTTAGCCTTATTTGTTCCTATTGAAACCAATGCTAGTTTAGCCTTTCTCTTTTAAGGGGGAATAATTGGAACTAAGTCCAAATCTATCTCCTTTCCCTTTTCCTTTCTTGATTCCTCAACTTGGGGTTGAGTTTCTTCTTCCAGTGTTTCCTCTTCATTTGACCCATAAGCACTTGCTAATGCCTTCAAAGCATCCTCTAATGTTTCCCCAGGATCTAATGTAATCATGTAAATGTGTTCAATTGGAGACTCTAGCTTTTTAGGTTGGGTTGAAGATGATGTTCCTTTGCCAAGTCTTTCTTAAAATATCTATTTTCTTAACCCTTGTACAACTTATACCTCTAGCTAATGTATTTTTTCCTATGGCTATTCTAAAAGAGGCCCAAAAGATGGTCCAAGTAGTAAATGATACTACAAAGGTCCCATTTGCCATATTTCACTAGCTAGTTTCTCATCTCTCATCAATCTAGCCTTGATCTTGATATTGTGCTTCTTCAATCTTGCTAGGACTTCTATGAATGAAGATGCTCAGATATACATCATGTCATGGACACCAAGGTGATGTTCATATGCCATGTTTATTGTTTTTAACTTCAAATGTTTTGTAACCATATCATAGGGGTTCCATTACCTTAATTCATCAATATGTAAATTGAAAGTCCCTATGTCTAGAGATGGTGTCTACATTATCCCAACTCTACAACATAGTTTACTAATAATAAAAGGAAAAGGATGGAGCAGCCCTTTCCTTTTGCCCTTGCAGATGCCATCTATACCATGCAATAATTGGTATGTTATATCTTGCTTTGATAATTTAGTGGGCATATGGATTGGTAATTTAAGAGGCTGACTTAGAGTCCCTTTTATCCTGATTTTGGTGAAATCAAGATATAACCAAATGTCTCCAATAATTTCCACATACTTTTTGATTAAGGGGCTAACCCTCATCATGAGGATTCCTATATTGGCTTCTACTAGGGATGGGTATACATAGTCACAAATTAATTATATGTGGTCCCTATAATTGAATATATGTAGTTTATAATAGTAATGGGAGATTGTTTGCCTTCCATCAAGTGACCAATTTTTGATGTTAGGGATTTTGGTAGTGGCTAATAGGGCATCCAAAAGATAAGAAATCATAAAGAAGTGATTGATAGTCTTCTTATTTATGGTAGAGAATTGTGGTTTTAGGAAAATATTGATCATTTCTCCTATACGAGGAGTAATTCCCTTTTCAACCATGAAATATATATAAGGGACCCAAATTTTGTTGACATAGGTAGTAGAAGGTCCCCTAGAAAATATGTTTAGCAAAGTCATAATCATTCTAATTCTTACCCTAAATTGGGTGATTAAGATCTTTCTAGTGGGGTCATGGATTACTTGGGTTCTTGAATACACCCATGGGCAAGGATGGTTTTCAAGTCAATTTTGCTAGACTATTCCCTAATTTTGGGTAATTCTAATTGGGGCTTGCATAACTTATAATAATTTTTAAATATTATGGGGAAAATGTAAGAAACTCTCTTAAAACTACATTCATGGACTATCATATCTTGATAAACTTAACAATCCTTAAAAAAAATCTAATAACATCGATGTAATGTAATATCTATGGTTTTGTAGTTGCATGGTGAAGATTGGTTATCTAGATGACAACCATGTCATAGTATCTCTAGTGAACATGGAATTATTTTCATATTTTTTGGTGATTGCTTTCAAATATTCAATGACATAGAAAATCTTGGACCAGTTATTATCCATGGTGTTCAATGTTATAACATCAAATTTAGTCTCCTTAAAGACCCTTCATTGTATGTCTAGAGTCAAATACAACTCTATGTCCTTTTTGTTTTGTTGTTTTCATGTTTCCCTGATGTGAGATTTATAAGTTACTTACTAGTGGTCTAAAAATTGCTTTTGGATCAATTTGTACTTGTTTGGGTGACAATTGATCTCTATCTAGTTTAATTGTGATCAAATTAGGGCTTATGTAGATGCTAGGGATTTGTAGGTCTTTTTAAGCTTTAATGGCAATAGCTATTTGCGCTTAGGTAAATTTGGTGTCTTATATTTGATTTAGATGTTTTCCTTTATAAATTTTCTTTTTTTGAGCTCACAAAATCTTTGGTATTGTCCTTTTCTGATTAGGTAGCAATTATGTGGTAGTTTTATGGCATCCAGTTGGATTTTTCATGGTATTTTATTCATAAATGCTTTAAAACTTGATCATTACCTTTTAAAATTTGCATTTGATCTCATTATATCAAATTATCTTGTATAGATCAATGTGAGTCATTGATATCAATCTTGTGAGTTACACACCATTCATTGTCCTTTATACCGAACCTCACATTTGTGCCACTTAGCAATCCCATAGGCCTTTGAGCTCTACGTCTCTACCAGTCTTATAGTGAATGTGTTTGTGCCACATGATGGCTCCACACTTACTTAGAAGTTCTATTTAATAGTCCATAGTGATCTTGCTCTGTCCAATCATGTTACCCTGATTAGATATGAGTCATCAATCCTAAAAAGGTGCACAAACTTTAAGTTATCATGGAATCATGTATAGAACTTAGGTTAAATACTTTAGTCTAAGGTTTTATTTCATGTTAATAAACACAAAATAATCTTGAGGCTAAATTATTTAGGCTAAGTGTATATCAAATTAAAAGGGACCCCATTGAATGATAAAAGATATAACCATAAATATTTATCCTAAGGTTCTATTGTATTAATGAATACAATCAAATCCTTAGGATAGAGACTTAGGTTAAGCCTATATCTCCAAAAAATTATACCACGATAAATGAAATGAGTCCAAAAAGTGGGGTTTTAAGACATAAAGGGACCAATCCTAGGGTTATTATGCTAAGGTTTGGTTGTGTTTAAAAACATGACTAAACCTTAGGATAATAATTTAGGCTAAGTCCATGGCATTCATAATTGATCTTATGCAAATTTAAACCTAGTTAGAAAGGTCCTCAAGTCAAAGCATAACCTTTATTCAATATAAGGTGAAAGATTGATTTGGACATTGAAGTGCATGATTATTTTCCAAATGAGACCCCATTGATCCTACAAAGATAAATGACATAGTCATTTATCTAAGTGGGATTGGTTCATGAGCTTGAATTTTGATGGTCTTACAAACATCAATGACATTCATGTGAACATCAAAAATTAAGCTCTAGTAATATATTATCAGGGATTAAATTTGAAGGACTCATGGAAATCAATGACAACCTCATAGACATCAAATGATGGATATGATAATGTCAAATTTAAGTTCTAAACATAGTAGGTCCCATGGAAGCTTTGAGTTGATACACGTCATTTGATTAACCCATTTGATAGAACATGAATCATTGATTATGATCTAGGTACTTGAATATAATTAGTTTTTATAATTACAAATGGATTGAGTCAGTTATCATATCATAAGTCTTAAGTCTTAGAATATGATAAAAAGACCCTTCAATTAATTACAATCTTAACATAGGTTTTATTATATTAATAAATACAATTGAAACCTTAGGTAAAACCTAGGATAAGATATCATCAAAAATAACAAGGAACCCCCTTTAGTCTTTGATCTTGGTCTCATGTAATCTAATCTTTAACCTTTACTCAAATGTGGGTTGTTGATCATGATCTAAGTGATTGAGCAGGATTGGTTTATGGGGAAATGTCTTGGATCTATCAGGCTTATCTTGATCCATCCAATCTTCAACCTTTACTTAAGCATAGATCATTGATCCTATAAAGAATCATGATATTTACATTAGGTCCCATAGACATGAAGGGAATTAGGCTAAATCATTAAGACTAAGATTTCATTCATGTTAATAAACATGAATGGGGCCTTAGGATTAAGACATTAGTCTAAGCTTACAACAAGAGGGACCATGCAAATTAAAGTTAGACCATGTTAGGACTTTAAAAGGATCTTGCAAACATTAATTTTGGACCATGTTAAAATAAATAGGACAAAGGAGCTCGAGACATAAAGGGGACCAAGCTTATAAATTTTAGGCTAAGGTTTGGTCATTTTGAAAAACATGACCAAGCCTTAGTATAAAAATTAGGCTTACATATATAACATATTTAAGATGTTCCCGTGTAAATTATTCTTGCCAGTTTTTAAATTTGGTCTAAAATAATCTTTTGCTAGGGTCTCTGAATGAGGGTTTCAAGAAGCTTGAACATGGATTCAACTTGACTTTTAACAGACCAAAGGCTAGTAAAAGTTCAAATTGAGATAAAATAACTAAAATTATGAAACCTACATATGATTTCATTAAGGAGAGCTCTATTAAACTTGTGATCTGAAACATAGAGATCCACTATTAGTAACATTAGGCAAAGCTAAAATAGAACCATGAACAAAGAAGACCAACCAGACCAAGGGGTGGACGATCTTCAAAAGCAAATAATGTGTAAAACATGTTAATGATGCTCTGGTCAAGTGAATTTCAACTTTAAAATACAAATTTTGTACAATTTTAACATAAGGTTCCCCATTTTTCAGAAATGGAGGTATGTTGCTCTCAACACTATACAACTTAGTATAGGAATAATAGGTAACATAGATTTGAAACATCTTATAGATGAAATGATTCTTTTAATTTAAGATTCCCTATTAAAAAGAGGACCATTTTATATTTGAGTCGAATGATTTATGGCAAGGTTATATAACAATTGTATTACTTGTTGGAGGAGGGGCATCTAAATTATATCCCAAAATCTTATATTACTATGGCAATACCTAAAATAATATACATAATGCAATATTTTAATATTGATATAGTTAATTTTAATTCTTAATTGAATTGCCTTATTAAAATTCTTAACTAACATGCTTGGTTATAACGTATACGGAACGCTATGTGAAAAGTTCTTATTAATATGAGAAACATTTTATTTACCATATGAAATGCTTACTAAGTGAGGCACACCATATTATATGGCTTGTTTTGTTTATATCAGCCATATTAATTGTTTACATGAAAATTAAGGTTAGAGTGCCACATTATGTAATATAATAAAATAATTATTTTATATCTTAGAATTTTGGGGAAAAGGATAAAAACAATATTGACTTAGTCAACTGGTTATGAAAACCAATGAGAAGTATTTGTAACCATAATGATTTTCAATATGGAATTTAGCATTATATATATATATATATATATATATATATATATATATATATATATATATATATATATATATATATATATATAAGAGATAGGCATATATACGAGTATAATCCAATTTCCATAGTGAGTTAGGGAAATTAAAGTTATTATGTAATATATGAAACCATACATATTAGTTTATACAAGTGGAAATACCTTTTTGGTAGGTATTTTTATTCGTAGATGAGATCCTAATAAACTATAAATTATTGTGACTAAATCTAGGATTTAGAATATTTAGACATCAATCATGAATAATAAATACAAACTCAAATTATAACAAAATATATACAAGTGGAAAGAAGACATTAAAAAGTAGATGAGTTTTAAAGTTGTGATTGATTGTTTATATTATACTATGATATTATGGGTGTCATAGGAGATGTTATTTGGAAAATAATTGTTAATTAAGGAATTCCAATTTATATATAATATACCTAGATGACATAATCTATGAATTTTATTCTTGTTATATGTGTATTATATAGTTTTATTCATACATTTGATGGACTAGATGTATGCATTTATGCTTTCTTTGGTACTTAGCATGTATAGTATATGATGGTAGTAGATAATATGTATGAATATATGGTTATATTTTTGTTAATTCATTCTCACATTTTGACTCTGAGTAAGTAATGAGATGGACTTCACTAGCTTACTAATTTCACTATGCTTGATGAAGGTAATTTGATCAAGTGATGTGTTTGAAATTTATTGATCCTAGAGATCATTAACTATTAAAAACTTTGGAAAAAGTAATGTTAGTTAAACATTATCATTTCATGTGTATGGTTTACATGTTTATGCGATATCATTTTATAATGGATTTCTTTATGGTACACTACATGTTTAGAAATCATATAGCACACAGGTACTAGCTAGTCTCAATAGATTCCCACACCATTACTAACTACTCGTCCATGAATGGAGGGTAATTCCATAATGGGAGTTTATGTCCAAGATCGTTTGTCTATGATTGATGTGGAAAATCACTCAGATAATGCTCTCCCTCCCTATAGTAGTACTTACTTGAAGATGATACTTGAGATTACCATAGATACTGGAGTTTCCAAAAACTCATGATCTATGGAGTAATGTATCTTATATTTATTCTTGTATATAATTTATTATTGAAAACATTAATCTGTTAACTTATAATTATTTATTATAGTACTTTGATAGTTGAGGCTATAGGATTGTATTAGTCGTGGTTGAAAGATTGTAAATGCTTTTTATATACAGTATGGAGTATCTCATGTTGATATATGATGTGTAATGTAGAATACTTCACTTATAATTATCAACTTAAGTATTTGTTATATGATCTCTGATCATATTTACACCATGGTGTAATCTTATTTTAGTGTTTATGGTTTTAAAAAATTACTAATTCTAGATGGATCCTAGAGTGGATGTTACATGTGGTATCAGAGTTGTGGCTCAAAATCTAGGACTGAGTGAGTCCACTAATGTTTTTTTATCTTTTTGTTTAATGGTGAAATCTAGAGTGTTTGGAGAGTGTTTGTCAAATACCATAGATAACAACCCTCTATTTGATCCTAATAGACATGTCATAGAGCAAGCAACAAAATTGGATCAACTTCTTATAGTCATGAATGATACCAAAGATTAGATCACAACCCTAAAATAGGAAGTTCATAGCCATGAAGAGGAATAACATCAAGAAGAACCTATTGAGTAGGAAAATATTTAGGATGTGAGAGCTTAGGTAGCTACAGAACTGGTTAGGGACATGAAAAATGTGAGTCCACCTAAGTTTAATGAAAGTGTCTTGGATGATAGAGTTTAAGCATGGCTAATGGAGATGGAGAAGTATTTTTAGATTTGAAATTACTTTGAGGTCACCAAAGAATTTTGGGGAGCATAGCAATTATCTGGTGAGGTAGCTATGTGGTGGGCCAACAAGAAGTTATAAATGAACCTTAATTTGACCACCACTACTTATGAGTAGTTCATGACATTATTTAAGTCACAGTGGCTTTCACAACTTTATTTTGATCAGAATATCACTAATTTTTATAATCTAAAGTAGGGAAATTTATTAGTGAATGAGTACTAGGAGTATTTCACCAAACTTATAAAATATGTACCTCAATACCAAGTAGATGAGAGGTTTAGGATCAGAATGTTTATCATGGGATTGAGGCCTCAGATTAGTGGGGAGGTGGATGTTCATGGACCTTCTACCATGGAACAAGTCTTTAAGAAGGAAGTTAAACAAGAACAAAGGTTGAAGACTCTTCTATAGGCCAAGGATAAATTCAAGAAAAAAATTAGAGGATCAAAACCAAATTTTAAAAAGAACTAAAAACCAAGGAGTGGAGACTCTAATAAATAATTTCAAAGTCAGAATGCTAGATTTAATGATAAATTAGGCAATAAGAAACCAGACAATAGTTTAAAAGGAAGTTTCAAGTGAAACCAATAAGATGTTAGAAAGGGAGCGCTAGGAGGATGTTTTATTTGTAGAGATGACCACTATGCTCATGATTGTCCTCATGATATATTAAAGAACAAGGGTCCTAATCCTCAGTAAGGCAATTTTCAACAATGTATTCATGCAACCGTGGATAATCAATAATCTGAGTTTCAAGCATCATCCATTGAGTTATCAAGTACTTTGTTTAATAATCTAATTTCTATTTTAATAGATACAAGAGCCACAAAATGTTTTATAGCTCCTAGGATTCTTAGTAATTTAACTATAATAGCTAGTACAATAAAAAATTCATGGTTAACATAGTATGGGAATGACTTAAAAGTCATGGTCAACAAGTGTTTAGTTGAAGCAAAGATTAGGTTGCTTAAATTCACAATAGTTGTGTATTTGTATGTAAAACCTCTAGGATCATGTGATCTCATATTAGGAGTCAATTATATTTTAAAACATAAATCTAATGTTGATTGTTACCTAAAGAAAGTAGATTATCTTGATGAATTTGGAAATCAGACACAAATTCAAGTTGAGAAGAGAGAGTTGAAGCTTAGGCAGATTTATACAATGTAGCTTAAGAGAGCTTAGGGAAAAGGGTGTCAAGAATTTATCATCAAGATAAATGAAATGGAGGAACCTAAGGAAACATCTCTCAAAGATTACCCATTTCTTAAAAACTTTCACAATGTGTTTCTAGAAGAGTTATCGGGTTTGCCTCCTAGATGTGAGTTTGATTTCTCTATCAACATCAAACTAGGTTTATAACCATAGTCTAAAGCACCATATAGAATGACAACCATTGAGTTAGTTTATTTTAAAGCACAACTTCATTAATTTTTTGCTAAGGGCTTGATCAAGCTAAGTGTGTCACCATGGGGTGTACAAATTATCTTTCTCAAGAAGAAGGATGGTACCCTTTGACTTTGCATTGATTACAAAATGTTGAAAAGGAAACCATAAAAAATAGGTATCCTCTACCTTGTATAGATGATATTATTGATCAAATGTGAAGAGCAATAATATTTTCTAAAATTGATCTTTGAGCAGGATACCATTAGTTGAGAATTTGGGATGAGGATATTTTAAAGACTGCATTCAGTACTTGATACAAGCACTATGAGTTTACAATGTTACCACTTAGACTATCTAATGCTTTGAAAAAATTCATGAATCTCATTAGTAATCTATTCAAATATTACCTTGATTACTTTGTTCTAGTTTTTATGGGTGATATTCTCATTTATTCAAAGAATGAAGTGGAACACCTTCAGCATCTTGAATTGGTTCTACAACAGTTGTGGAAATATAAGATATATGACAAGTTATCCAAGTGTGCATTTTTTAAAGAAAGAATTAATTATTTAGGACACATTATCTTTGGAAATGGTATCTTAGTAGATCTAGGAAAGATTAGAGCCATTATAGAATGGCCGACACCAAAGAATGCACATGAGGTTAGAAGCTTCATGGAGTTAGCAGGCTATTATAAGTTCATTCCAAACTTTTCTAGGATAGATAATCCAATTAATTTCTTAAAAAATAATAACCACATATTTGTTTGGTCAGAAAAATGTGAAGTAACTTTCTAGGAGTTGAAAAGGAGGCTTATATCAACACCGGTGTTGAGATCTCTAGACCTTAGTGGCCAATTTTTAGTAGTCATTAATGCATCACAAGATGGGCTAGGAGGAGTCCTTAAGTAGGATGGTATATTAGTGTCTTATGATTCATGAAAGATAAAGCCATATGAGGTGAGTTATGCACCTCATTATTTGGAACTTGTAACAATTTTTCATGATTTGTAAGTTTAGTGACATTACTTGTTCGAAAAACCTTTTGAGCTCAAGATAGATAACTTGGGACTCAAGTACATTTTCATCCAACTAAATTTGAATACTCATTAGAGATGCTGACTTGAGTTCTTATTTGATTACAATTTTGATATCAGTTATATCAAAGGTAAGGAAAATAGATTCATTGATGCCCTCAATCGTAGAAGGTACATAATAGTTATAGCTACTATCAGGAGTAATTTTAGGGATCAGGGGATTGATTTCTCACCAAGAGATGAATTTTATGATTAAGTTAGTAAAGCATTATCTAAGATTACTTAAAATCCTTGATATAATGGTTTCAGACTGGAGAGTGATGGTCTATTGCATTACAACGGATGAATGTTTGTGTCAAATCAAGAGAATCTCTAGACCATAGTATTAGAATAATTACATAATGACCCTTATTTAGGACATCTAAGAGTAACCAAGATCATGGTAGAGCTTATAGCATTATATTCATGGAAAAGAATCAATAAGGACGTAAAAAATAATGTCTCATGTTATCTAGAGTGTCAATGAGTGAAATCTGAGAATATGCATCCATCTGGATTGTTATATCCCCATGATATCCCAGAATGAAAATGGTAGGTGATCAGTACAAACTTTGTCCAAGGGTTATCTATGTCATGGAATAGGCATGATATGATCTTGGTAGTTGTTGAGAAACTAACCAAGGTGGCTCACTTTATATAAGGCAATTTGATGGATGATGCACCTACCCTTATGAAAAGGTTCATGAAAGAAGTATACAGGTTGCATGGTTTTCTAAAGAAGATCATTTCAAATCAAGATCTAAATATGACTTCAAGGTTTTGGGTGACTCTTAATTTAGCTTTGGGTACGTAACTTAATTTTAGTATAGCTTACCACTCAGAGACTGATGGGCAGATAGAGAGAGTTAATTAGGCACTTGAGGATCTTCGTCATATGTAGTATATGAATCAATAGTACAAGTGGGAAGATTATTTTCCATTGGTTGAGTTTTCATACAATTCATACCAATCAGCATTGAAGATGGTACCATTTGAAGAACTTTACAGGAGAATGTGCAAAACACCCATTAGTTGGGACAGGTTAGAGGACAAGATAGTCTTTGGACCTAAGATTCTCTCAAATATGGAAGAGCAAGTTATACTAATAAGGTAGATATTAGACGAGGCCAATGATAGATAGAAGAGTTATGTAGATCTGAAGAGAACAAAAATACATTTTACAATAGGTGATAAGGTGTTTTTATGGGTAAATTTGTAGAAGAGCTCAATTAAATTCAAGAAGTTTGTAAAACTATCATCAAGATATGTGGGACCCTTCGAGGTGTTAGAAATGGTCAATCTTGTAGCGTATAGACTTGCATTGCCACCAACCCTAGCTCTTTTGCATAATGTTTTCCATGTTTCATATCTTAAGAAGTATATATCTGATCCTATGCATGTGTTAGATTGGAATGCTTTACAGGTTATGGATCCCAGGGTGGTCAGAGTAGAACCAATCAAAGTAATTGACACACACAAACTTCATTCATGTAACAGAGAGATGTCTCAGTGCAAGGTCCAGTGGGACCAATACTCTTAAGATAGTGTAACTTGGGAGGACTATGATGAGTTCTTCAAGAGATTTTCATATTTATTTACCTTATTAGATACTATTATATTGTGTTATTTTTATTTGAATAATTTTTTTTTTATTTATAACTTATATTTGATTAACAATCATTTGGGACAATGACTAGCTTTAAGGGGGAATGATGTTACATCCTAATTTCTCATTGAGAAAACTACTTATTTATCCATGGATATTTATAATGTCATATGTGATTTGGGAATTTTTACCTACACTTTAAGATATATTTATTATTATTTGGAAGTTGATTATTGCTTTAGTTATATTACTATGAGCTAGTTATAGTGCATTTTTACATTATGATCATGTCAATTTATCATTACAGTTATATCTTATATATGAATATCAAGATGTTTTGGTCTAACTACCTTTTTTTTGTGAGGTGGATGTAAGAGCACTCATCCCTTAGAGCATGATGGATGGAGAGAATCATTGGAGAGGGTGACATAGATGGTGATGTTAGGAGAATACAGAGAAGCCAATTAAAGCCTTGCACACACCACAGTATTAGGATATGACTAGATGCATAATTTAATGGATAGTGTAGTATAGTTTTATGTTGTTTGCATTTGAAAAATATAATACACATGATTGAGTAGTTAGCATAGTATATTTCATGTCATTTTTAAAAATAATATATTATGCATGACTAATCTAGTAAAGTAATGATAAGAATTTAATTTGATGTATTTATTTTTTTGGTGGTTTCATTAAATTAATTTGACTAATTAAATGAGTCATCCATTTTTTACATAATTTGAAAAATAAAAATAAAAAAAAGAAAAAGAGGACTTAATATAGAAAAAGGGAAGGGGGGGGGTGCGGGGTGTACCAAAAAGGGGGGAAAAGAGGAAAATGTGAAGAAGAGACGTGGTTGGAACTAAAAGGGAGAAGGAAGGATACAAAAGAAAATCAAAATACGTAAATGGTAGGTGTTGTACTTAAAATTTTGGTTGTTGGTGTATGTATATTTATATTAGTTTTTTAATGTGAAACCCATCTATACATTAAGAGAAATAAATATTTTAGAATTTGAATAAACCAAAACAGTAGCAAATTGTATACATTTTTATATCTGAAATGTTTATTAATATACATGTATAAATGAAAAACAATAGCAAACACCATCTAATGTTACATGTTATTAAACCATAGATGTATGGAGTCTACATGAGTTTATTTATAATTAGATATTCCTTTTCCCTGGGATTCTTTTTATACAAAAAATCTAGAATTAAAAATTATGTTGAAACCAAAAATCTATTGCCAAAATTTTAATAAGTGTTTGACACCCTGCAAAAATATTATGTCTTGATTTTATAAAGACTTATTAGAAGAGAGTACATCTAAATCATTCAACTGGAAAAAAATTTAAACTTGTTATAAAACACAGTGAAGGAATGATAGGTAATACAACTTTGAAACACTTTATTAAAACGTCTTATAGATGAAACGATTTTTTTAATGTGAAACACCCTATTAAAAATAGGACCACTTTATATTTGAGTGGAATGATTTATAAAAAGGTTATATAGCAACTATATTACCTATTGTAGGAGGGGAATCTAAATTATATCTTAAAATCTTATATTACTATGGCAATGCCTGAAATAAGATACACAATGCAATCTTTTAATATTGATATAATTAATATGAATGCTTAATTGAATTTCTTTATTAGAATGCTTTATTGACATGCTTGGTTACAACGTATATGGAAGGTTATGTGAAAAGTTCTTATATAATATGTGAAACGTTATGTCTTGTTTTGTTTATAGTAGCCATATTAATTATTTACTTGCAAATTGGGGTTGGAGTGACATATTATGTAATATAATAAAATAATTATTTTATATCTTAAAATTTTGGGGAAATAGATAAAAATATTTTTGACTTAATCAACAGGTTATGAAAACCAATGAGAAAGATTTGTAACCATAATGATTTTCAATATGGAATTTAGCATGATGGATTTGGTGGATATATATATATATATATATATATATATATATATATATATATATATATATATATATAATGTTTTTAAGAGATAGGAATATATAAGAGTATAATCCAATTTCCATATTGAGTTAGGGAAATCATAATTATTATTTAATATGTGAAAATATACATATTAGTCTATACAAGCAGAAATACCTTTTCGATAGATATTGTTATTCATAGATGAGATCCTAGTAAATTATAAATTATTATGACTAAATCTAGGATTCAAAATTTTAAGACATCAATCATAAATAATAAATACAAACTCAAATTATAACAAAAGATATACAAGTAGAAAGAAGATGTTAAAAAGTAAATGAGTTTTAAAGTTATGATTGATTATTTATATTGTACTATGATATTATGGGTGTCATAGGAGATGTTATTTGGAAAATACTTGTTAATTAAGAAATTCCAATTTAGATATAATTTACCCTAAAAGTATAAGCTATGAATGTTATTCTTATTATATGTGTATTATACAATTTTATTCATATATTTGATGGACTCGATGTATGCATTTGCTTTCTTTCATACTTAGAATATATATTTTATGTTGGTAAGAGATAATTTTTATGAATATATGATTATATTTTTGTTAATTCATTCTTGCATTGTTTAATCTGAGTAAGTAGTGAGATGGGCTTCACTAGCTTACTAGTTTCACTATGCTTGATGAAGATAATCTAATCAAGTGGTGTGTTTGAAATTGACTGATCCTAGAGATCATTAATTATTAAAAACTTTGACCAAAGTAATTTTAGTTAGACATTTTCATTTCATGTGTATGGTTTACATGTTTGTGTGATATCATTTTAGAATGGTTTTCTTTATGGTACACTACATTTTAAAAATCATACAACACATGGGTACTAGCTAGTCTCTTTAGATTCATACACCATTACTATCTACTCATCCTTGAATGGAGGGCCTTTCCCTAATGAGATATTTTGCATGGGATCAGTGGTCTGTGCTTGGTGTGGAAAATTTCTCAAATGATTCTCTCCCTCCCCACAATAGTACTTACTTGGAGATGACACTTGAGATTACCATAGATAATAGAGTTTTGAGAAACTCATATTCCATGGAGTAATGTATCTTACATTTATTATTGTATAATATTTATTAGTGAAAAAATTAATCTATTAAATTTTAATTATTTATTATAGTACTTTATAGTCAAGGTTGTAGGATTGTATTAGTTATGGTTGAAAGATTGTAAATGTTTTTATATACAGTATGGAGTATTTTATGTTGATATATGATGTGTAATGTAGAATAATTCACTTACAATTATCAACTAAATTATTTTCTATATGATCTCTGATCAGATTTACACTGTGGTATAATCTTATTTTAGTATTTATGCTTTAAAAATTTACTAATTCTAGATAGATCCTAGAGTGAATGTTACATGTGGTATTAGAGCTATGGCTTGATCTCTAGGATTGAATGAGTCCACTAAAATTTTCATATCTTTTTATTTAATAGAAAAGAGATGGTGAAGATAGAGTGTCTAGAGAGGGTCCATCAAATACCAGTGACAAAAACCCTCTATTTGATCCTAACTGACATGTCGTAGAGCAAGTGGTAAAATTAGATCAACTCCTCATAGTCATGAATGATACCAGGGATTAGATCATAGCCCTAGAATAGGAAGTTCATGTCCATGGAGAGGAAGAACATCAATAAGAACTTGATGAACATCTCACTGAGAAGGAAAATCTTTAGGATGTGAGAGCTCAGGTAGTTGTAAAACTAGCTAGGGACAAGAAAAAGATGAGTCAACCTAAGTTTGATGGAATTATCATGGGTGACAAAGCTAAAATGTGGTTTCTAGAGATGGATAAGTACTTCAAGATTCAAAATTACTCTGAGATCACCAAAGCATTTTTGGGAGCATATCAATTATCTAGTGAGGTAGCTATGTGGTGGTTCAGCAAAAAGTTGAAAATGAACCTTAATTCAACCACCAGTACTTGGGAGCAGTTTATGACATTATTCAGGTCATAATGGCTTCCATAGCTTTATTTTTATCATAATCTCACTAATTTTTAGAATCTAAAATAGGGTGATTTATTGGTGAATGAGTAATGGGAGTAGTTCACCAATCTTTTAAAATTTGTACCTCAATACCAAGTAGATGTGAGGTTTAAGATCAAAAATTTTATCATGGGATTGAGGCCTCAGATCAATGAGGAGGTGGATATTCATAAACCTTCTACCATGGACCAAGTCTTCAAGAAGGTAGTTAAACAAGAACAGATGCTAAAGACTCTTACATAGTCTAGGGATAAATTCAAGAAAAAGTCTGGAGGATCAAAACCAAATTTTAGTAATAAGAACTAGAAACTAAGGAGTGGAGATTCCAGGAAATAATTTAAAATTCATAATGCTAAATTTAATAATGGATCAGGGAATAAGAAATTAGATAATAGTTTCAAAGGATGTTTCAATGGAAACCAACAAGCTGTTAAGAAGGAACCACCAGCATGTTGTTTTATTTTTAGTGATGACCATTATGCTCATGATTGTGCTCATGATTGGTCAAAGAACAAGGCCTTAATCCTCAACAGGGTAATTTTTAGCAATGTATTCATGTAGTAGTGGATAATTGATAAGTTGAGTTTCAATGATCACCCATTAAGCTATCAGGTACTTTGTTTAATCATCATATTTTGATTTTGATAGATATAAGAGCCATAGAATATTTTATAGCTCCTAGGATGCTTAGTAAGTTAACTAGAAAATTTGGTGTAATGGCAAATGCATGGTCAGTATAGTATGTGAATGACTCAAAATTCATGGTCAATAAGTGTTTAGTTGAAGCAGAGATTAGGTTGCTCAAATTCACAATAGTCATGGATTTATATATATCACCTCTAGGATCATATGATGTTATATTATAAGTCAATTGGCTTTCAAAACATAAAACTAAGGTTGAATATTACCTTAAAAAGGTAGAGTTTCTTGATGATTTTGGAAATCAAACACAAATTTAAGGTGAGAAGAGATAGTTAAAACTTAGTTAGATTTTTGTAATGCAACTTAAAAGAGCTCAGGAAAAAGGGTGTCAAGAATTTATAATCAAGATAAATGAAATGAATTAACCTAAGGAACCATCTCCCAAAGATTACCCATTTCTTAAAAAATTTCATGATGTGTTTTCAGAAGAGTTGTCAGGTTTGCCCCTAGACATGAGTTTGATTTCACTATCAACATCATACCAAGTTCAGAACCATAGTCTAAGGCACCATATATAATGAAAACCACTAATTTGGTTGAATTGAAAGCTAAAAGCTAGGAATTATTGGCTAAGGGGTTGATCAGGCCAAGTGTGTCACCATGGGGTGTACCATTTGTCTTTGTCAAGAAGAAAGAAGATAACCTTTGACTTTACAATGATTACAAAATGTTGAATAGGAAAACCATAAAAAATAGGTATTTGATACCTCATATAGCTTATATTTTTGATCAAATGTGAGGAGTAATAATATTTTATAAAATTGATCTTTAATTAGGATACCATTTGTTAAGGATTTAGGATAAGGATATTCTGAAGACTGCATTTAGAACTCAGTACAGGCACTATGAGTTTACAGTGTTACTATTTTGATTGACTACTACTATGATAACATTCATGAATCTCATAAATAGTGTGTTTAGATATTACCTTGATCACTTTGTTCTAGTTTTCCTAGATGACATTCTCATCTATTCAAAGAATCAAGTGAAACACCTTCAACATCTTGAACTTGTTCTGCAACAGTTATAGAAACACGAGCTATATGGAAAGTTATTCAATTGTGCATTTTTTCAAGAAAGATTCAATTATTTAAGACAAATTATCTCTGTAGATAGTATCTCAGTAGATTTGGGAAAGATAAGAGCCATTATGGAATGGTTGGCACCTAAGAATGTGCATGGGGTTAGATGCTCCATGGGGCTAGTAGGCTATTATAGGAAGTTCATTACAAAATTTTTTAAGATAGTTAATCTAATTAATTCCTTGCAATGGAAGAACCACAAATTTATTTGTTCAAATAAGTGTGAAGTAGATTTCTAGGAATTGAATTGAAGGCTTACATCAGCACTAGTATTGAGAGTTTCAGACCCAGTGGCCAATTTTTAGTAGTCATAGATGCAGCAAGAGATGGTTTAGGAGGATTCATTATGCAGGATGGTAAATTAATGGATTATGAGTCATGAAATATATATGCATATGAGGTGAAATATTCCCTTCATGATTTGGAACTTGTAGTAATTATTCATGCTTTGTAAGTTTGACAACATTACTTATTGGGAAAACCTTTTGAGCTCAAGATAGATATCTTGGGACTCAAGTATATTTTCACCCAACCAATTTTGAATGATCATCAAAGATGTTAACTTGAGTTATTTTCTGATTACAATTTTGATATTAGTTATATCAAAGGCAAAGATAATAAATTAGTTAATGCCCTTAGTTGTATAAGGCACATAACAATTATAGCTACTATCAAGAGTACTTTCAGGGATTGGGTGATTGAGTTCTCACTAGAAGATGAATTTTATGATCAAGTGAGAAAAGATTTATCTAAGAATGCTTTGAATCCTAGATATGAAATATTCAAACTAGAGAGTGATGGTCTATTACATTACAATAGATGAATGTATGTGCCAAATTGGGATAATATGTAGATCATACTACTAAAATTAATTGCATAATGCCCCTTATTCAGGACATCTAGGAGTAACCAAGATCATGGAAGAGATTAAACCATTATATTTTTGGAAAGGAATTAAGAAGGATGTAGTAGATTATGTGTCATGTTGTCTAGAGTGTCAACGAGTGAAAGCTGAGCATGTGCATCCAACTAGATTATTATATCTATATGATATCCTAGAATGGAAATAGTAGGTGATCAGTATGAACTTTGTCCAAGGGTTATCAATGTCATAGAATAAGCATGATATCATCTTGGTAATTGTTGACAAACTAACCAAGGTGGCTCACTTTATACCAAGAAATTTGATAGATGATGTACTTACGAAGAGGTTTGTGAAGGAAGTGTATATGTTACATGGTTTTTCAGAGAAGATCATTTTAGATCAAGATTTGAAGATGACTTCAAAGTTTTAGGTGACTCTTAATTTAGCTTTGGGTATGCAACTTAATTTTAATACATCTTACCACCTAGAGATTGATTGATAGATAGAGAGAGTTAATCAGGTGCTTGAGTATCTTTTTCATATATACTACATGGATCAATAGTATAAGTGGGAAGACTATCTTCTATTGGTTGAGATTACATACAACTCATACTAATCAACATTAACCATGGCACCATTTAAGTTAGTTTATAGAAGGCACAAAACACCCATTAGTTGGGATAGGTTAGAGGACATGATAGTATTTAGACTTGAGATGATCTTAGAGATGGAAGATCAAGTTAGACTAATCAAGTAGAGATTGGTTGAGGCTAATGATAGATAGAAGAGCTATGTAGATCTAAAGATAATAGAAAGGTATTTTGTAGTACCTGATAAGGTGTTTTTTAAAGTAAAACTATAGAAGAATTTGATTAAATTTAAGAAGACTACAAAATTATCACCAAGATATGTGGGACCCTTTGAGGTGTTAGAAGTTGTCAATCCTATAGCATGTAGACTTGCATTAACACTACCCCTAGATATTTTGCATAATGTCTTCCATGTTTCATATCTTAAGATGTATATATATGATCCTAAAAATGTGTTGGATTGGAATGTTTTGTAGGTTTTGGATCTTAGGGTGGTCATGGTAAACCAATTAGAGTAATTAATACACACCAACTTCATTTAAATAATAGAGAAATGTCTTAGTGTAATGTCCAATGGGACCAATACTCTAAAGATAGTGCAACTTGGGAGTATTATGATGAGTTCTTCAAGATATTTTAACATTTATTTACCTGATTAGATACTATTATATTGTGTTATTTTTAGTTGAACAATAATTTTTAATTCAAAACTTATATTTGAATAATAGTCATCTGGAATGATGACTAGCTTTAGGGGGAAGGATGTTACATCTCGATTCCTCACCAAGAAAACTAATTATTTATTCATGGACATTTATAGTGTCATATGTGATTTGGTTATTTGTACTTGAACTTTGAGATATATATACTCTTATGGGGTAGTTGATTATTTCTTTGGTTATTACTATGAGCTAGTTATGGTACATTTTTATATTATAACCATGTCAATTTATCATTGAAATTATATCTTATATATAAATATCATGATGTTTTGGTCTAACTACTTATTTTTTGTGAGGTGCATGTAGGAGCACTCATCCCTCAAAATGCGATGGAGAGAGAGCATCATCTGAGAGGGTGATGTAGATGGTGATGTTTAAAGAAGATAGAGAAGCCAGCTAAAGCCCCACACACACCATAGTATTAAGACATGATTAGATACATAATTTAATAGGTATAGTATAATCTTATAATGTTTACATTTAAAAAATATAATACGCATGATTGAGTAGTTATCATAGTATATTTTATATCATTTAAAAAATATATATGTTACGCATGATTAATCTAGTAAAGTAATGATAAGAAATTAATTTTATATATTTATATTTTTGGTGGTTTCATTAAATTAATTTGACTCATTAAATAAGTCATCCATTATTGAAATTATTTGAAAAAATAATAATAAATCAAATAAATCAAAAAAGAAAAAGATTTAATATAGAAATGAAAACAAATAGGGGTAAGAATCGTACTATAAAATAAGAATAAAGTAAAAAGTTCGTTTTAAAGCACAAAACAAAAAGGTTATGCCTCCTTTTTAGGAAAAAGTAAAAGAGAGGAAGTAATTTATAAAATTTTATATAGACTTAGCATGTGGTGTACCAAAAAGGGTAAAGAAAAGGAAAGTGTGAAGTAAGAAGAGATGCATCTCAAACTGACAGGGAGAAGGAAGGACACAAAAGAAAATTAGAACATGTAAATGGTAGGTGGTTTAATTAAAATTATGGTTGTTGGTGTATGTATATTTATCTTTTTTTTAATGTAAAACCCATCTCTACATTAAGAGAAATAAATATTGTATAATTTGAATAAACCAAAATAATAGCAAATTGTATACATTTCCATATTTGAAACATTTATTAATATACATGTATAAATGAAAAACAATAACAAACACCATCTAATGTTAGGTGCTATTAAACCATAGTCGTATGGAGTCTGCATGAGTTTATTTAGAATTAAATATTCCTTTTCCTTGGGACTTTTTTTAAAAATGGAATTAAAATTGTGTTGAAAATAAAAATCTATTGCCAAAATTTTGATAAGTGTTTAATGCCCTGAAAAAATATTATATCTTGATTTTATAAAGACTTTTTTGAAGAGGGTGCATCTGAATTGTTTAATTGGAAAAACATTTAAACTTGTTATACAATGCAGTAGAGGTATGATAGGTAACATAAATTTGAAACACTTTATTAAAACATTTTATGTATGAAATGACTATTTTAATGTGAGACATCCTATTAAAAAGAGGACCACTTTATATTTGAGTGGAATGATTTATGGTAAGGTTATATAACAATTGTATTACCTATTAGAGGAGGGGCATTTGAATTGTATCCTAAAATATTATATTACTATGGCGATGCCTAAAACAAGATACATAATGTAGTCTTTTAATATTGATACAGTTAGTCAAAACTCTTGATTGAATTAATTTATTAAAACACTTTACTGACATGCTTTGTTACAACGTATATGAAACATTATGTGAAAAGTTCTTATTAATATGTGAAACATCTTATTTACTATATGAAATGCTTACTAAGTGAGTAACACCATATTATATGGATTGGTTTTTTTATAGAAACCATATTAGTTGTTTAATGTAAACTTGGGGTTGGAGAACCACATTATGTAATATAATAAAATAATTATTTTATAACTTAGAATTTTGGGGGGAAATGTTAAAAGACTATTGACTTAGTCACTTGGTTATGAAAACCAATGTGAAAGATTTGTAACCATAATGATTTTCAATATGGAATTTAGCATGATGGATTTGGTGGATATATATATTTAATATTTTTAAGGGATAGGCATATACAAGATTATAATCCAATTTACATAGTGAGTTAACAAAATCATAGTTATTATTTAATATGTGAAATCATACATATTAGTCTATACAAGCAAAAATACCTTTTCGATAGGTATTACTATTCGTAGATGAGATCCTAGCAAACTAGAAATTATTGTGGCTAAATATAGGATTCAAAATATTAAGACATCAATCATGAATAATAAATACAAACTCAAATTATAAAAAAAGATATACAAGCAGAAAGAAGACGTTAAAAAGTAGATGATTTTTAAAATTGTAATTGATTGTTTATATTGTACTATGATATTATGGGTGTCATATGAGATGTTATTTGGAAAATACTTGTTAATTAATAAATTTTAGTTTAGATATAATTTACCTAGACAGTATAATCTATGCAATTTATTCTTGTTATATGTGTATTATATAGTTTTATTCATACATTTGATGGACTAGATGTATGCATTTGTGCTTTTTTTCATACTTAGCATGTATATTGTATGTTGGTAGGAGATAATCTATATGAATATATTAATAAATGGTTATATTTGTGTTAATTCATTCTCCCATTGCTGACTTTGAGTAAGTAGTGAGACAGATTTCACTAACTTACTAGTTTCACTATGCTTGATGAAGGTAATCCAATCAAGTGGTGTGTTTGAAATTGACTGATCCTAGAGATCATTAACTATTACAAAATTTGACCAAAGTAATATTAGTTAGACATTTTCATTTCATGTGTATGGTTTATATGTTTGTATGATATCATTTTAGAATATATTTATTTACAATATACTACATGTTTAGTAATCATACAACACATGGGTACTAATTAGTCTCTCTAGATTCCTACACCATTACTATCTACTCATCCATGAAGGGAGGGCCATTCCCTGATGAAAGATTGTGTGAGGGATCATTAGTCTATGGTTGGTGTGAAAAAGTGCTTGAATGATGCTCTCCATCCCTACATCAATACTTACTTACTTGGAGATGACACTTAAGATTACCATAGATATTGGAGTTTTGGGAAAATCATGCTCTATGGAGCAATGTATCTTACAGTTGTTCTTGTATAATATTTATTACTAAAAACATTAATATATTAAATTGTAATTATTTATTATAGTACTTTGATAGTCGAGGTTGTAGTATTATATCATTCATGGTTGAAATATTGTAAATATTTTTTATATATAGTATGGAGTATTTCATGTTGATATATGATGTGTAATGTAGAATACTTCACTTACAATTATCAACTTAAGTATTTTTTATATGATATTTGATCATATTTACACCATGGTGTAATCTTATTTTAGTGTTTATACTTTTTTTTTAAATTACTAATTCTAGATGGATCCCAGAGTGGATGTTACATTCATGGATGTGAGAATCTGATCTAACTTTGTTACTTGTTCAACAAAAATTTAATTAGGATCAAATGGAGGGTTATTATCATTGAAATTATAATGACCCTCTATGGATACTCTAACTTTCACCATTATCATTTTTGATAAACATAAGGATATGAAAACATTAGTGGACTCATTAAGTTACAGAGTTTGAGCCATAACTCTGATACCACATATAACATCCCCATTGGGATTGACTTAGAATAACATGATAATAATTTATTTTTTTAATCAATGTATTATTTCATTATATTTAACCATGAGATTCTAATTATTGATCTAATTATAACACTGTAAGTATGTTAATTTTCAACTATGCATGTAATATCTACCTATTATTGATCACTAGCATCATATGAAACAAAACATAACTGAATGAGGAAATTAGTTACAAATTTCTCATCTATATTTGGTACAAACATACAACCATTTATTTAAATGTATAATGAGTAAACTATTACATTTATCAAGGATAATGTTTCAATAATAATAAATACAATACAAGATACAAGGCTCCACAAAGCATGAGTTTCCCAAACTCTAGTAACTATGATAATCTCAACCATAGTCTCCAAATAAGTAATATTGTGTGGAGGGAGAGCATCATCTAAGCACTTTTCTACACCAACCATGGACCATCGATCCCCTATGAAATCCCCTATTAGAGAATGGCCCTCCCTTCATAGATGGGTAGATAGTGATGGTTCATAAATCCAGAGAGACAAGCTAGTACTCACGTGTTTTAAGATTTGTAAAACATGATGTGTACCATAAATAAATACATTCTAACATGATATCACACAAACATGTAAATCATAGATATTAAATTATAATTTTTAACTCAGCATTACTTTGGCCAAAGTTTTCAAATTGTTATTAATTTCTAAGATCAGTTAAATTCATATTCAACACTTAATCGGATTACCTTCATCTAACATTGGTGATACTAAGTAACCTAGTGAAGTCTATCTCACTACTTACTTAGTACCAATAATATGAGATTAGATTAATATATATAATGAATAAATTTATAAAGATTACTTCCTATTAGCAGGTATAAAACATGCTAAACATAAGAACAATCAAAATGCCTACATTTAGTTTGTCAAATGTATGAATGAATCTCCACTATATTATTTATCTCATAAATAATAAGCATAACAAGTACATTTTATACTAACCAGGTATAATATATATTTAGAATAATTATTTCTATTTTTCATAAGTAGATTCAAATATAGTACATTCTATGACAGATAATAATATCATAGTCTATTATTTATAGGTACAACTACTCAATCACAAACAACTAGTCATAATAATTTTAGAGAATCAAAGAACTCATAAACCAAGCTATAACTCACATGAATATAATCTTTCATTTATACATCTGATTATATTTTTAAGAGAATGTATTCATATAGTTCTAATTTCTTATCCCTCAGGATCTTATGACTTATTTTTAACAATCAATAAAATTATAGATATATGCACACCCCTATATGTTATATATGCATGTGAGTACCTATGTCCTTATATTAATATTATATATATATATGAATAATTGTAAATACTAAATAAATTCATAACATGTACCAAATATAAGTACTCAAACAATATAAAAATATTATATATAAATGTCAACAGTCATTTATATTTCTAATCAATAATTTCATATGACTTCAACAACCATTATAACTTTTCTATTTACAAATCCATTCATGAAACATCATAATATATTAATATTCACGTATTGTTAATAAACACAACACTATAGTAAATAGACTATTTATATCAATATCATGTTCTCTTTATTTACTGTAGGTTCTCATAAGTATCAAATAAATTAAATCAACATCCAATTCGGTTTTAGTTTTAACTGTATAACACATAAATACTCACATAGTTCCTATATGTGTTTGGACCTTATAATAGTCTATGCATATTATATATAATTATATATATATATATATATATATATATATATATATATATATATATATATATATATATATATATATATATATACAAGGTTGACTCAACTTATTTTATATAAAGATATTGTGTTTTAAAATACATTACCAGTCTTTTTAAAAAGTTTGAAACAAATACTTCAACCTAATAAACAACTACAATCATATTATTTATATAACTTGTATGTAAGATCCCAATATATAGTTAACAAAATTAATAATAATACCCATTACTGGTATACACTAATAAATACCTATGTTTAATAGCTAATTAATTTAGACTTAGCTTATCGAACTTAGACTTAGCTTATCAAATTCAGATTTAGACTTAGCTTATTGAATTAATAAGATCATAAATTATCAAATTCATAAGATCATGGCTTATCAACCTCAAACCTATATAGATATATAATTGATTTTAATGATAAAGGTACACAGTCTTACTTTACATATGGTCACAGTTTGGACAATAAGTTTCACACAGACTAGTTATATGTATATTCATAGTTTTGGACAACAAGTTACTCCATTCGCACTCATATGTTCTCACTATTTTAATAGCAAAATTACACTACCCATATGTCTAAAATTTCATGGTTTTGTATAATAATTACACACAATCCATTCTTATTCATCTGTATGGTTTTATACAAAAAATACATATATTGTCAATACATGTATATTTTCATAGTTTGGAATAACAAATATATACTCAGTCCATTCATACATACATGCATACATACATATATATATATATATATATATATATATATATATATATATATATATATATATATATATATATATATAATCACAGTTTGTATTAAAATTACACACAGTCCATATAAATACATAACATACTTTCAATAATCGATATATAAATTGTCCCTATAAATCCATTCATTCATCGGAGTCACATGGACCATTCACATAATTCACTGAGTTCACTATTTTAAATAAATGCTATCAAATTTACACAATTTGTCATTTTGAATAACATTATACAAACAACTCATGCTTATATTTCTTAAGGTAGGGTATCATAATAAATTGAATACATTTATCCCAAACAGACTTACATGGAATTTTTTTGAGTTAGAATAATAACATCACCAACCTTTTTGATAACATCCAAATGATACCAAATAGTCCACACCTTCCTTTCCCTCTACTCTACTTTTCTCTTCTCCCTTATCTTGGCTCTTTATTTTCTTCTTTGTGTTGTCCCATTTCTCTTTTTTAATCCTCCTCTTATCCTTCTTCTCCATTGACTTTTTCCTTTTTCAGGTAATGCATGCAAAATTTCATAGTTTCCATTCTTGTAAAAGCTTCCATTAGTCGCTAATCTTTATGTTTTACCCAAATTTGACCAAAGGCAAGAAAGCTAAAAATATTCAAACCTTTCCAAAAGCATGTTTTAATATTTTATTTCCTACATGATTTTTATATCTCATATATAAATATAAGTTTTAAAAGAGTCCACCATTTGCTTTATTTCTCAAAAATAACTAACGCTTCGAACATCACCAT